>VZTQ01006153.1:0-118200 GCA_013400755.1 Pelecanoides urinatrix | reverse complement strand
AAAAAATTCTTTACTGAAAGAGTGGTCAGGCCTTGGAACAGGCTGCCCAGGGCAGTGGTGGAGTCTCCATCCCCGGAGGTATTTAAAAGACGTGTAGATGAGGTGCTTAGGGACAAGGTTTAGTAGGCATGGTGGTGTTGGGTTGATGGTTGGACTTGATGATCTTAGAGGTCTTTTCCAACCTTAATGATTCTATGATTCTATGGCAGAAGAGCACCCTGAAAATTTTCTGGTCTAAATTTCTGGAGCCATAGCAGGAAGCTGGTCCCTTTGTTTACAAGCATCAACAAAGACCAGATTGCCCTGGAGGTGGCTGCATTTCAGTGGTGGGGTTTAATACCATATATGACACGTTCACACATGGCCCTCAGGAAAGGAAATGGATAAGAATAATTGCAGAATGATGTACAGTGATGTTTTTTAACTGCTGAATAACAACAAAAAAAGAAAACAAATTACATTCTTAAAGAGGTATTAATTGAAATAGCCTGACAGTTCCATGAGAGCTCAAGAGTCTTACAGATCTGATGTCTGTAAGGTCCCTTTTGGAACTATGGCATAAAGAGGTTCAAAGAAAAATTCAAAATACTATTATTCTTATTATCTTTCTAAGACAGTATTTTATTCACATTTCTGCACTGTTTCGATTTGCCATGAAGTTTAACTATCTCTATTCTTTTTTGAATGCTAAATAAATTGTACTGAGAACCTCTGACCTATTTTTTTCTGTTATTTTTTCTTTTTTTAACCTGAGTCATGTCATTATAGACAACCACCTAAGAAGAATCTGAAACAGCGGGTACTGTATTTCACCAGATGCTTATCTCCTCTCTGTCTATCTCATTTTAAAAGGAAGCTGTACTGAAAATGGAATTTGATTACAAAAGGAATCAATCTGTAACCCAGCAAAAAGCACCTCCTTCATAATTTACATAGCCCTGCTGCTTCACCCTAATTAATGTTCATCTGTAACTTATTCTTCCTGCAGCTTGCCCTTCTAAATGAGTGAAAAATGACAGGAAACCTTTGGAAAGCAGTTTGCTATCACAGAATTATAGAAAAAAATGGATCGACTCATTTAAAGTCCCTAGTAATAGTCTCATAGGTCTTAAGAAAATATTGTCATTCAATTTAAATAGGCTTTTATTTGATCCAGGTGCAGCTGGATATCAGAACGGTAATGTAAATACAACAATCTATTGTCAAGAGTGTAGGCGTTTTAATTTCTTTGCAGATGATATAAACCTGGATTTTCTGTTTAACTGGCAGGATAATCAGCATGCAACTGTGGGAAACAATCATTAATGTGATGAAATATGGAAATGAGACTCATGCCTAGAAAGAAGGTGGAAGCGTAGTCCTGGGGTGAAGGACTGGATTCATGATGTGGGCTTGATTCCTGTTTCTGCTGCAGGCAAAAAGTTCTCCATCTACAGAGACAAAATACAGATATTTCCTTTCTCTCACCCTTTGTCTATTTATGGTTGAAAATAACACAAGGACCACCTCTCATCTTTGGCACATATATAATCTAGGGCATGGTAACTTGCTTGCCATGCAAATGCATAAATATGAACACATACTATTGATATAGAGATAAAAGCAATGTGTAAACTGAGAACAGGTATATCACCGGGCATATGTCTACCTTCCGCACTTGAAAAACTGGGACAGGCAAAAATCAAAATCCTTAGGAATGTAAAAATATCTTAGCAGAAGTTTTATAACATTTGCCACCTCACCACAGGGAATGATAGAAACAGTTTGATTCAGTATACTTATTAACCTTGCAAGTTCACATTTTACTGCAATAGCTGTTTTCATCACAGGGAAACTAACGTATATGTGCAGCCAAAGGAAGTGTTCAAAATCAATTGGTGGAAGCTAAGAATGATTTTTGCATATGCAAACCACATGCATCAATTCCTAGATAATATTTTAGAAAAAGCTATGTATATTCATTTATATTAATTACTGCTTTTCAGAAATCAGCTCCAAACGTACGCATTATAAGGCAAGTTTTCCAATGCTCTTGTTTTGCACATGAGAAAATAATTTGGCTGGGAAAGTAATTTATTTGAATCTTCGAAGTTTAATTTATGGCATACACATGAGGTTTTTCCAAAATAACATTACCCCAACCCTGAATTTTAATAAGATGGAGCACAGTGCTGACTTTTATTTTTGATTGTATTTAAGATAATTAAGATTACTTTAACATTTTAGACAAAACACTGATAAGACCAGCAATATATATGGAAATGGGATTTGAGTTTTTGCTGAATTTATTTCTTCTAGGTAACAGCAAAGCTCAAGTTCTAAGCTCACTTGCTTCATATCACGGAGCACATTAAAATTATGTTTCCATTTCATTTTTCTATAAATGGATTAGCCTTATTTAATTTAAGCAGTTTGCAGATGGCCTTGGAGGGCAGCTTTTGCCCCCTAAATTGTATGTAGTGGAAATACTCTGCTATAGCTCTAACAAATCTACACTATGAAGGGAAATACATGAAGATTTAACACTATTTGAAGAATATGGTTCAGGGTTTAGGTACTAGTGTGAAAAAATGGGGTTTCTGGCTTCTTTTCCCTATTTCACCACATACCTTCTGTGTAATACATGTAGACACATCATCTAAACCCCGGTTTTCAAGCACTGCTTTTTGCAGGTTGTGTCCTAGTGCACTGCAAAGCTGAACAAACTTAGATGGCAAAGTCCCCCTGTCCAAGCTCTTCTTACATTGCCTCTGCACTTTGCAAGGAGATGTTCCACAGAGCTCCCCAACCCAGTCCCCTGGACAACCACAGTGACCGACATGGTGTTTTCTCTAGGGTACCTTTGGAAGGAAATCTTGATGCTCTCAAGAAAGCACAAGAGCAAGAAAACCAAACTGGTCTCCTATTATGGAGATAAGACCCGGTCAGGGTCCAGAACTGGGGACACAGTGCTATTGTGTAAACTCCCCATTAGTCAGTAAGGCTGTGACTATAAAAACCTGTCTAGGAAACAGTCTAAGCCCTGGAAACCAATCATCAGTATTACAAAACTGCCAAAACATTCCTGGAATGAGCTTATCCCAGCCTAACTTTCAGTCTCCCAAAGAGCTACTGAATGTAGTTTGCCTGTTGAGACACTCAGGGACCATTTCTGAAAGGCTGCTTGCATGAAGCCAATTTGTTTCTGAAGCCAAGAGAGTTTATAAACACATATATTTCTGTGACTGTTGTTCTACATGACCACAAACATTTCCAAGAATGTTTCCCTAAGAGTAAATCCCGATCCTTTAAGAGAATAAGGGAAGGAGATTGAGCATTGGACCTTGATTCTCCGCACTGCTTAATTAATTATCTCACTCCATGGTTCTGCTTTGGACCACTCAGTTTAGTGTCCTCTAAGACAGATCTGTCTGGCAGATTTGATGTGAGCCCATCTGCACTATTTGGCTTTGATCGATCATTCTTGTATTTAACAGTGTTGGCATTCCCAGTGGAGGCCCTTGGAAGTCCAAGATGAATAGCACGAACAATGACTTTCAAGGGCAATTTGCTTTTAATGTGCCTGAGTCAACGGGATGATGGGACTTAGCCATGTAGTCATTCCACCTAGTCCACATAAGATGTCCCAAAAGAAGGTCCCCAAACACACTGTTTGACTGCCAGCTAACCTTTGAAGTTCCTAAAAAGTCCGTATGTATCTCAGGTTTCCTTCTGGGCATTCTCTGAAAATGTCCACTCCTGAACTCTTCATGATGCTGAGCATATCAAAACATTTCACACCAAAATACTGTCTAAATACCCAATTAGGCCTTTCTCTGCACAGACTGCTTTAGCATACCTGCTAACTGCACAACTGCCAGACAAAGCACTGCACACACATAAGCAAAAACTTTTTTTTAAATCCGGAGTCCGTCAGAATTTTTTTAAAATCAGGAGTCAGTGAATTCACCCAGGATGAGGCAGGCCCAGGTTCAACTCAATCCTGCTACATGAAGGAATTTGCACCTCAGTGTTCGGCTGCAGACTACATAGATGAAAGGTTTTCTCAATCCTTTCAGTGGGAATTTTCTGAAACACAAAACAGTTACTGAACTAAGTCACTCCACACCCTTGTGTGAGAGCGTTCATTCTGACAGCAGTCTTATTTTCAGTAAATATTTCATACACGGTATCTAGCATACAGATATCAGTACGGATCAAATTTAGTTCTCTTCCTGAATATTTTTCAGCTTACAAAAATTGGAATGTCTACTGCAGGAAGAGTCAAGACAGTCCTTGTTTGGGTATGACAGGGTTGCTAGACTACTTCTCTGATATGTGCTCAGAATCATAGAATCATAGAATCATTAAGGTTAGAAAACACCTCTAAGATCATCGAGTCCAACCATCAACCCAACACCACCATGCCCACTAAACCTTGTCCCTAAGCACCTCATCTACAAGTCTTTTAAATACTTCCAGGAATGGGGATTCAACCACTTCCCTGGGCAGCCTGGTCCAAGGCCTGACCNCCCAACTTGGTGTCATCTGCAAACTTACTGAGGGAGCACTCGATCCCCTCATCCAGATCATTGATAAAGATACTGAACAAGACTGGCCCCAAAACTGAGCCCTGGGGAACACCGCTCGTGACTGGCCACCAACTGGATTTAACTCCATTCACCACAACTCTCTAGGCTTGGCCATCCAGCCAGTTTCTTACCCAGCAAAGAGTCTACCTGTCTAAGCCGTGAGCTTAGAGCTTAGGCTTCATTACTTAAATGCCTCTCTGTCCTGTAGCATGGTATAGAGACCCTACATATTTAATCCAAGCCTACTGGAGAAATGCAAACACAGAGAGCATATTTTGTAACACTAAGATCCCTTGGTGGTTTTAGCATTTAGACCTTGAAACTCTGAGAGGAGCAGAATCCCTTCAAAAACTTGGACCGAATCTACCAGATTATTCCTCTAGAGCAAAATTAGGCAAAGAGGTATGATCCTTATTCAGCAAGCCCCCAACTTTTTTAGAATATTTCCTTTAGTTATTCTTCCTTCTTTTACAGGCATTAGGGGTATTTTCCCTACCGAGGAACCATGGATGTCCTCACCAGCGTCCTATCCACAGTCTCATGCAACCCACTTTACGAACTAGCAAAGTGCTTGGGAACAGCCCTGGATTGACTGACAAAAACAAACCTTTAAGAGGAAAACTTGAATGTTCTTCTTTTTAGCTTTTTGTCACGTTGGCTAGATTGGCCGTGTGTCAAGCAGAAAATGCTATACCCCATCTCACCATCAGATATCTCAAGACTTCTGCTTCCTAAAGTGGATGTGCTGAGCCAAGTAACAGCTCACAAGCAGGATGAAAAGTGCAGAGATCACGTTATCCAGTTTATTTATACTTATTTAGTGTTATTTAAGTTCCTCCTCATTTACAGTCATAAAACTGAGAACAGAACAGAGCATGCACCACCACAGCATGCGACAAAACATTCCTTTTTTACTCCAGTATTGACATGCCTTCACTGTTATTTGTGCTGTAGCAAATATAGAAGAACTTCACAGGCCGATCATTAGCAGGATAAACTTGGCATTGGTACCCCAGAGGCCCCTTTGGCCCATCACTGTGACGTTGCAATAAATGTAACTTAGATGAAACAAGCTATGTATGTGGACTTTGACTTATAACCTCCAAGCATGCCCTGAGGAGCTGTGACCCCTTGTTTCCCTGATCTCACCCTGCCAACAACTACTGACTTTGTGTGCAAATAGAACAACTGTTCAATTCTTATTGTCATTTGATTTAACGATATCCACTGTTCACTGGGAACCCTTACCATTTCACTGAGAAACTCAGCATTAAGACTGGGCTCAGTGTTGACCCTGAATGGGATGGGAAACTGGTTGCTCTGAAAACATGTATCTCTCTCACTTAAGTGTTAAAATATCACAAGACTTTGAAAAATAAGACCACTATACTTGTTTCGACGTCCACTGAAAGAGCAACCTGACCATCTCCAGCACAGCAGGAGGGATGGATGGACAAAACACACCAAGAAAATGACTGTCGCATTTGCTCTTAAGGTAATGACCCTTGCAGCAACATTGAACTTCTAGAGGCACTAAAATGATAAGTGCAAACTCTTTGATTAATTCCTACCTGATCTGGATATCCTTTGTGGAAAAGCCCTGGAATTTCTCTTTATATCCCAGTACCTCTCTGTTCTACAAGCTGTAGACACTACGATGTTTCTTTGAGACTTTACCATGTTTGGTTATTTTGATTATCAGCTTTTTGAGATGGGAATTGTCTTTAATAGTATACATATACAGTATTTAGCACACAGGGGCTGAGTGCCACAGTACCTAAAGATTTAATAATAGCAACTGCCTACAGCTACCATGGGGTAGCAGAAGGATCCTTTCTGCTTAAGCAATAACTATCCAATGGGCAAAACTTCAAACTCTGTTTGCCTTCCACCTGGGAGATTTTGCAAGAAGAAAGTAATATAGGGTTTAAAACTCACTCAGACTGAAATAAATCTTTGCTTTCATTGGTTGTTTTCATCATAAGTTTAATTTAAAGTCTCATAAATTTGTGCCATGTAAATTTGAACATTTTAAAAGGAAGAATTAGGTCCAAGTTTTCAAAAGCCACTTTGTCTATCTATTTACCTTAAAAATTCAGTTTGTTACCTGACTTCGTTGTTAGTATGCTAATTACTTTGACAACATCTTTGAACATTGCTTGGACAATTTGGTTTTATTCAAAAGCAGATGTATGTTTGCCTTAATGCTTTATATTTCTTTGGAGAGTTTTTAGCTGGAGCATAATTTCTGTTCAGTTTGAAATCACATTTGGTAAGTTTTTTCTCAACTAAACCACAGCAGGGAGAGAACAGCTGCTTACATACAAACAAACAAAACCAGAAAATATGAAGTATAATTGGAAGTATATGGGCACTAAGCAGGTCAATAGACTTCCTTTAAAAGGATCAAAAGGGAGCACTCGATCTCCTCGTCCAGATCATTGATAAAGATACTAAACAGAACTGGCCCCAATACTGAGCTCTGGGGAACACCGCTCGTGACCGGCCGCCAGCTGGATTTAGCTCCATTCACCACAACTCTTTGGGCCTGGCCATTCAGCTAGTTTTTTACCCAGCAAAGAGTACGCCTGTCCAAGCCATGAGCAACCAGTTTCCCCAGGAGAATGCTGTGGGAAACGGTGTCAAAGGCTTTACTAAAGTCTAGGCAGACCACATCCACAACCTTTCCCTCATCCACTAAGTTGGTCACCTTGTCCTGGAAGGAGATCAGGTTACTCAAGCAGGACCTGCCTTTCATAAACTCATGCTGAGTGGGCCTGATCACCTGGTTGTCCTGTATGTGCCGCGTTATGGCATTCAGGATGATCTGCCTCATAACCTTCGCTGGCACCGAGGTCAGACCAACAGGCCTGTAGTTCTCTGGATCCTCCTTCCATCCCTTCTTGTAGATGGGCATCACATTTGCTAACTTCCAGGGGACCCCCCTGGTTAGCCAGGACTGCTGATAAATTATGGAAAGTGGCTTGGCGAGCACTTCCACCAGCTCCCTCAGTACCCTTGGGTGGATCCTATCTGGCCCCATTGACCTTTGTGTATCTAAGTGGTGTAGCAGGAGGGATTCACTAACCATTTCCCCTTGGATTATGAGGGCTTCATTTCTGCTCTCCATCCCTGTCTTCCAGCTCAGGGGGCTGGGTACCTGGAGAAAACTGGTTTTACTATTAAAGACTGAGGCAAAGAAGGCATTAAGTAACTCAGCCTTTTCCTCATCCTTTGTCACTGTGTTTCCCCCTGCATCCAGTAAAGGATGGAGATTCTCCTTAGCCCTCCTTTTGTTGCTAATATATTTGTAGAAACATTCTTTATTGTCTTCTATGGCAGTAGCCAGATTAAGCTCTGGTTGGGCTTTTCTCCCTGCATAATCTCACGACATCCTTGTAGTCCTCCTGAGTTGCCTGCCCCTTCTTCCAAAGGTCATAAACTCCCCTTTTTTTCCTGAGTTCCAGTCAAAGCTCTCTGTTCAGCCAGGCTGGTCTTCTTCCCTGCAGGCTTGCCTTTTGACACATGGGAGACAGCCTGCTCCAGTACTTTTAAGATTGCCTTCTAGAAGATTGTCCAGCCTTCCTGGAGTCCTGTGCCCTTCAGGGCTGCCTCCCAAGGGAGGCAACCAATCTCCTAAACAGGCTAAAGTCTGCCCTCCAGAAGCCCAAGGTGGCAATTCTGTTGATCCTCCCCCCGCCCCCATCTTACTTCTCCAGGAATTTAAAGCTATCATTTCGTGATCACTATGCCCAAGATGGCCTCCAACCATCACATCACCCACAGGTCCTTCTCTGTTCACAAACAACAGGTCCATATGGGCGCCTTCCCTAGCTGGCTCACTCACCAGCTGCGTCAGGAACTTTTCTTCCCCACACTCCAGGAACCTCCTAGGCTGCTTGTTTCCTTTCTGCTGTGTTGTATTTCCAGCAGACAACTGGTAAGTTGAAGTCCCCCACGAGAACAAGGGCTGACGAGGTACATCACTGAAAATTGAGAATATGCTTGTTGAGAATATGCTCAATGCACAGTTTGACTTACTGATACCTAAACAAATTCTCCAAAACAGGTCATTCTGTCTGCTAAGGTTTCTTCTTCACTGACACTCAGTCCTACCTCACTGGTAAATATCAAAATGAATAAACTAAACATTAAAAGCAAAGATAGTCAGGGCCAATAACACCAAGGCAAGAATTGTATCTCACACAGACACACACAAAGTAATACACAAAACTCGGAAGTCATGAAATGAGATGCTTCAGCAGTTATCAGCATATTAAATTATGACATGAAAAGCTGCAATGAAAAAGAAAACAGACAAACAAAAAACACTAGAGCTTTATCATCTAACAAAATCAGGATAAAGGAGAGACTGTATCTGCGGAGTATTGCATACAGCTCATGTCTCTGTTAGCCAACCAAAGATCCATGCTGCACACTGGGCACATACCATGCAGCTGACTAAAGATAAAATATGCGTAGTTACTTAGCTAAGCTTCACAGTAACAGAAACAACCATACAAAATTGGCTGCTTTCAGCATGGGATCAGCAAGAGTGAACGTGATCAAATTCATTGGGGCTTAGAACCTCCAAAGGGAGAAGGAGGCTGGAAGCACCAATTTATCAAATAAATGGGGAAGAAGCAAACCTGAGACAGATACTGCATCACTGGCTAAACCAGCAGTTTAGCTGTTTGCTGGAGGATGTCATTAATGGCCAAACCAACACACCACTATGCAAGTGTATGTTTTCTTTTTTTGTCCTCTGTTTCAAAGGTGAGGGAGAGGCAGGTGACTTGTTCCTGCAAGTCTCACTGCATTTCATATTTCATATTAGAGGAACTGTCCCATAAAATATTTTCTTCCCAATAGCTCAGCAAAAGACAAACCCAGTAAGACAGGCACCAAGAGATTAAGAACTTGTGGATTTTAATCACTGGCCCAAGCCATACTCTCAGATGGACTTGGATCAAAGTCCATTCTCATCTTCCACCTCCACTTTCTAGATGAAAATGCTCATTCAAGAGTGGACATAAGCTGATCTCTGGAGTTCTTTGGTGAGGAAGAGACTGAGAAGAGCCTGGGATCCCCAGTGTTACGGAGGTGGTACTCTGCACGGGAAACCTGAACTGTGTATTCCCAAAATGAATCCTCTCTGTATGGTCTACAGCCACAGTAAGAAAAAGTACAGATGGAAGGAAAGCGAGCCACAGTGCTTAAGACAACTTTAAAGTGTGTCTTTGTCCTCAAGTTATAGACAGAGCTCAAGTCATTCACCCAGTGCCATGCAGAAAGTTGAGTGCAGATCTAAGAACTACAACAGGCATGAGACAAATGTAAAATTATGACCTCCTCCCAATAGACAGAAATACCAGTAACTGTACACTGAGGCTGAATTTGTTCCATTTATCTCTGTAGATCAACCCACACCGGTAGGTATAGCAGTCACAAGTTTGTCAGTGCCTGGCCCAAGAGTATTACACAGCTGTTCTTCAAAACAATAGTGAGAGTTTAAGCGTCACTTGGGCAGGATTTTCAATACATCCCAGTGTTTGTCCTTCTTCCAATCGTTATCTCTTTTTCATTATCCTATTTTCTTTGTTCCTTTATTTATGCTTAGCTGGTCTTTCATCTCCGT
Source organism: Pelecanoides urinatrix (assembly GCA_013400755.1). Classification (NCBI taxonomy): domain Eukaryota; kingdom Metazoa; phylum Chordata; class Aves; order Procellariiformes; family Procellariidae; genus Pelecanoides; species Pelecanoides urinatrix. The sequence goes on along the minus strand of VZTQ01006153.1, from coordinate 107,991 downwards.
TCCTGTTTTGGCATCATTATTGTTATTACTTTTTCGGTGTTCGTCTTCCCCTACCAGCTCTCATCTGGGCCATTTGCTTTGCCCTTTGTTTTATTCTTGTCTTCTGGACTGGTCTTGCAATAAGAGATGACTGCACGGCAGGGAAATCTTTCATCTCAATGTTCAGCCAGTAAACAGAAATGTTGAGCTGACTCTCTGGAGTCCGGGTTTTTTTCTCCCTGTCAAACAGAACAAAGTAAAACACAACAGCTTTCCTCAGGTAAGCCTCAGAGCTCTGTCCTCTGCCAGGACACTCCCCATAGATTCTTCTGGATGGGTCGTCTACATGCTTTGCAATCATAACTCCCAGTTTACCAGTACAGAGATTATTGATGTGCTGTCCACGCATCGTATCATTTTATTTCTTGCCATTTCATATACTCCAAAATACATTTAATGATGTTTCCTTCCTTTATAAAACACATGAATATGTATTTAGATAAAAAACACTGAAGTTTCATTTTTTAACAAGTTCAGAAGACTTTAAGCAATACGTATAATCAGACTGAAGATATTCAGGATTTATTTAAGTTTTTCAAAAGGAAATTCCAGTCAGTTGATAGAGGTAAAACTGCATATTTCAGCTGACTCCTGTTTGTCATGTTCGTTCTTTCAGTAGTATCCAAAAACTGCTACCTACAGAAATCCAGTGTTTCCTTCCATTTCTTGCTAGTGGATTTAGGAGACAAAAGAGCGATTGCTTGAATGTCAACGCCTTTTTTTTCCCCCTGACAGATTGCCTATTAAGTAGATAAAATTTCAAGAAATGTGTGAAATAACACTCCGAGTCAAATGACAGGGTTCTGGCCCTCTAGATCTGACATCTTACATCTTGTGCTGAGAGGTCACAATAGCAGACACTTTCCCTTCTTGATTAAGTTTTTCTGCTTATTATATTTTATTGTTTTATGCTTTCCATGTCAAAGAAAAGTACACTTTTTTTTTTTTTTTTTGGTCTGCATATGAAAGAAATATACCATTACCTAACCAGAAAAAAAAAGAATTTGTATTTGGTGAGAAATTAGGGCTGATTGGCATTTAATTTTGCATTGTAAACTTGCTCTCCTGCAAAATAGAACAATTTCTTTCCAGATAGCTGGTTTCTTAGGAAACCATCCAAGAAGCTTACACTAGTCCCACCTGCAAGACAGCTGCTTGGCTCACCCACTGGTTGGCCTCCCACCAATGCTTCTAGGCAGACAGCCAAAGAGAAAGGTCACCTGAGAGCAGCCTGCCAGGTGGAGGTGAGAAAAGCCGCTCATACACCAAGGGAGCTGGATGTCATGTTGGGCAAAGAACACGGCAGCCTATAAGGCAGTCTGAGGAATCAACTGGCTAAATATTTGAAGTTTTCAGGTAACTTAAATCTCAAGCAACTTACAGCCAGGAGCCCTGAAAGAAATTTCTAAGATTTCCAGAATTCTTATGGTTGCTAGAAATCTTAAGATGCATTAGTACAGAGTAAGGCTTACTTCTCAATGATATTCAAAGAGGAAAAGGGGATTATCTAAGTAACTACGGGCCAGTTAATCTGATTTCACTCTCCAGCAGAGATATCCTAAAGTTGATATGGGATTCAATTAATGAAAATTAAAGGTAGAAATATAATTAACACCAGTCAATACAGTTTTATAAGAACAGCTCATGGAACAAAATTGATTTTCTTCTTTGACTTAATCATATATGTGCAGTTGATAATATTAAGGTGTATGACTTGGTACCATGTGATAGTCAGATGAAAAAATGAACTCTTCACAATATCGCTTGTGCACACATGAAATGGTTTCAAAACAGGCTGGCTGATCTATAAAGGAGGTGTGAGTGATCATCATTAAGTGTAGGTGTTACTGAAAGTATTCTGATGGATTTGTATGTGAACCGTACCTCCAAATGAATATATCTCCAAACTTGGAAAAGTGACTTGGAGAGGGTTGATGGGATGGGGTGCACAAGTAGGTCTCCATGACCTTGTAGAAGTCTGAGAGGAAAAAGGGTAACATATTTCCTTGGGTATGTAGAAATTTAAAATTAAAATTGAAGAAGGGAATGTTTTCTTCAATCTTTTGGATTCATGGAGATATCCATAACACTGTTAGTGGCTGAAGAGTTTTCATGAAGAACTCTGTGAAAATGTCTCTTCCACTTCAGGTGCTGGGGCAGCTCAAATAAACTAGTTGAGGCATATATGCATGGAACAGGACAACACAGAGAATGAAGGTGCTTAAAAGTTGTTTAGCTTCGGAAAAATACACAACCTCAGGTAAACCCCTATGTGATATAAGCCTTATATTTCCCGTACAAAGCAAAGGTGTTTGGATGTCTGGTTCAACATTTTCAGAAAGTTTCTAAACAGTTTTGGATAAGCAAATCTCAGGTATTAAAGGGCTTTTTAAGTGTGGTACAGAAAGACTGAACAGAAACCACCAAGTGAGAGATTGAGGTTTGAATGAACATATCAACTCTTACTGTCAGTTTACAAAAGATCCTTCTTAAACTGAACACCCTGGTAAAGAAATAGATAATTATTTGTTAGAAAGAAACTCCAGATAGAATATTTGCAGCTGTAGGACACTTAAAAGACAAATCTTTCTCTTCAACAAATAACCTTTCAGCTGATTCTGGTTCTTTCTTCCATATCAACGCTTTATGTTTAAGAATTCTTCGCAGTTCTCAGATTAATACCACCCAGCCTATTGCTGATAAAACAGTCTTTCTCCTTTGCCCTTTCTAAGTTGATGCTTATGCAAATTACATACAAAGAGATAGTCTTTGGATTAAGATTCCCCACTGACGGACCAGTAATTGGCTTTCTCTGTGGCAGGTAATCCCACCCTCACACAGATGCTTGAATGCTGGTTCAGTTTTCTTGATCGGCAGTAATGATGACATCTGTTAGCCTGATTTTATCCAAGAACTGTGCAAGGATTTTGTTATTTTACAGAGCTTACGCATCTGATCTTTGCTGATGCTCTCGCTGCTGGAATGTGCAACATCACTACAATGGCATTGAATACACCAGATAGATTTTATAAAAGAAGTCTTGCCTTCCATGGCAACTATGGGGTGGTATGAGTTAATCAACAGATTGCCAAAAGCCACACAGACAGAAGTGTGGCATGGCAGCTCCTTGGAACAGGCAGGGAAGCATTTACCATGAATGCACCGGGTGTCAGTTCAGACTGCCATCTGCAGCCTGTAAAATACTGTCCCTACAGCCACAAAGGATCACTTGATGGTTTATTACCCTACAGCCAAAGTGTTTTGAAAATTATGTTTGTCTTGTGATTTTTTTCATAGGTGATAAAAATTCCTCTTCAAACACTTAGAGATGCCCAGACTTCCTCCAAAATGGGGGAATGCCAATACCTGAATGCTCAAAGCCACTATATGATTGATCAGCAATGGAATCTCTCCCACGGGAGGACTATAAGGTCCATCATTTTCAGAAGAGAAACAACACACATGGCCCTTTCTTTGGGATAGGCAAAGGTTGCCCTTATATATAACAAACTGCCAGAACTCTGGCACTGAAGTAACCAGGCTAAAGAGTTCACTAGTTCTTTCTTCAGTCCTTTGTACGAGGGCAATCTAGCAGCAGTAATTGTCTTAAGTGGACTTCCCACAACATGGATCTGCATTACCCAGATGTGGGCAAAGCCAGTGGAAAGACCCCCCCTTTGTGCCTCCCCCACCTTCCATAGGAATGGAAAAATTACTTATTTCAAATTCTTATTATTTAAATTAACATAGCTTCTAGAGGTCCCAATCACCCTTAAGGGGCTGTTGGATCTGAGACTTTTCAAACTCACAGTAAGAGTCTATCCCTTTGCACAGACTTCACAATGCCAATAGACATAAGGGGAGCACAGCAGAAGAGAAGTGAATGACTTGTCTAGGTAATACAGCAGGTCAAAATAAATTACAGGTCTCTCTTGTCCTCCAAACTGCATATCCATCAGGCAGAGCTCTTCTAAAGTGCTTAATGTTCGGTTTTGTGATTGGCTGTGGAAACAACTGACTAAAATAAAAGTGGGAAAACCCTTCTGAACACAAATTGTCTTTCTCCCCTTTAATAAAGAAATAACCCAGGTGGGTAGGATGGCTCCCAAAATACGATGTTGATGCCTTTCAGAGATAATACGGGAATTTAAATACTTTCAATAGCTCCAAATAATACTGTTGGCTGTTGTTTACCCTGTGTGGCTCTGATAGCCAAGCAGTTGGTCCTAGCAGCTGTCAGAGCTTTCAGAAAGTAAGACATGAGTTTTCGGCATTGTGTTTTGTACACAGAACCCAGCTGCTTGCCATTTTTTTTCTCTTCTACATCTCCCATTCCTTCCTGGCCTTGAACTCATAAAATGCAAGAAAAAAGCCAGCAAAAAGGCATTAAACCTCATGTCTGGATTGAGGCAATTGTTATTAATCCTGGAAACAGTATCTTCATCATTATCTGATTCTGTGGCATCCTTTGCTGTGGAAAGAATAAGCTTTTTTAAATTAAACTTGTTAGCGGACTTTTAAAGTCAGGCCATAAAGCAATTAAAAGGAGAAAGCCAGGGAACTTACAGCTGAGGTGAAGAAGCACATGTCAATGGAAAGTTGGTAGCTTGAAGCTCTTTCTCAGATCTGCTACTGAATCATGACAGTCAAGAATAGCATTTTTTTATTTTCAATATCTATAGACCAGGCTCTAAATCCTTAGTTAGAAACCTTCAGTAAAAACCATCCAGAAATCATAGAATCATAGTATGGTTTGGGTTGGGAGGAACCTTTAAAGGTCATCTAGTCCAAACCCCCTGCAGTGAGCAAGGACATCTTCAACTAGATCGGGTTGCTCACAGCCCCGTCCAACCTGACCTTGAATGTTTCCAGGGATGGGGCATCTACCACCTCTCTGGGCAACCTGTGCCAGTGTTTCATCACCCTCATTGTGAAAAATTTCTTCCTTAAATCTAGTCTAAATCTCCCCTCTTTTAGTTTAAAACCATTCCCCCTTGTCCTATTGCAACAGGCCCTACTAAAAAGTCTCTCCCGTCTTTCTTATAAGCCCCTTTAAATATTGAAAGGCTGCAGTAAGATTTCCCCAAAGCCTTCTCTTCTCCAGGTTGAACAACCCCAACTTTCTCGGGTCAATGACAGTTGTCTCTGTACTATATGATGTTCTACCAGTGCTACAGAATATGCAGCATTTCACATATTCACTTCAGCACCTGAAAAAGAAAGAATCCACAAAAACTTACAGGAAGAAACTGTTTCTAAGGCAGTCTTCATTGTGTGCCGCATATACTGAAGAGTATGTATTACCAGTAAATTGCACAAAACTATGTGGATATGAATAGATATGTAAGTAGACTTCTCAAACTGCATTTATAAAACACTTGTAGAAAGCGAATTGTTTTGAAAAATAAATTAAAAAAAGAACAAGAAGTTTCCACCGGTTTGGCTGTTGTGAGGGTTTAAACCCTAAAATTACCATACCTAGGGAAATTTAACTTTGTGTTCCAACACATTCCTGTGATTCAGGGATATAAGATCTCATGTATTGCACTTATTATGAACGTGATCACACCTAGAGAACATGAGGAAATGTAGGAGGACATCTCCACCATCTCAAAGGTGGAAACTTTTGGAGGTACTGAATAATGATGCAATATGAGAGCCTATAGCTTTGCTTTCATTCTGAGAAGAGAAATGAGGCACCTGCCTCTTGGGAAGCAAGGCAGTAGTTCATATCAAAGCTTTAATGTGCTATGCAAGTTCCAACAAAAGACCTTCTTCACAAAAATGAAGACTGGAGGCCACAAAGGAAAAAGGAAACAGTGGAATCTAAAAATGAAAAATTCAGTGATTACCCTAAAATTTAATGTCTTTTTACTTTCATACCTATAGAATTTCCAGGCACAGAAGGGCAGCAGACCTTGTGCTACTGGACACTACAGATGCATATATACATAACTGTGATAGGAAGTGTCACACACCAAAAGCTTCAATTAAGAAAGAAGCAGTCAGACAAACTTTTCTTAACTTTTTCTTCAAATTTTCTCATCTTTGCTGTTCACCCTCAAGGACAGCAATTTGTGAACTCAGCTTTCAAGTGCGTAAAGGAGTTCAGAAGCTTCTGCCTATGCTTTTTTGCATAGGGTGGCCCCAAATCTTAATGTATTAATGTCTGTCTCAGAATATGTCCCCCTCTCATTCACACAGAAATGGGCAAATTCGCCTCTCCTTCAAAGTGAAATGGACCACACCTCTCATTAACATGGCATTTGATCGTACACAGCAGGTGTCATCCCGCTTACAAGGAAATGTCATATTGCGATAATGTGCTCATTAATATTAATTATAAAGGACTGTATTCATGAAAATTAATGGTAAGTTATTTATCTTCTTTTTAAATTATGTAACAGATAGAGATGAGGAAGACAGCTAGCAATATATATGATGATCCTGCATATCATGGAGCATCAGATCCCCCCCATCGTCTGGGTCTCAAGGAGCCTAACAAACTTCTGCCAGATTTGTTCGCTCCCCTCTTCCAGACTGATTTCCTCACAGTAATGCAAGGAAAAAGCATCTCCATTTTCACTTCCAAGTTCAAGACATCATGTGGTATTATGAATTCAAACTTGAGGAACATTGGCCCGGAGCTAATTTGCACCCGAGTTTTCTATAACCATTACAAAGGGAAATGCAGATGTTTGCAGATTCACCGGAGGTTTTTCGTTAAACCATAGATACCAATAATGAAAGAATAAACAACCAGCAACTGTATTTATGAGCCCATTAAAGGAACCATCTTAGGAAACTGCAGTTAAAGTCTGTTTATCATTGCTCCTGTATACTGCTTCCAGAAGCTTAACTTTAATGAGCTATAAAAAGGAAAACAAGCTATTTCCAAACAATTCTGACAATTTAAATAATAATTAACAAATAAATCTAGCAACTATAAGAGAAAATAGCAAGTAAGAGATGGAGCCCCAGTCAGGAGAGGATGATATGTGCCTGACTCTGTACAAGGGAACACAAGTCCAAACTTGGCACAGACAAGAAGCAATCCATTGGTTCCCGTGGAGTTACACCACAGCCATGCCAACTCTCAGTGCAGCTACAGCCAGCTAACAGCCTGCTCCTGTGGAGATCCATGGGCAGAATAATCCACCATGCTGTATTTGAGATTGAAAAGTGGAGGGAAGACTCTGGGTCTGGATTCAGAAAGGGCGCAGATGAGACTGGGGGTACCATCCTGCTCCCAGCATGGCTTCCTGAACCATGGACACAGCATGGTGACCCCCAGCTCCGTTCTACCTCAGAGCCACTTACCCTTCACAGTCTTTATTCCTGCTCCTGCCCAGATGTCCGAATTCTTCCCAAGCCATCCTGAGCATTTTTGCTAATTTTGCATTTTCCAGGCAGAAATTTTGAGACTGGACTGTAGAGCGCACACAAATTCCCTCTGTCTTGAACCAAGAATGAGCCATATATAAGGAAATCCAGGTCTTTCGAGACACAGCAGGTGTTTAAAACATGCCTCTTTCTTTGCGTGAGCCACACAAATTCATTTAGGAACTAAACGTCTCTATAAAGAATATTGAAATTAATGTTTAAATTGTTATTTCATCCTTTAGCTCAGTCTGCTGCAATGTTGTGTTCTCACCTCCCAACAGAAGAATGCAAGAATGTCCATACTGGGGCATGCAAAAGTTATCTAGCCCAATATTCTCTATCAAGGTAGTCAAAAGCAGAGAGCTAGAGAAAACACAGTAATAAAAATAATTGGGGGCATATATAGTGATATTTCCCTGACATACTCTTCCAGCATCCATCACTCTGTGGCTTGGACACACTTTGCGCTTAATAGCCCTTGAATGAATTTTTCTCCCATAAATTTGTCTAATTGGTTTTTGAGTGTATGTAAACTTTTGACATCCACAATATGTTGTGACAGTAAATTCCACAGTTTAGCTATGTGTTGGATGTTCTTAACCTGACACTTGATAATTTCACTTGATATCCTCTCGCACCTCTGGGGAAAAATGAGCAGTGTTTTCATAGTCACCTTCTGGAAGTTAGAAAGTTCAATAACGTTTGAAGTCAACTTAGTCTGAGCATTAATATTCCTTGGCTGGGACAGGCTTTTGTACAGTGCCCAGAAATAGATATTGCCTTTTGCAACAGGTGGCCTTATCAACACCAAAGATATTCATTGACTTCAACTGATATGTCATAGAAGTAGAATTAGCAAAAGGGCATAAAACACAAGGGACCAAATTTATTTCTCAGATCTCAGGTGTAGCTTAGCCACTGTGTAGAGAAGAATGTAACATGTGAAACTCAGACCACAGGTTGTATTTCAGATATTCTCCTCTCTTCAGTAATTCCTATTGCCTATCTTAGGCATTCCCTGATAAGTTTTGAGATCGTCGCACTCCTCATCAGCTGTCAATGTCTTCATCTGTTTATGAATCTCGACCTTAATCTATTTTAACCTATGTGTAAATTTTACTGTGTGCTTGCTTGCTTCTTGCAGTATCTAAATACTTGCAAAAAAGTGACCTCACATGTTGGCCCAATACCATTCCTACACAAATCAGTGCCGACCAACCTGGGGATTGACAAATACTCCAGAAATACTCAGAGAAGAATCAAAACCTTTCTACTCCCCTGAAGTAACAGTAACAAAAGCACCGCTGAAGCATTAACAAGTACATCTCTGGCTTATGTTAAGGGAAAAAAAACACATAATGTAACAGGCTTGGAAGGAAAATAAAATAAATTATCATGTTAACATTAAAGCAGATTAAATAAGTCACAGTACATTAAATTACTTTGTCTGGCTTTGTATACTCCCCAGGTGCTGCTGGGCTGAAATCCATATGGGACAATTCAGTTTTCCAGGGAAAACGCCATAGCATTGAACGTTCAAATTTGCAGAGTCCTGTGGGAACTGAGACTGTAGCATTCAAAACACTGATTTTGTACTTGAATAATGTGGATATTCAGCAAGTGAGATGTCTTTCTCTTTACACTAATGAGTCTTTATATTTAAAATGCATGCAGCTTAAGAACAAGTCCATAAGTTGCTACTTACGCTGAATATTATGCCACCAGGGAACAGTATAATGCAAAGTTCAATTACAAATGAGGTTTCAAAGGCAAGGCATTTACATCATGTAATCAGATATATGGGGAGTGAAAAACCTAAAGTTTACTACCACCTAGATAACAGTGCTCCTTTTGAGCTGTTTCACCCCATTGCTGCTATGCACATTGTCTTGAGTTTGTCAGTTTGATTGTCAGTTGTTGGTTCTCGGATGTTAAGAAGCAGATTTATGTCTGTAGCTGTTATTTTAGCTCTTCATTCCCAGTAGGAATAAAGGAATTATATTTAGTAGCTAAGTGCCTAACTCTGAAAGGAGTTATATACCAACATGCCTCTGTAGACCTCAATTTTAATCTTTTAGAGTTTAAAAAAAAAAAAAAAGAGAGACAATCCATGTATTTAGCCCAATTATTAAAATATTGTTTGAGTTCATCCACACTGAAAGCACTGAGATGCTGTAAGAAACTAGTAATTTCGCTATATAAATATGTAGTGCATCATCCCTGAGGAATGGAAAGCACTATTCCCAGCTTCAAATAGTGACACTATGAACTCCAAGCAATCTTGAATTGCGGGTCATACGAATTATATAAGGCTCAGATTGCTTGCCTCATACTCTTTGGATGTCCCAGCATTTAGTCCAGAATGCACTACATGATATTGCAAATTTTATAATATAATATTAAATTTTTATTTTATCTTATAAGGTGGAGGAGGCCAGGACTGTTGTTCTGCTTTATCTCTAATGGGCTCTCCGTAAGTGAGCAGAATTCAAGGGATTGTTGCATGCATTTGTTTAAACAAAGAAACTAGGTATCAGGTTTTGAATCAAAATGTGATTTTTTTTCTTTTTTTAATTTTCCCCCAAAATTCTTAGAAAGTTGGATTTTTTTTGGGGGGGGGGGGCAGCTTCAGGTTTTTTCAGCCTTAGTTTGCCCAGTGCCATGCTTTCTAGCAAACCACAACTTCACAAGAAAAGAATCAACAATCCAGATGTCTTGCTCCAAAACTCAGAGGTTACATTTATACTAATAAATTACATTTATGCCACATTTAGACTGGTAAACAGCACCACAAAGTGTCCTCAGGGACTGGAATTCAAGCAGGTAACCTGCTACAGCAATCCCTGGCCATGCTTTTGGCCCCAGCCTGCTTAGTGCCCACCTGAGCAATTTCTGGGAAGTATTCAGGAGTTAGCACGCACCAGGGATCATTCTCAATAGTCAGCTTGGATGCAGGCACCCTGTAATGGAGGCTAAGAGGTTTTAATATTATGTACTCAAATCAGTTCATGCCAGTTGTCCTTATCACCAGAAAACAATCCTAAGCCTATTTAATGTCCTGGTAGATAGGTAGCCATAGAACCCAACTATCTGAGACAAACAAAAATTATCTTGTTGCAGTAAATTTTAGATATAAGAAATATTTGGATCCTATGACCAGAAGACAGTTGTTTACATAGTCAGTGCCCTGGCACTACACTTTAATTAATAGGGTATCCTTACCTGATTTCTTTCTACTATTAAAGAATCCTTGTTTAAGCAGAAAATAGCCTGTGTGGATACACAGTTAAGCAGGAGATATACTAACTATGATGTGTCACTATGACATAATTATGATATGTACATGTAAGTTATTTAGAGGGTGCTATTCCTACAATCAAACATTGCAAGACTTCTCCGGTTTTGCCTGGAGTATGTTGGTTTTATCGGACTTTTCTGTCTGTTCAGTTTCAATGAATACATTTCAGTGTCAATAGTTCCTAGGGTATTCGGAATTTTTCTTCGAAGTCCCAATCTTTAGGAGCCCTTGATCACATGAAAATCTTCAATTTCAGTGTTGATAATGGATTTTTCTAACTCTTGTGATTTCAGGGGGAAAATAATGAAAATGCAAACCTTGCAGTCTTCAAAGCCTTTAAGAAATAGCAAGGATTTGTATGCTACTTAATCGTGATTCTTACTCAAACTCAAGACTGGAGGTGGGAGAGGAAATGTGGTGTTATTTATGAATGTCTAGGCTGCATAGCAGTGCAACCTAGTCCTAAGTGTATGATGTGGCTAAGTTTATATAGTGGTATTAATTTATGTGTTAGTATTAGTTTATATGGTGCCATTGTAGAATAGTTCAGAGTAGAGCTGCTAGCCTCCCTGGAAAATGGCTTCCTCTGATCTCTGACACTTTTTCTTGATTAAAGAATGGCTTTGATTTTTATAACCACATGAAAAAAAACTCAAAAAACATTTCTGAGAAAGAGTGATTTTTACAGCAGATCCCCAAAGAAGGCTTTCTCTTTGCTTTCATGCCACACTAGCCATTCCTTAATTCCCTAGGTTAGCATGTGAACATGTTGATAAACGGCTGGCAAAACAAATAGACAAAGCTGTTATTGTGTAAGCAGTTTATCTGCTGTGGCATCATTCGTTTAACAAGTCCCTTTGCCCATTCCAGATAGCTCTTGATAAAATACTTCTTCCCTTTGCTGCTACACTACCATTAACTTACTGACCATGTAATAAGCATGAAAGTTAAATAATTATATGCTTGCTTAGTGAATAATCTTTTCCTGAGCTGCATTACAAGGTCATTTAGTTCATATTATGGCTTATTACAACGTTCTGTAGCTACTAATTCACTGTGTGTACATATAGGTACATATATATGTAACCTGGGATCACCATCTACAAAAATAGTAGCAGCCTGCTGTCCAGGATACATCAGTTGCCTCACACCATGAGACATTTGTAAATATGTAGCTTATTTTCTTATATTTGATTACTGGCAGAAGGGACTGCACCCTGCTGACTGCTCTGCCCTCTCTGCCAGCTACTTGCAGCGTGACCCCGAACTGCCTTCCATGCCCTCTTGACTACCATTGATGTAGCGTGTAAAGGCCCCAGCGGCATAGTTGCTATTCAAATACAGACTTGTCCTACCCTTGAAAGGCTTCCCATTTTTGACCAGGAACCATCAGCTATCTCTGTATTAATTGCTTCCTCCTTTATTACAGTATCTTTAAGCATAAGCCTCAGTCTGTTCCCAAGTCCACATCTGCCTACCATCCCACTTGCACAGATGCAGGCTGGGGGTAAGGTTGAGCATGCTGAGTGTGAAGGTATACCTCTGTTTAGGGCAAAAATATTGTTCACATCCTTCATGTGAAGGCCATAAGGGGCAGATTCTCTCTGTCCTCTAGTCTTACAATACTCTTCCTGAAATATCTGGGGTTTTTTAATGTACAGTGATGATCTTTCATCAGTATAACTTACTTTGTCATTCTTATATTATTTGCATCTTGAAAATTCAGTGTTCACTACGATATGAATCAAGGATATGAATATCTTCTTTTAATAAGACTATCTGGTTCATCTTTTTGATTTTTAGATTTCTGCAATTTGTACAAAGATATATATATTTTGTCTTGGTCTGGCTACTTATATTTAAGTGCCCTGCCTAAATGGGTCTTTATTGCTTGAAACTGCTCATCTTTGCTGCTTCTTTGCTTCATCTACTTCATAATTTTATGAACTTCTGTCTCAATTTTTATTTGAAGGTAAATACTTTTTATGATATCATTTTTCTGATGTAGACTACATCAAACCTAAATATTTCCCTAGTTCCTAATAACAAGAAATTTCTCTCTTCTGTAACTTTTTCTCTATCACACATTGAGATACTGATTCTGTTATCCCACCCGTTTGACTAGTCCTGCACGTTACTCAATGAAGTTCAGAATGCAATGTAAGTTTTTGGTTGGTTTTTGTGTCTAATCATTTAAGTTGGCTTCCAAGTCATCTCTCTTACTCATCTCACTTTGCTCATCATCTCCTCATCTCTTCCTAGCACTCTCCAGCTATATGTTTTATGCTGACATTTTCCTTCACTTCAGCAACCAAAAACCTTCTAGAGTGAGTGTTCTCTGTCCCTGAAGGAATCACCCATGTCTCTGCTTCCCTGATCGCCTCCCGTTGGCTTCCCCAAGGCTCAAAAGAGAATATTCTGGCTTTGAGAGCAACAGAATGCCCTCACTGCATGCTCAAATACCTTAAGGGAAGCATTAAAAGTGTCCTGTGGTTTTTAAAGGTGTTTCCAATGTCACATAGTGAGAAATAGTTTCATTTGGAAGATTTGAATTTTTGCACCTTAGAGATCGTGCAGCACATCAGGGCACACAGAGTACTTCATGAATTAAATTTGATCCCCTTTGACACAGCATTTTTATACTTCATGATGTTTCTGTTTTTGCACCGTTGTACATGTAGCATATGTGCAAGAAAATCCAGTTACTTTAGAAGACAATTATTTTGATTTTGATGCAGCTAAGGCTCAACTGTGTTTGGCAAACTGGTGCTTGTCCTTAGCTGGCAGAGAGAAGGGCAAATTCTCAGTAACTTTTTCAGAATTACATCAATTTATACCAAGTAAAAATACTGCCAATGCCTTCTGGGGAATAAAAGACCAAGGCAGAGTTTGCATCTGACCTTTCCAAGGAGGGCATTATTAAAGATTTATTCCTTCCAGAATTCTAATTGGTTTCTTTTGGTGACCTTTCTGGATAATGGTGATGTTTTTTCTCAGACTTTACAATGTTCTCAGGTAGGGAATTCCTTCGCTGCTCTGACACAGCAACTGAATTCTAATCTGCATCCAAACTCCATTGCCTCCTTTCTCAAGAATTTCATGCTGCAGTCTTGCACAAGAGGATTTTTGTTGTGAAACTTTTTTTTTCCCCATAGATGCATTATCTCTTATTCCTGAATTCTGAAAAAAATTACCAAACTATGGATCATACCAGATTTAGGGAAGTGTCTAACGACACAGAAAAAGCCTACAGAGATTTTAAAAAGCACATGAGCAGATGATGCACTGCTAGTGACCAGTTATTTAATTACTTTTGGCTACACCTGTATTGACCTTGCTCTGTGTGCCTGGGCACCAGGCTTGGCCTCTGTCTCGCACCTTTAGTGTCTCCAAGGTGCAGGTCCCAAAGTGAATTAAGTTCTTTCCCACACCAGGATTTCTACAACAGGTAACTATTAGTTTTGCTCTACATTGGAGCTAGGAAGCTCCACAGATTATCTGTATCTGTGGCGTGGATGACTGGGGTAGAAACTCTGGAGTGGACTAGCTTTATTGTTCAGATGTACCCTCATGATTTTTCTCACTATTCGTTATGAAGCTGCCTGCTTGTTTAGGTATTTAGTGTAGATCTGGAAAGATTCATACTTACAATCTTCTTGATCTAATCGGTAAAGATTAAGCTTTTCAGTAGTCTCTGGAGCTAGTACCTGTGTTGCTTTCTGCAAGTCTGTCCCACATGTAAATGAAAGTTAGAAGGTAACATCTTCCTTTTTGTAACCTTTTCACCATCAATATTACCTGACTTTATGTGAAACCTTTCTCATTATAGTTTATCACTGCATGCACAAAGGCAAAGATGGAGAATAAAAAGAACATGGATTTCTACAACTCACTCAACTTTTCATGCGAAAAATAAGTTCAACACTTAATCTACAAGGCAGAAGAATCTCATTCTTCTCCACTCCATTGCCACCTCTTAAAGCAAAATACTTGTCTCTCCCCTTATCAGCTAAAAGTATGAAAATTTATTTCCCATTATTGCAAGCAAATACTTCACAGGGAGGTAGACCGCAATTATTCAGTGAAAGAGAGGGGCCTCTAACAATCAATGACAGAGACTAGAGGGATTTATTCTGTGTAACTTCCCACAAAGAACATATAATCGTGTTCAGCAGGTGACTAAAAATGTGGTATTTTAAGGAAGATTTTAGGATATCTGACCATCGGTAAGAATTAATTGAAAGAGTATCCTCAAAGGCTCACCCTTAGCTCCGTAACTTTCTAGGAATGAGGTCATCACGGCTGAGGAGAAACACATGAGATTGCAAAGTGAGGAGAGAAAGTTACAGAATCACAGGATAACTCAGGTTGGATGGGGCCTCAGCAGGTCTCAAGTCCAATCTTCTGCTCGAAGCGTGGTGACCCATGAAATCAGACCAGGTTTCTCAGGGCTTTAACCAGTTGGGTTTGGAAAACTTCCAAGGTCTGAGATGCCACAAACTCTCTGGAATCCTATTCCACTGTTCATGGTGTCCTATCGTTTGAAAGTCTCTTGTATCAACATATTCCCATTATCTGTTGTTTTCCCACCATGCACTACAACAAAGAGCTTGGCTCACCTTTGCCAAACAGCCAAATGCCCAGGCAGCCACTCACTCACTCCCCCTCCTCAGCAGGGCAGGGAGAGAAAAAGGATGAAAATTTTCATTGGTTGAGACAAACAGAGGGAGATTGCTTACCAGCTGCTGTCATGGGCATCCTAATGTCCACTGTCAGGAAGTCTTAATGCTTTCTCCTAATAGTAGGAGGAATAATACGGAAAAATAACTGTGGGAAAAAGCTGGGCAATAAGACTGATGAGAATGACATTTAGATAAGCAGAAAAAGTAGTGATAAGATTTGTCTAAACCAGGGAACTCCTTGCATTTGAACACAGTTATTCATACCAAATAGGGGTAGCAGAACTGTTGTAGAACAATAATAGTGACTGGAACATAGCTGTTAAAGAGTAAGTCCTGTTGTCAAAATGCACCAATAAGACAAGCATAGTAGGATACAGCCATGGACAAATGAGGCAGAAAACCAAACAGGGAATAGCATAAATGAAAAAGAATGGGTTGAGGTCAGAATTTCTTTCAGGACAGATTGTCAGAAAGGTCCTATTGGGACAGAGTCTGGGATCTGATTCAGACAGTCATGCCATTTGACTGTGGCAAAAAGTCTTCTTGATAGCACTGGAGAGAAAGGTATTGCTGAGGGGTTGCTCTACTTTTGGAAACTAATTTCCCAGACACTGGTTGAAATTCAGGACAAGGTTATTGGGAGTATTCATCATAGATTTATGAAGGGTAAATCATGCTTGCCCAGCCTGATACATGTCTACAATGACATGACTAGCTCCATGGATAAGGATAGAGCAGTGGATGTTGTTTATCTTGATTTTAGTACAGCTTTCCACTCTGTCTCCTATAATATACTCACAGACAAACAAAGGAAGTGTGCTATCATTAAGAGGGATCTCAACAAGAAGAAAAAGTGGGCTGACAGGAACCTCATGGAGTTCAACAAAGGGCAATGCCAAGTCCTGCTCCCGGGCAGAAATAACCCCATGCACTAATATGAGTTGGGGAGTGACCAACTGGAAAGCAGTTTTGCAGCAAAGAACCTGGGGATCCTGGTGGAAAATGAGTTGACTATGAGACAGCAATGTACCCTTCCAGGAAAGAAGGCCAACAACATCCTGGGCTGCATGAGAAAGACTGTTGCCAGCAGGTCAAGGGATGTGATCCTTCCCATTTTCCCCCTCATTGGAGAGACACATGTGGGTGTTGTGTCCAGTGCTAGGTTACCCAATACAAGAGAAACATGGACATACTGGAGTGAGTCCAGCAAAGGGCCCCAGAGGTGATTAACAGGGAAGGAGCATCTGAAACAGGGAGACGCTGAAAGACCTGGAACTCTTTAGCCTGGAGAAGACAGGTCTCAGGGGGTTATCTTACCAGTGTGTATAAGTATTTGGTGGGAGGGTGTAAAGATGGAGCCGGACTCCTCTCAGTAGTGCCCAATGAATCGACAAAAGGCAATGGACACAAATTGAAATACAGAAAATCCTGTTTCAACACAAAAAAATAAGTTTTACTCTGAGGGTGGTCAAGCACTGGGGAATAGGTTGTCCAGACAGGTTATGGAGTGTTCATCTGTGGAGACTAGGCACAGCCCTGAGAAACCCGCTCTATCTGATCCTGCTTTGAGGTCTTCAAAGCCATGGACCTGACTAGACAGCCCTGAGAAATCTGCTCTATCTGACACTGCTTTGAAGTCTTCAAGACCAGGGACTTCAAGAGATTCCTTCCAGACCCCATGATTCCTTATTTTGCTGCTATAAACAAAGATGAAAATCTTGCTTCATTTCTTTTTTCCTGGCAAATAAATTGACTTCTTTCTCTAGCTGAAATGTAAATAAAAGATTGGATATTACAGACTATAGGATTTTTATTTAAAATATTAGATTTTCTTTTTTTTCTTCCCTCACTGATTTATAGTTTATTTGGAAAATATTCTTATTGAAATTTTATGAAGGTGAGTTTGTTCCATATCATTCTACCATGACCCCATTACATGTTAGCCAGAACAAAACCTCTAAACAAAATTTAAAGTACTGTTCCTTTGTATATTACCTCTCATTTTTACCATTCATTTCAGTTGTAAAATATGTAGCCTCCTGCCAACATTATTGTGCCAGCTTCCCATATGAATGTTAAGCAGGCAACAATGATGCACTATAATTACAGTGCTTGAAATGATTGGAAATAAATTGGCATTCCAATTATAGATGCATGAAAGAGGCTCCAGTATATCACAGTCAGTCCATTAATTTCTAAAGTAGCTCAGGCGATCTCACTATTTCAGTGACATTCGTTATTCACTGCTGCAATGAATCACGGCGAACAGTGGGGCCTTGAAATTAACAAGTTGAAGGACATTCAAAAACAAAAGAACTTAAACCATTCCATGTTACTTCGTGCCCCGAAGAGAAAATAACCTCCAAAAGCAATATTGAAACCTATTTGCTGCATTTCAAGAAAGATAATGTTAATGCATTTTTCGGTCTCACCCGATGTCTTCAGTCAATTTACACAGTATTCCAACTGAGCAGGGAAATAATTTTATGGAAATCTGCACAGTAAGCACATCCACATTTCTACAGTGTACTACAAATATTCTAATGGGAAAGCCAGTACTGTAAATGTAAATACTGCATGTTACGTTTGCTTATCTCAGCAGGCTACTGCTCTCAGGATAACACATTATTAAGTTGGTATTGGTAAACGGGTCCAGGTGAGATGAGAATTGGGCCTGCGACAAATACCCATGGTGAATTCAATCTGTTCAGGAACTTAACTTCTTTAATATTTTCTGTGCATGGATTCATCTCAGTTGCCCCTTTAGGTCATCCTGAGCCTAAAAATGCTTTGTTTTCCCTGATCCTGTCCTGTGAAAGGTTACCATCAACCAGTCATTAGCCCAGTTACTCTGAGGCTACATCTACAGTCACCAGAATAATGGAAAAGAAGGAAGGAATAACATCACTGAAGGAGAGAGGAGGAATGAAGACTGCTTCCATGCAGGCATCTACCAATGGCTCTGTAGCTGGTTTCTACCAGCTCTGTGTATAGTCAAGGTGTGGGGATGGAGAGAGAGATATGAGGTCCAGACTTCCAGGGTCCTTCAGCCTATGTACGATTCAGTCTCTTCAATTAATCAGAGATAGTCTGAAAACTGAAATAATTTCAGTCTCCTCCATTGTGCATTGGGTAGTAGAAAGGGTTGGTCACAGGACACCAACAACTCCCTTTCAGTAGGATGATGCCTTTAGGCACTGGACAAAAAGACCCACATGTGAACACCGCAAACACTCCTCTAGATTTAAACTTTTCAATGGGAATTTTAAACTAGAATAAAAATTTGTAAAAAATGTAAAATTAACTTCTAAGAATGACTAAAAGACTAAGTCACTAGGGCCTGAAATTATAATTTAAATGTTAGTAATTTCCCACTGCTCTTTCAAGGATTTGTACTTATGTCACTCCAGATTAATAAGCAAGCAATGAAACAAAAATTTTAACAGCTATTCTATGTAGTCTCTTAAAATAGCTAAAATATAAAATGCAATCATCCGTCACGTTCACCCTCAGGTATTCTGGATGAGATTCTTGATGTGAAAAAAATTTGAGCACTAAACTTCTTTCTTATGCACATATGTCTTTTCCCGATTTTGTCAAGAATCTTTAGTATTTGGAATTAAAAATGGCTCTTGAAAACATTATTCTCTCTTGCCTTGTTCCATCACCCATGCCAAGATTAACGTAACTATGATGGCTGCTCAAGGGAGCTCTTTTAGGTGACAAAACTCCTGAAAATTCCAGCTTCTTGTAGAAAATACTGGCACTCAAGACAAGGACTTCCAATTTAGTTAGCTGTAGCTCACAGAAATTGAAGATGGGAAAAGAGAAGGGGAAAAAAAGGGGGAAAAGGGAGAGGAAAAGGAAAAGGAAAAGGAAAAAAAGGAAAAAGTTGAGACTGCCACTTCTATACTACTCCATTTAAGCCTCAGGTTTGAGGAAAGAAAGTACCTAGGTCATTGTATTAGTCACCAGTATGCATTTTTCTTCCAGTTTGCCTAATTCCTTTTTAAATGTCTCATCATTTTTGGCTGCTACAATGCCTGTTGCAATGAGTTGCAGCATTTAATAAGGCACTGTACAATAATGTGCTTCCTTATGTTTGCTTAAACCTACTGACTTATTTCACCTGCTCTTTTTTATCCTCAAAGAGGAAATGAAAAATTTAAACATTAAATTTTGTTATTTTTCAATTTCCATGTTGTAATTTGTAATTTTGTCTTTCATTTATTTCATTCTGAAGAAACTGCAGCACCTGCAGGTGAATCTAAGTAAAAAATGACAATTTTATTTTTCACAAGCACCCAAACACATTGAAATGTCCATAAGACATAGCATAATTTCATAACACCTCCTATTTCTTTTCCAAATTGAAAAATAATGAAAAAATTACCATCTTTCAGTCTCTTTCTCACTCTGATAAACACAAAAAAAATAAAATGGAGTCTCATTTTAGGATGTCTTGTTGGCAAGAAAGTTGAAGTGTAAGAGAAATAGCTTCACTTGAAATTTTCTCATTTAATATTTCAGGATTGGACCAAATTTCACTGTCTTCTTGTTGTGTCTCTCAGGCATGGCACAAAACCAACAGCAAACCTACAGCCCAATGCCTAGCCGTGCGCATTAGTTAAGGTCCTCGAGCTCTCTTCAGGTTCAAAAAGAAACAATCCCCAAATCTGCCCTTTAAGAAGGAGAAGACAAAAAGCTCCACTAGTAAATGGTATGAGTAGTCAACTCCCTAATCCCTTAAAAGGTGCAAATCAAACAGACATTAAAGTGCTACACAGTAAATTATTTGGTACATATTTTGAGCTATTCAGGGATGATGCCATCTGTCCTCAAATCAAATAGATTTGATTTAAAAGCAGCAGTGATTCCCAAGAGACAAGTTAATGATGAATTAAGGAGTATGGAACACAGTATTTTCCACAGACCAGAGCACTGACATGGGAGATACTAAAAAGTAATTCTGTGATCTATAATTAAGTGAATTTTTGATCAGCTTTTTGATCTGAATTCTCTTCATCGGTAATGTTCTCAAGATATTGATTTTTCTCTGCCCATATTCAAATTTACGTATCTGGATTTTTGGAGCCAGAAGAATTTCTTTATTACTATCTAGTGTTGAATGTACATCTTTTTTTCTGATTTCTTTTAAGAAATTTATATTTCATTCACATAAATATATTATGCAAACCTGAAGTGCAGATCAAACACAAAATTAATGTCAGAATGCTCTGGGTAGACATCTTTAGAAAACTATTGTAATATATTTCACAAAACAAAAAATGAACGCACCTTGGAATTGTGAGTACTGATCTTGTGCTGCACTCAGGTGGGGCAGGCAAGATGACTGGGATAAGATGGAAAGTCTGGTTTGTAAACTTTATGTGAGAATTTGGAGGAAAAAAAGGAAAAATTGAATGCAGATTAATAACAGAAATATAAGTAACGTCTACAAACAAAGTTTTATGAAAAAAAAACTTTTCAAACAAGCTTGCATGTTGTTCTTGATGAAAGTCTAAGTGTGGCTAGGAAATGGAACTGTATTGATCAGACTATATTGAATGTTTACCTCAAACATAACAAATTTGCACAGTAGTATGGAAAAAACCCACCTAAGCTGACTGCAAACTGTCTGGCAGATCTCAAAAAGCAGCTTTTGTCAAAGAATCACCTTAGCGGGGTTCTGCAGAAATCAGGATAAAACATTTTTTTCAATATTTTCATCACATTTTTAAAGAAACTATAAAACCACTGCTTATAACACTAGTGGGAGGCGCAGTGTGTTAAATCACACTGAAAAAGGATCTGCAAATGAAGACTGCTTCAGAGCTTTTCACTAGGGATGTGTCCTGGTTTTGGCTGGGATAGAGTNTATTATTATTTTCCCTTCCTTTTCTGTTCTGTTAAACTGTCTTTATCTCAACCCACAAGTTTTCTCACGCTTACCCTTCCGATTCTCTCCCCGTCCCACTGTGGGGGCGAGGCATGAGCAAGCGGCTGGGTGGTGTTTGGCTGCCTGCCGGGTTAAACCATGACTGTATGTTTTAAAGCAGCTGCGTACAAAGTTATACATCAAGAAATAAGAAAGGCCATATTGATAGGAATGGGAGACTTTAAACTGAAAAGCTCTGTTTCTGAGAGACTGGGGGTTCATCATGGACCAACTGAGAGTGTGTTTGAAAATCTCCTTTACAGCTTTGAGCTCTTCAAAATCTCTTCTTTAGCAGTTTGGAAAACTTGACTCTAACAGTGTAACTCATCTCTCACAGAAGTCAATGTAAAGTTAACTGTCAAATTTGTTGAGAATCGGATCAAGTCCAAAAGAGCACTTTACATTTATCGAAGTGCTGTACAAACATTAACTAATTAGACCTATACCATTAGAAACTTCTTTGAGAGGAGAAAAATGAAAACATCATCTTTTTAATAGTCACTGCTTTGCCCCAACCTTTCACACTAAACCTAAAAACCCATGACTAAAAGAAGAAAGCTTTTATTTTTTAACATTTCATTCTCTGTTCCATCAACTTGGATGAATGTGTTTGGAGTAGGTCATTGTCAAATTACTGACTTTTCAGATGTACAATTTAAGCCTAATTAAAGGTTTGATGGAAATCTCTCAGTAAAATGAACTCATTCAAATAGGAGATAATTTAAGATCATTCACTAAGGACCTTTTCTTCTTCCATACAGAACATAAAATTTTTATTTCATCTTACAATATAAATTAAACTTGATAAAAGAGGTACGGGGTTTGTTCCAAACTTAGGGATTTATCTAAAATGTACAAGTTAATACTATCTTTTCCCCTTGGTGGTACTATGAATTATATTTCTAGCAAACTTACAGAACTTTAATATACTACAGCTTTCTTAAAATACCTTTCAATCTCCTTGCTATCTGTTGATTCCGGTACTGTTTTAGTTTGCTTGCTAGAAGTCCAGAACTATTTGAAAAACTTCTATGGTTCTTATTAAAAGTGGTATCCCAGAGGAAAGAGCAATTACCAAATGATGGTTTGGTGGGGTTTTTCTGCCTGGAAGGTCTTAAAACTTACACCAGGATAACATTTAAATCTGAATGCTGCTAAACTCTGCTAACCTCCCTGTTTGCTCACCTCCCTGCAAAACCAATTTACAGACTCCTATTTATTCAGCATTCATGACCAAACTGCCTGACCCAGCATATTCCTTCTTTGCCAAATTGCTTATTTTGACTTCTAAGAAGTATTCCGTGCTGATTTTGAGAACCTATTCCTGATTTTGTATTAACTGCAGACTCCTATTCCCACACGCAAATGACATATGTTATCACAGCACGTTACAAGCCAGAATTTGAACCCTTTACTTCCTGGATGACAGTTACATTGTCATGAAGTGCTAATCACTGAGACCAGAGGGGTTTTTGGGATCCCTTCAGTACAAGGAGAGAAAAAGTCCTTGATGTTTGAGAAGACATCTTGTGATATGCTGAAGGATGCTGTGGATATGAGCAGATTTGGGTTGGAGGTGGAGATGGAACAGTTTAAAAGCATTTGACTCCTTAGTGCTGACTGCTTTGTAGAAGGTCACCTTATGCCCTTCAGCTGGTAGTGGTCAAGCCTGTGGTACTCAAACTACTAACAGGCAGAAGCAGGGAGCGAACAGCAAAAGGAGACTAATTTATGTATGTCTTGCACGGGCATGGCATTTTCTGCAAGTTCTATGAATACATGACTCTCCCCCAAATATGTCCCAGTAGCCAATTCAGTGACAGAAAATTGAGTCAGATGCAGCTTTTGTCTGACCAATTTGTATATTCTTACATTACATTTGCAACCGAAATATCGTAGCTGCCTGGGACAACACTCTAAATCTGCCTCAGTGCAGAGTCAGCCAGATTATCATGCATCCCTTTTCACATATTTATTTCTACTTATTGACGTATGAAAGCATTACATGTAAGAGCTGGGGTATCAGTGAAATGTGCAGAATTGTATATTGATATACATATAGTATATAGCATATTTTATATATATAGGCAAAATTCATAAGATATAAGTGAACATTCATACAATTTTAAATATATCTTTTGTAAATTGGCCAAATCTAGAAACTTGCTCCTAAGCATCTGATCTCCTACTTGACTTACGGATTGTTCACCGTTAAGAGCACAGGCTTCAGAGGCTTCTTCAGACTCAACTAAGAATATACACATAATGCCTGTGCAACACTGAACCATACAAGAATTTAACTGGGTTCTCCTCTGTGCCAAAATAGTGGAAGGAAATCTACATTTCAGACCTTGTTTACAGTTTTCTGCTTTGATTTCTGAGTGCTTATCCTGAGCCTTGCCTTGCAAAAGCAGCTCATGCTGCAGCATTAGCAGTTCTTGTCCCTGCGTGATGTTCATGGTCCTCACCGAGGTCTTGTGCAGTGCAGCTGTAAAGCCTGGGTGGCATGGCTCCCATGAAGAGCCATACTAAAATGCTCTCCCTCACTTCGTGGGAAAGGAAAGGCTTAGCCCGCTGCTATTATAATTATAAAATACGCAGGAAGCAACATTTGCCAAGTGTTATTATGCTGGGATAAATGAGATATCCCATATTCTCTGACTCTGGACATTTTTTTTTTTTCCTCTCAGAAAAAGTCTGGAATCCAGACTCTGTAGCTCTGGCTAGTCTCAATAAGGCAAATTTTGCTTTCTAAGTTTGTACATACACACTTAATGAGAGAATAAAATCAATGGTTTGCTTGTTTTCAACAAATTAATTAAGAAGGAGAAAAGAATGCTAAGGAATATGTTACCCAAATGCTTTTCCAAAGACTGTACAGCGTCTTTTTGTTTTCAATTAAACTGAATTCCTCTATTTTCCCTCTTTTCTTACCTGTCAGAAGTTAGGGCCTGATCCAGAGTACAGTCAAGCCAAGAAGGATCCCTCCATGGATTTCGATGCATAAGGGGTCCATTACTGCAGTGTTTGAGTATCTTAACTGCAAGTCACCATCAGTCCCTGAGAGGCTGGGTTAGCTGCTATGGAGATCATCTTCCCCTTAGGTAAATCTCTGCATTTTGCAGCCACTACCAGGACAGTAAGGACATATTCCGAAGTACTCAAGAAAATCTGTTTGCATTCCACCCCACAACTAAACACAACCAGTGAATTGTAATTTTGGAAATGCTAACACCTTACATTTTTTTTAATACAACTTCCATCTTTCAAGGACTCATCTGAATCAAAGCTGAACACGAAACATTTTGAAGCTACACGAACACCACCAGAGTTTCTAAATCACTGAAGGATGACAGAATTGTAGGCAAAGTATATTTATTCACTATTTCTGAGTATGAAGCTATCACTAGCACTATGCAGTAATGGAGATATGGAGGCATGGGACAATGACGCTCTGGTTCATGGGAAATCAGTGGCAGGTGATTTGTAGTCCCCTATTCTAAATACTACCCCACATTACTTCTGATACAGCCATTTCAAATGTTCAGCCGTGACTGCTTATTTGTTTCTTTCAAAAGTTTATGAAGTCCTTGATCTGGAGGTCAGTAAACAAGTATGATAGCTGTAAGTGAGTTCAAATGCAGTGTAACGGGGAGTTAATTTTCACTGCCCTGTCTCTAGATTAATCAGCTGAGGACAAAGATGAATTAAACAATGTATTAACAGACTGATATAGCAATGCAGAAGCTATATTTATCTATCTCTGAAACCATCAACTCCAACAGCTTTATCTGAATTCATTTTCTCCAGTTGGAATAACACACGCAGTGAACTTGGTTCCTGAACATCAGATATATAGTCACCCACATTATATCCAGCAGCACTGAATGAACTAATACCAACAGAACAGTTTCCTCTGATGCTGGTTTTGCCTCAGCAAGAGAAAAAGAGAATTAAGCAGATTTGCGATACCTTATTTACTAAAGTGCCAAATGCCACCGCAAACCAGAACTAATTTAATTTGATACACCTTCCAATCTCTACAAAACTCAGTCAAGTGGAAAATAGCCTCTTTGGCTCAGGGATCAGGGGCAGGCTGAGGACCTACTGTGCTCTGCAACTGCTGAAGCTATCACACTTCTCCAGTGTAAGCTGTTCAGCAGCTTTGTGAATGCCTGGTAAAGTCAGAAATCCAAAGAAACAAGCAATAGAGGGAGAGGTATGGATTATGATTTTTCAGAGTTTCAAAGTTGTTGAGTTTCCACCAATCCCGTAACTTTAATATTAGTTTGGATTACCTAGCACTTCTGCAAGCCAGGTCATTTATAGAGATGGTGAAAAAAAGTTAAAAAAAAAAAACAAACAATCAAAACCTAGAAATTCCCTTGAGAGATCCCACAATACACTATATTTCCTCCTCATAGAAGGGGAAGCTGCGCTTCATGGGAGGCTGATGATCACAGTGCAGAGACCTTGAATCTAGCAGAGGAATGAGAACATGAGATACTCATACTTTGTTTTGAAACAAAATTGGCATCACACCTTGGCAGAGTGTGTCTGCCTCCACATCTCTCCCTTATAGCTTTAGATTATGTAGAGTTGTGTTTTCTTTCTGTATTCGTTGTTGCACATTATCACAGAGGGGAATTGACAAAAGTATTTGCTGTTATATTAATTCTGCTCTCACAGAAGTAAGTGGGGGTCCTGAAACCCCCTAGAGAATAAGTTTTTCAGGGAAATGAATGTGTCATTCCCAGAGTTTTTACAAACTGTGACTGGGATGTGAGTATCTGGGAGTTACCTGAAAGCATCTATAGAGTGGTAGCAACATGAAAGCAACTACCTAAAGAAATAAGCTCTGACCTGCAAATATTTGTACTCTACCCTTCAAGGACAAAATAATATTACTAAAATCAATGGAAAAAACTTTGATTTCAATGTGTCATCTCATCACTTTCAAAGGGAACAGTTTTCGTCATCTTAACTGTGGAGTTCCCACACTCTCATCAAGGTTACAGTAAGTGGGAAGTGTTAATGGAGACAGCGCTGAAATGAGATACGTTCAGACATTAGGACAATGCAAAGTGGAGCGTACAAACATTCCACCCTGCCCTTAACCCCAGAAATGGTTGTATTTCAGTAGTGTGAAATTATTTTACATATGTAATTCTTTCTTTAGTGCTTCCTCTGTCACTTGTTAACCAGTTTTTAAAAATGGAAAAATGTTCTTTTTCTGGTGATCTTTTTCTTTATAAAGAAAGTAGAGAGAATCTCAACAAACAAACAAAAAGCCCTTGAGAGGTGATGTACTAGCTAATGGCTATGTTGAAAATCTCCGGTTAAGAAGTTTACGTTTTTCTTTGGTCTATTCCCACAGGTACAAGAAAAAAATGTTTAAACCCAGTCCACTGGACAGAATGATTCTTTCTTTAAAGCTAGAGTTTTCCACGTTGTGTAAATCCTTCTTTACTAGTATAAATTAATTATCCATAGAAAGGAATAAGAGGAGTGATGTTCCTATTCTACAGCATGACATAATCACAATGGAACTAGAAATGGAAAGGATAAATCTTGTAATGAATGGTGACATGCTTTATATATATGTAAGTGCTACAGAAAAGATGATATTAACATTCCCCAGTTTTAATAAGTTCTTGATCCTGATCCAACTCAGAATTCAGAAGCCCAATTGTGATCTAATGCCCTTCCAGAAATAGAAAAATAAAACTCTGATGTCATTAAGTTCCCCATGGGCACAGTAGCATGCCCAGATTTTTTTCTTTTTGGGGAGCTAATTCAAAGAAAAAAAAAAAACAAAGAACTAGGCCAACCTGTGAGACTAGATCCTGCAACAAGCACATGCCCAATGCAGGTGACGGTGTTGTATTTATGGAAGCCCTTAAATCACTCCCATGTGGTCTGAGCTGGTTTTTTGCTAGAGAGTCAAGCTAACAGCAAATTGTCATCCCCTCCTTTAATGGTACTTTGGAAATAAAGAGGAAAGAGAACCAAATAAATGTTCATTATTCATTCACCTAGGAAAGAAGAAATGAGCTCACAGCATTTAATTCCCTGCATCAACATGAAACACCTAGACAGTAAGCTGAAGCATTTTCCTTCCCCTTCATGGCCTTGAGGGAGCACATACACTAAACCACAACTAGAAGATACAATTCCCTGAGCAGAAACTGGTCAGATCCCCAAAATTCTAAAGAACACGGAGCCTCCATTGAGACCAATACTGAAGTTGAATTTCAGGCTCCTGCTATCAGTGGTGCTGCCTTTTACTTACAACATCTCTCCAGCTACAAATTAGATCCAGCTGATTACCTGTTTGACACCAGGCAATGTGATCCTTCAGCTATCACACTTCCACCACATGGTCTAACCCAGAAGGTGCATCCCCTATGGGTTGATAAGAAGTTAAATAACTGATTGACTGTTGATGTATTTATTAGAAACAATAGCTTGTGGGAATTCCTCTCTCTGCCTCAATCATCTCTTCAGCCATCACAAATAGGAAAAAATCTATTATGTCATTTCTGCCTTTCCCCTGCCTGCTATGCTATCGCCAGCTCAGCCTGTATGAGGGTGCAGGTTCACTGCAGCAGGGATCTCCTCTCTGTAGCTGCATCCATATTACAAATAAAACAGGAGCTGGGATCACTGTTTGACTCTGAAGCCAAATGGCATCAACTAACATCCATCTACATTTCACAGCACTTGGTCCTGGATCCCTTCCAGACCCCCTGTGGTGTCCCTAAGACCTCAGACACGATTATTATTTTGCTCTTTTTCTATCAAAAGCACCCAAAACAAAATGAGGCTTCGTCACAGCCCACCGCAGTAGAGAGTAAAAAGGTATGGGTGTTACACGTGTCCTGAGACACATCATGAAGGCATGTAGGAGTATTTGAAGGCATAAGAGCTGCTGACATATTTCTGAAGGACTCTGTAGACTGGAGGGATCATAGACATCCATATTGTTGACTAAAAACAGTCCCTGGCAAGTGTTCATTGTCTCACGCTGCACTAAATGACCAGAGCCAAAACCTCACTTTGGACAATTCACACAAGCTCAGCCCCTAACCCTATCTCATTTAGACTGTTATTTTATACAGCCTTATATTATTTTTATACTAATAAACTAAAGAGTGCCTGAGCTCATTCTCTGGCCAACAGTGAGACTAGCTGGCACCATCTGGCAATAAACGTAATATTAAAAAATCTCCTTCCCTTAAAAAAAGGGTAGCCACGGCAAAAACGACTTCAGGGAATGTTTTCTGATTTCCACTAACTCCTGAACCTCTTGAACTAGTTGGGATGGCTAAAACCGCACCAGAGGCTTCCTCAGAGTTTAGCAGAATAGACAATCAAGTTGTATAGCTCTGGCCCAGGACTTGGCTCTGTTTTAATTGCAGTAAACTCTCCTGGCTCCCGGCTCCCATTGCAATCTAATTTGTAGATATTGTGAGAGACAGTCAAGAGGGGACAGGGAGAAAAGGGAATTATTACACGTGTGGATATGGCTCTTAGCAAAATTGTAAAAAAAATCCTGCAGTTCTTCCACCATTTGAAGATAAATTTGTCAAATTGTTAAACTCACTATCTATTCCTGCTCTTTAAGCACTGTGCCCCTATAAATTTTAATGTACTTCTTTTATATCAAAGGTATTATTTGGTATAAGTGATAAAGTGACACATTTGGTAGCTTTGTAAACATACATTGGAAGAATCCTGGCTGTCATAAAATAACCAAGCTGTCAGATTGCAAAGTCAGAATGAAGCAAGGTGGTTAAATGAAATGCGACTCCCATGAAGAATTTTCTTGTCACTCTGTATGGGGAGGCATCTGCTGCAAATACAGACTCTCAAGTCAACAGACACTTTGATCGTAGGATGATTTATGTCAGCCATCAAATGTCTGAGTGGTAACCACACATCTGTCACGAGGACAATGTGGCATAAAAGAGAATTTAATTGCTTTTGGATTATAAATAAAATGAACATTGCAGGCATAAATTACGAGATCACTGTTAATTTGTCGATTGTGTTATCAAGGGCAAGAAAAACTATCGGGCATAAAAAACAAAGTTATTTTTTGCTCCTAGGAGGTGCAGTTAGGAACGTTTTAATAACAAAGGGCAACAATCTTTTTTTGGTAGGTACATACAATTTGAAAAAAAATGTCGGTGTTGATGAATCTGGCACGCCTGTCTCACATTTAATCAACTCTTGTAGGTGCTAATGGAGGAAACAATCTGGGATAAAGGACGTGTGAAAGTCAGCTATTAAAGATATATTCAATATTTAGATCAGCTTCTCCTATTTTCTTCCTCCCACCCATTATTTAACACTGATGGCTTGGAAGAGAACCATTTCTGAGAGAAAACAAACTATGTACTCACCACCGTAGAAGCCTAATTTGTGAGCAATGATGTCCAACAAAATTATGGGTGTCTAGCATACCAGGATGATACAAACAACCTAAGAAATACACCTATATTCCCTGTCTAGCCAGTGGAGAGGGGCCTGGGCCTCAGCTGGACTATAGGGGTTGGATTTAAACAAATATCTGCATGTGCACAAGGTGTCCATGTTCCTGTTGCTGTCAATGGTTAATAAGGGTTTGATTGAGTTGCCATAACACAGTATCCAGTGTTCTTTGCATTCCACTAGGGTACCTGAGACATCTGCATAGGGTTGGCAGAGATGACTCATGACCTCTTTCCTTCTGGATTAGCAGCTGGAGACAAGGCAGGTTCCCTAGGGCACCAAAATGACACCAGATGCCGACATTAGGGAACTGAACTTGGACAAAAGCCTGGGTCACTGAAGCAGAACTGCTTTATCATCTCCAGGGAAGGAGTTTCTGTAAGGAGAAGACACTGCTACAAGAAGTGAGCAAGTGAGTGAGTGAAAAGACTTCTAGAAATGAAGGCTCAGAGAGGATCAGGTGAGGAGATAAGGCACTAGACACAGCTACTTTTAATAAGACAGAAATCTTAGAGGAAGACATCTGAGGAAATGTGATGCAACAGGAGCTCCTATTGGAGACAAAATTCTGGGTCCAGTAAGGAACTGAAAATACTGTGGGAGCACAAGGAAAAAGGGAAAATGAGGATTAAGAGATCCAGAGGCCAGAGCAAAGATAAGATCATTACAAACACTTGCTAAGAATAAAAACAATCTGTCAATCTCCACACACACACACACAACCCCACAAAGTCTCTTCACAAACACATACAACCAACAAATAAATATAGTTTTAAATTGCAAAAAGGGAGATTCAGATCAGACATTTGGAAGTTCATTCTAACAGGAAATACTGTGCATTAGCACAAATTGCCTCTGAGCTAGTGATGTCCCTGCCATTGAAAGCGTTTCAAAACAGAGGAAAGAAAATTTATCTAGAGTAATGTAACATACCAATCCTCGCTGAATCAAGGGAATGGACAAAATGGTTTCCTGAGGTCCCTTTCTGAGTCTTGGCTAAGCAAGTGGCAAATGGACTCTGAGAGACTGTTTTCCTAACACTGGTTCAGTTTTCTCCTGCAGATCCGTCCAACCTCCACTGAATGCCAGCAGTGAGACAATCATCTGTGACACTTTCTTTCGCTCTCCACTTTATCGAAGGGAGCACAGCACTCCTAATCTTTTCCACAGATATTCCTTGCACTGCTCTCAGAAAAAAGTAACTTAGCTCAACAATCAGACACTTTAAACCAAAGCATTTATCTTCTAGCACTGAGCTATCAGTAGGACCTCTGGCTTTACATGATTTTAAATTTGTGGATGGAATGCATCTATTTCCTTTTTTACCTCACTGGCACTAACGAATGACATGATGCATTACCAGCTGAATTGATAGCAAGTGCTTGGGCAAGACTGATATCCCAAGCTATTCAAATACAATAGGAGAAAACATTTCCAGTCCTCTATTCTGAAAGTAAAAATCCTAGTGATCTCTCTATCATCTTTACCTGCCCAATAACAGAACCATGAAATATTGTAGTTAAGATCCCCCAAAAGGAACAGGCAGTGTTTTTGAAGAAGTCCGTTCGCTCCTCTTCTTCCTTCCTTCATAATATTCAAACATGACAGCCCTCCTTGCACCCATTTCTCATTCTTGCTGTAGGACTTCTATATGCCAAAGCTATTCAATGTTTGCCTGGTGATACAGACTGACAAATGTCACAAATGCATTTATGACAGGACTCTTTGGAGTATATGCAAAATCATACAAAGTTGTTACACATCAGGGTTAATGTGGCCTCAATCTCACTAAAGTATGCATAACCACTGTTGTGCCATGGTAGGGAGTATGTCTACTCCAACAGACAATGCTGGGAAAGAGGATAAAACTTCTTTTGCCTTGCCACTGTTTCTGCATACAGCGTAGCGAGACTGATTATAGCATGGCAAAACAAAGCACTAGGCTGGGAGCCAGGAGACCTGAAGACAATGGGAAAATCTGACAAAGAAAGTAAAGGCAAATGAACTCTGCATGGAAAAATAGGCTTGGTTTAAAAAATAATAACAATCCATGTGCCTCTGAGGCAGGACCTAGTAGCTATCTCTCCTTTCTGAAAATGCAGTAATGCACTGTTTGAAGTAATTTCTTGAGTAAAATTATAGGCCTAAAATAAATCAACTGCCTTGTATCCTAAGAGGTCTTATTTTTTTACATTCGTTATACAGGAAACCTAGAGTAAGACGCTCAGATGGAGATCTCAGCAAGAAGAGATAGACATTATCCCTTTATCTTGAGAACTTTACAAAACGTATCTGAGCTTTCAGGCACATAAAAGTTCAGGCAAGGCTTCTGAGAATTTATTGTTTAGACTTGGGTAACTGAAACACACCTTAGTCCTGCACCATAAATCTCAAAACTTATTCTAGAGATTGGACAAAATTTAGAAGAGAGAATGGGTTCTAGTGTAATCTTTTTGCTTAAACTTCTTGGGATTTTGTTTAAACTGGATGTTGACATTCAGGCATAATTTCTTGATTAATACGATACCTTTTTCCCCAATTAAAAAAAAATCAAAAATTTTAGTTCCTGTGATCACCTTGTTATATTTCTATTATGCTACCAGTGTCTGAATGATGTTTTGCAGTCTGTAAAGGGTTAAATGACTGAGTCTATTTTTACTTCTCTCTGTTTCTATAGCCAGTCATCAGCAGGAAGACCTATAGAGTGCTGGTTTTGCCTAGGATTTTCTTCACAGTAGCTAGTACGGGGCTATGATTTAGATTTGTGCTGGAAACACAACAAACCGAGATGTTTTCGTTCCTGCTGAGCAGGGCTTACACATAGTCAAGGCCTTTTCTGC
This sequence comes from Pelecanoides urinatrix, assembly GCA_013400755.1. Lineage (NCBI taxonomy): Eukaryota > Metazoa > Chordata > Aves > Procellariiformes > Procellariidae > Pelecanoides > Pelecanoides urinatrix. Next base: position 75,315 of record VZTQ01006153.1, on the reverse strand, counting down.
TCCTCACCCACCCCACCAGCAAGAAGCTGGGGGGGCACAAGGAGTTGGGAGGGAACACAGCCGGCACAACTGACCCCAACTGACCAAAGGGATATTCCATACCATATGACGTCATGCTCAGCATAGAAAGCTGGGGGAAGAAGAAGGAAGGGGTGGACATTCGGAGTGATGGTGTTTGTCTTCCCAAGTAACCGTTACACGTGATGGAGCCCTGCTGTCCTGCCGATGGGAAGCAGTGAATGAATTCCTTGTTTTGCTTTGCTTGCGTGCACGGCTTTTGCTTTACCTGTTAAACTGCCTTTATCTCAACCCATGAGTTTTCTCACTTTTACTAATCCAATTCTTTCCCCCATCCCACCGGTGGGGAGTGACCGAGCAGCTGCATGGGGCTGAGTTGCCAGCCAGGGTTAAACCACGACATACAGTAACAGTGACCTGTGGTAAATGGATAGGGGTCATTAATATGGCCATTTCCATGCTAAATAAGCAGCTCACTCATCACTCAATCTAACAACAGCATGCCGAGGGAGGTCTTCAGACCACAGGCAAAGATCTTCCAGGGAGATTTGGGTTCAATACTGTGATATAAAACCCAGAATATTCAGTTCCAAGGGTATCCCTGGTCAGATGTGAATCATTCTCTGTCATCAGAAGCAAAACATCTCTGAAAAAAAGGACACAAGGCACTATAGAAATTATAATGATAATTAGACCTGCTCCATGCAGCCAGTTTCTGGAAGTTTAATGTTATTTTTCAGCTGCCAGGATGAAAAAGTGTATTGAATTTCACTCAAGTCAAACATCTTAAAAGGAATAATTAACCCCTGAAATCAGAATGCTTGCACTTGGACTTCCCTTCAGGTTCTCTGCTGACTCCACCTATCTCAATCTCATGACCCGTTTAATTACTGCATTTTAGCAACAGAGCCACAAGTGATCATTAAGGTTAAATATACAGACCAAAATCAAGAAGCTTTTAGACATGTGCTCAACTTGAAATATAAGGTGCAATGACAAGAAACTGTTTTTGAGTTAAATCTACGCTTAAATTCTCCCCTAAATTACAGTAGAAACATATGCATATATGGTGATTAAAGACTGGGAAAATGGGGTTACTTTATAAGAATGCATAAATAAATTATTAGTTTATATTTCTGTAGTACTTTATTTCTTCAAAGCACCACACAGCACTGACAAAATAATACTCATGCAGAGAAGATGACATCAATGACACTGCGCTAGGCAGACATTACAACTGTGACCCTCCAGGAATGCTGCATAAGTCACTCTATTTCCATCTGATGCTTTCCTAGGCAAGAGACTTCAATGGGCATTATGCGGAAAAGAATCCAGGGACAAATCTGCCTTGTGTTACCCACAACTCTAGGAATTCAATGAGGAAAAGTTATGATGTAATATAGCTGTGCTTTAATTATGTGGCAGACTGAGAAATTTATCATGTGTCTTGTCTTGCTAACAGCTAGAGATCCTTGGAATAAAATTCTACCAGCTTCCTTNAAGCAGCTCACTCATCACTCAATCTAACAACAGCATGCCGAGGGAGGTCTTCAGACCACAGGCAAAGATCTTCCAGGGAGATTTGGGTTCAATACTGTGATATAAAACCCAGAATATTCAGTTCCAAGGGTATCCCTGGTCAGATGTGAATCATTCTCTGTCATCAGAAGCAAAACATCTCTGAAAAAAAGGACACAAGGCACTATAGAAATTATAATGATAATTAGACCTGCTCCATGCAGCCAGTTTCTGGAAGTTTAATGTTATTTTTCAGCTGCCAGGATGAAAAAGTGTATTGAATTTCACTCAAGTCAAACATCTTAAAAGGAATAATTAACCCCTGAAATCAGAATGCTTGCACTTGGACTTCCCTTCAGGTTCTCTGCTGACTCCACCTATCTCAATCTCATGACCCGTTTAATTACTGCATTTTAGCAACAGAGCCACAAGTGATCATTAAGGTTAAATATACAGACCAAAATCAAGAAGCTTTTAGACATGTGCTCAACTTGAAATATAAGGTGCAATGACAAGAAACTGTTTTTGAGTTAAATCTACGCTTAAATTCTCCCCTAAATTACAGTAGAAACATATGCATATATGGTGATTAAAGACTGGGAAAATGGGGTTACTTTATAAGAATGCATAAATAAATTATTAGTTTATATTTCTGTAGTACTTTATTTCTTCAAAGCACCACACAGCACTGACAAAATAATACTCATGCAGAGAAGATGACATCAATGACACTGCGCTAGGCAGACATTACAACTGTGACCCTCCAGGAATGCTGCATAAGTCACTGTATTTCCATCTGATGCTTTCCTAGGCAAGAGACTTCAATGGGCATTATGCGGAAAAGAATCCAGGGACAAATCTGCCTTGTGTTACCCACAACTCTAGGAATTCAATGAGGAAAAGTTATGATGTAATATAGCTGTGCTTTAATTATGTGGCAGACTGAGAAATTTATCATGTGTCTTGTCTTGCTAACAGCTAGAGATCCTTGGAATAAAATTCTACCAGCTTCCTTTTAGCTATAAAGATTATGGCAATTTATCAGATGAGAGAGCGGCCACTTTCTCCTTTTTTTCTCCCATTACCTTGCAGAAGGCCTAATGGCAATGTATTAAAGGAGATGAGGTCTGCAAACACACTAGACATGTTTTGACGTGTGGGGCATAGTGTGGAGGACCTAACATGCCTGAGGTCTTGCTTGTAGGCATGAAAACGGTATCCAAAATGGGCAAGTCTCATTTTGATCATGAGCTCACACCCAAGCTTCAGCTAAAAATGTAAACAAAGCCAGGATTATAAGGCCAGAAGAAACTAATGAAGTCTTCTAATGTGCTCTCTGAAGCCTACAAATCCCAGAATGTTAATAATCCTTTTCTCTTATGCAAAAGCCTGCAATTCAATTAGCTCAAAGACTTTAGAAAGACATCTCTTCTTGAGTTAAAGGCAGACATTTGTGATTTACCATACCTCTTAGTAAGTATCCGAAGGCTATTCAATCTTACTGACAAAAACAGTTTTGCATCTTACTTGCTATTTGAATATTTCCCATCTCAGTTGCCAGTTCATGTGCCATTGTTCTACAAATGTAGAAAGTGTTAGAAAAATAGAATGTACCCGTAAGATACAGCAGTTTTGACTCTTCTCAACTTTTCAAGATCATTTTCAAAGTATGGACAGCAGAACTCATCACAGTATTCCTGTATAAGGTTAGCAAAACTCTCATGCAGATAACTGCCTTGCCACTTATGTCATTTGTACATATAATAATGCTTCAGTTGTCTTTGCCATGACCAGGTATGCAGGACTTCTTTCAAGATTGACTGTAGACCTCAATTCTGGTAAAAGAAGTTTCTTAGTCTTGCTTATTACACTTCAGAAAAGCCAAGCAAATTTATTCACCCTTTCTTTCACTCATGATGAAGGCAGAGGAAGCGGGATTTCATAATAGAAGACTAGTAATCAATTCTTCACCCTAATCTCAGAAGTCAGGCTGCTGGAAAAGCACTCTCATATCAAGAAGGCTGTTTCAGCCAAGTTTAAAAAAAAAATCTCTCTTAAAAAAATCATTGTGAGCAACTTTTCCATTTTCACTGGGAGGACAGAAGGCAGAAAGAAGTCACCAAGAACAACCATAAGTAGTTCACAAGAGTGCAATGCTCCTGCCACCATCAAAGCAAAAATGATAGGTCATTAAACTCTCAAAGTAGAAGGATCCTGTTCTGGTGACAGCTGCTCTATTGTGTAATGCACTGAGGAAGATGCCATTAAGTGTAATTAAACAAAAAGCCTAAAACATAAGGACAGAAACCTTTTTTCTTCTCAAGATGAAAACCTTCTGTGTACATACAAAATTATCACCCATCACAACCGTCCTCTCTTTTTCCCCTCAGGAAAACAGACAGATGTCCAAATGGCAGGGAGTATGAAGAGCGTTACAGTCTCAATTTGCTTCATGCTACCTCTTTCTAATCCCATTCATGCACTTTTCTGTCATTTTCTGCTTTGCATGCGTTTCCCTGTTTCCCAGGCTGCTGCTTCTCCTCCTCATGCTTCCTATGAGTTTGTTTCTCCCCCTACTCAAAAATGATTCCTCCATGCCTGTCTGGCTGTTTTTTCTGCTTTATCTGCAGAAAAGAAAGCTCAGGGGAGACCTCATTGTGCTCTACAACTACCTGAAAGGAGGTTGTAGCGAGGTGGGGGTTGGTCTCTTCTCCCAAGTAACCAGCGACAGGACAAGAGGAAACGCCCTCAAGTTGTGCCAGGGGAGGTTTAGGGTGGACATTAGGAAAAATTTCTTTACTGACAGAGTGGTCAGGCCTTGGAACAGGCTGCCCAGGGAAGTGGTTGAGTCACCATCCCTGGAGGGATTTAAAAGACGTGTAGATGTGGTGCTTAGGGACATGGTTTAGTGGTGGACTTGGCAGTGTTAGGTTTATGGTTGGATTCAATGATCCTAAAGATCTTTCCAACCTAAACAATTCTATGATTCTATGATCCTCCTTTATCTCTTATATATTCTTCCCATTCTCTGTTTTTTATACCTGGCCTCTGGATACTTGTTCCCTAATCCAGTTCCTTGGTTATCTTCTCTGCTCACTGAAGAGGTGGGATTCCTTAAATCCCTAGTGCTGGCAAAATCAGGGGCCAGGCAATTTCTATCAGATGTTCAGATATTTTTCCCTGTTCCCTGAACTCCCTGTCTTGCTTGAGGCTCTAGTGCTACTGATGTCCTTCTGGTACTTCTCTGGCTGGCAGGGCGTTCTGGTACCTTTCTGGTTGTTGATAAACAGGAGCAAGTTCAGGAGAGGGTCACCAAGGTGGTCCGGGGCTGGGGCACTTAGTCTGTGAGGAGAGGTTGAGAGAGCAAGTTTTGTTCATCCGGGAGAGGAGGTGGTTTCAGGGTCACCTAACAGCAGCTCCCCAGTGCCTACAGGGGGGTCATCAAGAAGACAAAGTCGGGCTCTTCACTGTGGTACATGGTGGGGTACCAAGAGATCATGGCAAAACGACAGTTAGGTGTGCACCGGCACTATGGGGTGTCATTGATTTCTTCTGGCCAGCAAGTGGCTCCTGAGGGTCTCTCAGCACACAGATGGCAGTTTAGCTGGACACCTAAATTTAGAAACTTTTCCTGAGTTAAAATAAGATGAGCTAAAACTCCAGGTATTTCTGTGACTTCATAATACAAAAATACTTCCAGTGAAACCAATTGAAGTCACAGTGAAAAGTGTCTCCAACAAATAGCTTATTTGCAAAACAACCAATCAAACAAAAAAAAAAGCCTTTTGTGACACAGTTTTAAGCTGGAAAAAAGGTTGTCTTAGATTTACAAACCCTCCCATGAGGACAAGATATTCCTTGTCTCCTGCATTTCTCCCAAAGACCTGTTCACTCAAGATATTGCAGATGAAGGTTCAGTTTTTTCTTCTGCCAGAGGGGAAACCATGTATCTGGAAAATGTCCTATCAACATATATGATGTAATCTAAGATTAAGCATCGTGTTTAAGGGAAAATTTTAAGTGGTCTGCAGCATAAAACATTTTTTGAAACTTTTCTAGTCACCAGAGCAGGGACCAAAATTGGATGTATTTCCACCTCATAATGAGCTTAATTACCAGTTTACAGATTCAGAGCTGTACTGACACCTTGCACAAAGGAGAGAATGTCACTTGGCGCCTTCTCACACTTCTGGCCTGCTGCATTGGAAAACCAGAATAAAAAAACTGACTCTGCTGAGTCTGGGCTGGTTCCCAGATAGCTAAGTCAGGAGGAAAGACTGTCTCCAAACCTCTCAACCTGTTGTTGCCTTCTCTCCACCTCCTTCTGCTCTGCTCTTGCTACAAACACAGCTTCTCTGGCTCAGTGACCAGTTGAACAAAATAGAACGTTCTTCCAAAATACAAACACACCCAAATAATTTGCTGAAATATGGAATTATGGTCATATAGAAAATGTTTAGCTTTCCTCAAAAATCGATTTTTTTCAGGTTTCCTTTTTGTAAGGGTTGACTCATACTTTTTCCATGGACCAAGCCAAACAGATAAACTCTTTGCATGGCCCTAACTTAAACATTTTATTTGAAATAATTTCCAAATATTTTCCGTTTGAACTTTCCTGAAACAAAAATCTGTTTTGAGTTTTAAAACAAGGACAGGAATATTCAGGCAATTGTGAATCTTTTTAAAAAAAAAAAGGAACACGAGATAGATGAGAAGAGAGCCCTTTTATAAGCTACCTTTCTTTCAGGGAACTGATGTTTTTTCAATAAATGCATTTTGATATCTGCCAGCTGCCAGCATAGGCAGATCACCCAAATCTTTGGTAAATTTTCATGCATTTTTTGTAGAATCACTCAAATAATTTAGGTTGGAAAGGACCTCCAGAGGTCATCGAGTCCAACCCCTACACAAAACAGGGCCGGTTAGGGAAGGTTGCTCAGGGCCTTGTCCAATTGACTTTTGAGTATCTCCAAGGGCAGATACTGTAAAACCTCTCAGAGACTCTGTTCCACTATTTGACAACAATCTTGTTGAAAAAAAATCGTGATATATAGTCAGAATTTCTCATGTTTCAGCTTGTGTCCATTGCCTCTTGCAATTTCATCGTGCATCTCTGAGAAGAGTTTCCCTCTGTCTTCCCTACACCCTCTCTGGACACAGATTTGTGCATGTTAATGCTTGTTGCTCATTTACTAAGCTGCTGCACATACTGTGATTTGTCTTTCCTCACAAGCACACAATAGACTGTTGAGTCTATTTTTTTCTTTTTTTTTATTCCTTTTTTTAAAGGGCCATGGTCTGTAGTTTTTGTAATTCTCTTAATTCTCATCATTTTTACATGTAGATTCAGGTTAAAACACTTCTCACTACCTTTCTTAAATTACAAAGCAATCACTTGCAGCTTCCTAACACAGTCCACTTCTATCTGACCTTCAGAAGGAGCAGCTCTGAACTTAGTTCTTCTCTTTATTTCAGAGGAGTCCTCATCAATTCTGACTTGCAGTACTTTGAAATCAAAGAATGGGAATAAAATGCTCCTGTCTGTATTAGTCATTCCATTACAAATTCTTCACAGCTTAAAGATACCTTGCTCAGAAACAGAAGCATGTCATTGACTTTGCTCGCCATCTTATTTAAACCTCTTTTTATTATGCTCTTGGATTTTCCTGATCATTGAAGTCTTAATGCTTCCCTGGTAGTCTCTGCATATATCCAAAGAGAGCATTCTTTTCTTTTTGGACAAAGGAAATCAGACTTGTGGCAATATTAGTTTGAATAGTCAGCCTGCATAATAGAAACAATTACTTAAAGCCTAACTTGCATCTTGGTGCGTATGTAAATAAAAATCTATCTTAGGCAAACAATTTTGTCACATGCAGGAAAAATATTGTCTTCACATGTATGAGATCAATGGATTCCCACAGTGCTACTATTTTACATTTTACATTGTTTACTATTTTAGGTAGATTTAATGAAGACCCAAAATTCCCCCCAGTTAGAATTATGGGTGGGCATTATTTTACTTATCTTCAGTCTTTAACTGTTTAGCATCCAGTCTATGGTGTTTCCGTCTATAGTCAATGACAGTGGGTAGTTCATCCAAAGTAGATACTTCTTCTAGGATGGGATGAATCACCTTCAACACATTTGCAGTGACTATAGACAGAGCCAAAATGGACTAATCTAGCCCAGACGCTCTTGTTTGCAAAAGTTATGGGAGATTCCACCTTCTCCCTATGTTACCCCTCTCAACCAGGGTGTGCCTGGCTTTGCCTATTGCTTTGATCCAGTTTTGAGCCCATGGGTGCTATCAGAATTTAAAAATAACAACAAGCCATGACAGTTCAATTACAGAAAACCTTGGAAAAATATCTGAAGTTTTGAGGTACAGCATTCCCTCCTTTCTCCCCTTGGGATGCCAAAGTCTTTTGATGGGCAGCTTTAGAGTCCTGCATGCCCCCTCTCACTCCCCCAACCAGCTTATGCGAGGAAACAAAGTCCCTGTTTCAAAGCAGATGTGATCTGCTTTCACCTTGCAAAAATCATTCAGGCGTTTTCCATACATAGCTACAAAACTTGTTACTGTATGTAGATAGATTGTTAGATTGATAATAAGCACGCATTTGAACTTGAGGCCCCCAGCCTGCAGTGTTGGTGGCTGCTCCCTGATATCAAACATCTTCTCTTGCCAGGGTGCCTTATCTGGGAAGCAAGCCAACAGACTTTTTTTGGAAAGCACAGATAGAAATACAGAGATAATAGTTACTTCCAAGGAAAGATGGTCATGCAGGGGAACTCAAGCAACTTGCATCTGTTTACATCGTAAAAAATTAAGAACAGCTCTGCAAGTAAGAACTAAAAGGCTGAATGTGCCTGGCTCTTCCTCTTCCAGAAACAGTTGGGGACCACCCTACAACAGTGTCTAAACTAATACCCAAGCAAAGTGGATGTAAAGACTTGAGAAGAATCTTGGCCTCACACCAGATGGACCATGAAGCAGACACTAATAGCATAGGAGTGCCAGAAGGTCCCCACAACGGCAGATTGACAGGGTCAGCAAAATCTGTCCTGTGCTCTTCTCCCAGGGTCCACTCTCAACTGAGTGACTTATGTCACTAGAAAGTAAGCAAGCTCCCAAGATACTTCAGCAGGGAGCCTCCCTCCATTCTCAGATTTTTTCCTTCTGCTTCAGCCATGGAAGCAGCGCAGGTAACAGGTCATCCCAGACACAGAAAGGAAGATGAAGGACTCCAGAGACTTGCTTTGCTCCTCTTCCCTGGGTCAGCAAGGGTGGAAGCAGGCACAAACCCAAGATGGCCATGCAAGGGATCAAGGCCACAGCCACCCAATATTGGAGTATGGCACCCACTCAACGTGTCTGGAGAAGGAGAGTCTGCCACTGCCACTGAAATTGTCCATTTTACTGAGAGGTTTTGAGCCAACCCTACATGTAGATAGAGCTGTGAAGTTTTAAACTTCATCGGCACCACAGAAGAGCTGAAAATCAGTCAGTATCATGAAAATTTTAAGTTGAGAGGGTATGGTTCCCTAAAGAGGTTAAATATTTAGAATAAGGAAAAACAACCAAACTCATGAATTTTTCAGAGAACAGCACCTGAAGAGTAACACAAAAATTCAACACCACCTTCATCAGCAGGACTGCTAATACTGAAACAGATTGACCCAAAACTTAAGAATAGACAACAGCACAGCATATTGCTACGTAAATATTGCTTAAAAGCTTCATGGAGAGGTGGCATTTTTTCTGTCATTTTATTATGGGTGAACTAAACAACAGAAGTTTCTCTGGTATTAATGTGCTGAATTAGAGCTCTCAGGGCTCTAATTGGGCTCACTTGAGTCTTCTTGTGAGACTTTGAGCAACTCACCTGAGCTCTCTGTATCTATGAGATCTGTTTTTAAAATGTAGGTGGTACATATGCCCTCTTCTCATGCAGGACTGCAAGGATTAAGCCCAGATATTTTGTCCTGGGGATGGTATGCATAACTGACTAGATAAAATTATTGCAAATTGTTCACCTGAAAACTCAAGCAGATGATAGTATAGTATTTGCAAATAATCAGGGTTCTTTTCCAAAGTGGAGAGTTAATTTTTGTTTCTTTTACTGCTATATTTATACAGATTGTACTTTTTTTCTCCTTATTTCCTCATAAGGCACGCACATAAAACATTTACATTAAACTAAAAAAATCTGTGGTTGCTTTATTAACATCAAATTCACTTCCACAGAATCCACTTAATTAAAACTCTGTCCAGAAGACTGCTTCACAATTCATGGACATGTTAACCATCCTTTAAGCAGGGTAAAAAATAGAGAAACAGTAATATTTTTAAGTATATTGCAAATAGGTAGGCGTTGGTAGTAATTCAAGCTTTCTTGCTAATAATATAGTTCCAAAACTACTGCCTCTGTGGGAGCCGTTACTATTCAAATAACATTGTGCAGTGTTATTCATTTTGAATAACATTCATTTTCAATTGCGATTGTACTAGGAATTATTTCAAATTCAATTTTGTTCGTGCCGCAAACCTGGTACTTCAGTTAGGTATGTGCATAAAAGCGTCTGTACATATGTACAAGAAATGGGAAGATTTTCAAAGGAATGGTGCATGAGCCTCGCCAGCTGTAGTAGAAAGAGAGTCAGCTCTCAGATCGACATCGGCTGGAGCCAGAGAGCTTAGAGTGCTCTCAAACAAATCATTAAATGACCTTTCTGTCCAGACAGTGTCTCTGCATTGACCAAGTCTCCCTGAAATTTTAGCAAGAGAAATGTTCCAAAATAAGTCCTTACGTTAGTGACAAAAAACATCTCCTATTTTCCATAGTGAAGGAAAGGAAGGAATGAACAGTACCAGCCTGCACCCCTTTAAATGTAAACATTTCAAGAAAATCATATAAAAATATAAAAAAATAATTTTTTTGTCTCTGCTAGTTTTTGCAAACTTATGAAAAGCATGAATTCCCATTGAAGGTGCTCTGAGCTGATGCCCCAATCCTCCTGTAGTCAGTAGGAATTCGCCAGGCAGCTGGATGAAAACCAAAGTCATTGCTAGCACATACAGACAACTGTAGCATGGCAGTTCTACTTGGTCTTCAAGGCACTAAAGCATTACAAGGGAGGGAAGAGAGGAAGAGGTGAGCCAAGGGTGAAGAAAAGTAGTTCATATTAAGATTAATTCTGTGCTAACTGAGATCTGTCTTGATGCCAGACATGAGGAAATGTACCTTCCCAGGATGGCTATAAGGTTTCAGAAAGTACCCAAGCAGTGGTTTGGATTGCAGAAAGCCTTATTTATTTTCTTTTTGTTTTTTTTAAGCAAAACACCCTTGATTCCCTGTGGGTTTCCTATTCTGTAATAAGCTTGCTTGAATAATCTTCAAAAATAAAATATTCAATAAAATGGACTTTCACTTTGGTTAAACAGCAGATGTTCCTGGTTAGAGTGAAGAAAACAAACAGATTTGGACAAATACTGCCTCATACACGGTGACAGTCATGCTGCATCCTCGGCAACAGTTAGCATCAGGCAATGCTTCTCCAAGTGTTAAAAACACAAAAACGGGGCTGTGATGTTATTTTTCATCACATTCCAAGTGTTTTAGGAAGGACTGCTTCTATGTTGGTACAAATTCCCATCGGAGAAAATCACTTCATGTGTTTTCCCCAAATAAAATGCCTGACCTTTCACTTAGTGAATTTTATGACTGTAGGAATAAGACACAACTTTAAGCAGAGTCAGGATGAACATTGCCTCATGCTAGCACTCAGTATATCCTCAGGCAATGGAGTGTGAAATCAGTACATATGAACTCAAGTGTAGTTGACTTTGTATTGTCCAGGGACTAATTTAGACTTTCTTCTTAGTGTTCTCTTTTTGACTAACAGTCCACAGCAAGCTGCAGGAAGAGATTCAAAGCAACAGCAGGATGGTCATCTTCAGGTGCATTTTAATGGCTCGCACTGAAATTCTGCTGTCGATATATTTTTACCTGCAGACTTTTAAGTTAAAATAGGTTTTTTTGCAGAGATACAAAAGTAACGCTCACTAATAAGCAGACCACCAGATGTCCCCCATGGCTACGTCTGTACTTCACATATATCCACAGCACAGTTCACCTATTCCATTAGCCCACGTGCCAGACACAGCTGACTGTTGAAATAGCTCTTTTGGGGGAATAGCAACACCAAGTGGGACACCAGAGAGCCAGGCTGTAACCCAGAGTCCCCAAGAGACCACAGCAGCTGGCACACTTACTACTGTGGCTTGTCACACACATCACAGCAATTAACGTATAGACCAAAAATGAATGCCCCCGTGTTTATCCTCCAGGTATGTTTTACTTTGCTCTTTTTATTCTTTCTTCTTACCTTATACTTCCCACTAGTTAAAATTGGGGCATGAAAGATGCCGTTCCTGGAAGGGAAACATGGTCAGATTTCCTGTGCTTAGAATGTAGGAGAGTCTAACGTAAGCTTTCACTCCCAGTCATTTGTATGGATAGCTGCAAAATTGTTGCAAACCTCTCCCAGGGCAGTAAGGTTGTGTGGTAATGGTAGTATTGGGCTGTGCTGGTTTGAAAAGGACTGTCAGCATCACTTTAAATTTGACACCACATTGTCCAAAGTGGTCCAACACTCCAAACGAAATATTTTCAAGACCATTGAGGTCTGCTCATCATTTTACTGATTCTTCCTTCCCCTGGGTCTTAGGAGGATTATTCTTTCTTGCCCTTGCACCTCAACCGTGGAAACCCTCACAAAGCTCCACAGAAATATGGAAGTGTCCAGGTCTGCACAAAGCTAAGTGAAAGACCATCCATGCTCAATGTCAGGCCTCTGTTTTTCTTCACTAACACAGGTTTTGTCATTTGCTTCTAACACAGTGATGTAATGACATTAAAAATAATATTCCCTTCCAAAGTTAACAAGTTGGAGATGTATCTATTATTCTTCTACTGTTTTGGCATTCTTTTAGCCTTTCTTTTTACAGAACCTGATTTTGCAACACAGACAACTTGACAGCACCCTATTCATGACATGTAAAGGTCAACATTTCTAGAAGTCATTATATTCCAAATAAACAATGTTCAAGTTCAATAGAAAAGCTCTAATTTTCCTTTAAGTAGGTGTCTTATCTACGTGTTTGTCAGTGAACCATTGCACCCAGTTTAATTCAACATATTTGGCAATACAGTGTGGATTCAGACTCTGGATATCTAGTCTTTAACCTTCTGTCTCTGAATCAGAAGGGATTCTTCCAGCTCTCAATAATTCACAATCAAGTCTTTAGCCCTGGAAGTCCATGATTTAGTCCTCAGGAGACAAAATCCACTTCCTCACATAATGAATGCTCAGTTCTAAATTTTAACTGCTCAGGGTCTCTATTGTTTGAAAGAGCTTCATGAGTCAGGATGAAGTTTGTAATCCTTTGCTCAGTCACGGCTCTGTGCCTGATCCCTGGCTAATCTGAGTCATTTACAGCTAATAATTTAGCAATATGGATCAAGCCCAGGAAGTTTGTTGGTCAAGATGCAGTCACTACCAATAGTGATGCTAGCGGTGATCAAAACTGAAATTTGCACGTTCAACACGTATTCTAAATCTGCTATTATTTGAAATGTGCTATGGTTACCTTTCTTCATGTCAGTTCTTAACTAGTCACCAAACCACTTAGTTAGCCTTAGGGGGATTAGGGGATTAGGGATTAGGACAGTAGGCAGTTAAAAGTAAGCTTCAGATCTCAAACTTTATCAATTTTTTACTTATAAAGAGCAAAATAATATTGCAACAATTTTTCTGTAGGGAAAATCTTATTTTGGGGATATAAATCACAAATGATTTTACAGTTTTTGTTCAAACTTTAAAAAGTAATCACACGGAAATTTCACTTGAAAAATAGAGAATTTTTTGAAACATCTGTTTGAATGTAAGAGAGGCAGCACTAGTGCCAACTGATATGCATTGTTAAAGAATTTCATTAAGTCAGGGTCTCAAGCACAGTATTTCATAAGGAGGCTGAATTTGTTATAAACTCAATAGTCATCTTTTGTGTAATACATTAAACTTTTCACAAAGAAATATCCATAGAATAGAATTACTAGAAAGTTCCTTTTAATCTTACCAGGAAGAGAAGCTGTTCTAATTTTGATGCTTAAAAATATTTTGTGTTAGGAATCATGCCCTGAAGACAGTGCACAGAGCATGATAGAGTTAAATCTAAGGTGAAAAAACTCACTATTTTCCCAATTATTAAAAGAGATATACAGTAATTTTGTACCTTGCCTGACTGCCAATCATACCAAATATCAAGCTTTCCAATTTCCTTAGACTAAAGGAGGAATCAGTGTTAAATAACAGTATCCAGGGAAACAACAAGCTAGACATGACATTAATTCCTTGATGTCTCTGGAGGTAATGTCCAAGCTCCCGGTTCAGTGGCCAGGGACCTTAAGCCATCTGACCCCTCTGAAAGAAAATCTTGGGTAATTGTACACCAGCCCACAAAGTTTTCATTCAGAAAGAAAATAAAAGATTGAGTGTGATAAAACTCCCAATCTAAGAGAACCTGTTGTTTAATAATACATGAAGATGAACCTCTTAAGGATAGTTTAATTTCCCCTAATTTTAGCTGTCTAAAATTCAGGTGCAAGCCTAGCAAATGAATTCTCTATTGCCTGAGGAGAAAGGTCAATGTCTCGGTAGGCAATTTAACTCATCCCAAGTTTGTTGTGAAATTCACTGCCAACACAGTGGGATTTAGATTATATGTCCAAGTAGGACGGTACAAAGGAATAAGGTTTTTCAAAACTACTCTGGAGACAGGCTCAGGGGTTGAACAGCACCTTTTCTAAACAAACATGAGCTTTTTAAAAATATCCATGGAAAATTCAAAAAAGTGATATTTAACAAAAAAGGCTTTGGAAAGGAATTAGAAAGGACATCGAATGGTCACAAGTTTTTGATCATTTGTATTCAGTTCAGTTTAAACCCTGGCTAAATGCAACCAACCATGATGTCTCCCCAGTGAAGCCAGAAGTGCAGGACTGGAATCCAACCATCCCTAATCATGTAACACAATATAAAAGCTATCCAGTCCCAAAGGATCTACAGAGCATCGTCACTGTCCTGGTTTCGGCTTGGATAGAGTTAATTTTCTTCCTAGTAGTTGGTGTGGTTTGGATTTAGTATGAGAATAACGTTAATAACACACTGATATTTTAGTTGTTGCTAAGTAGTGTTTACTCTAGTCAAGGACTTTTCAGCTTCCCATGCTCAACCAGGTGCACAAGAAGCTGGGAGGGAGCATAGTCAGGACAGCTGACCCAACTGACCAATGAGCTATTCCATACCATATGACGTCACGCTCAGCATAGAAAGCTGGGGGAAGAAGAAGGAAGGGGGGATGTTTGGAGTGATGGTGTTTGTCTTCCCAAGTCACTGTTACACGTGATGGAGCCCTGCTGTCCTGGAGATGGCTGAACACCTGCCTGCCGATGGGAAGGAGTGAAGGAATTCCTTGTTTTGCTTTGCTTGCACGCGCAGCTTTTGCTTTACCTGTTAAACTGCCTTTATCTCAACCCCTGAGTTTTCTCACTTTTACTAATCCGATTCTCTCCCCCATCCCACTGGGGGGGAGGGAGTGAGCAGCCGGGTGGGGCTTAGTTGCCGGCTGGGGTTAAACCACGACACTCACCAACCCGCTTCCCTCTTCATTTGCATGTACAAGAGACCACAAGAAACTTCAGGTCTATCAAGACAAGCGCAATTATACTTGCTGTGTTTCAGTGCTGTCAGACGGGTAAGGGCAGGCATGAATAGTTGTGAGGAGCATCTCTAATGGACAGGGCAGGGAAGCAGAAGTCACTTACTTATCCTGGGCTTCATTCCTTACTCTGGCACTGATATACTAAGTCACTCTTCTTTCAATACCTTGTTTCTCCATTAAAAAATGAGTATAGATGTATCACTACAGATTGGCAATGCCTCACAGGGGTATTTCTTGTGAGCTGCAATTAAGCAATGTCTGTAAAATATATTGTGATAATAGCAAGGAAGCTGATATACGAAAGCAAAACACCTC
Source organism: Pelecanoides urinatrix (assembly GCA_013400755.1). Taxonomy (NCBI): domain Eukaryota; kingdom Metazoa; phylum Chordata; class Aves; order Procellariiformes; family Procellariidae; genus Pelecanoides; species Pelecanoides urinatrix. The sequence goes on along the minus strand of VZTQ01006153.1, from coordinate 59,675 downwards.
TATGAAGTGCCAGGCAGCCAAAAAATTGAATGGTTTATATATGCATTAAAAACAGGTCTTAAAAACAAAATGTCTGTTGTCCAAAAGATAATTCATGCTTCACAGTACATCTCCAGTCATTTTCACTTTATCCTGTGTAAAACAAACAGATTTTGAATGTAAGAGAAATGTATTATACACACATCACTCTAAAGTAATCTGAAACCAGACATCAGGGTTCATCTAATTTGTTAAGAAAACTATTTGTTACCTATTGGTGTGAAAATCATGTTTACTGCTTATATTGCCTGAGGCAAAACACAAAGATTCAAAGTTAATTTTCTTCCATAAATAAAACATTGCAAAAATCTTCACTGCACTGTACTTTGAGCATAGGCTCGAGTGTTGGTGTATGGATGCCATCTACTGGGTAGGACTTAGTTCTGGAAGCCTGTAGAGTTTAATTTTCTGCCAAATAGCACTGCAATCCAGCTAAAAGACTGCATATATGTTTCTGAATTCTGAATACATTGTGCCTAATGTACCCGGGTTTTTTTCGCTTTCTGGGATGCAGCGTACAAAGCTATTTTTCTCTGTCTTCAAAAAGTATCGCTGCTATTAAATATGTGGTACTTAGGGAAACACAACCTCTCCCTCTCAGCGATGCACTAATGCAGGCAAAGAAACCTGAATAATAATTGTACCACAAAAAGAAACAAACACATGAAGGCTTCAGAAGATTAATATGTAAGGCCATTATATTAAAGAGTAGCTCAGTAAATTGTATTTATAAATGTAGTCGGTGTGATTTATAAGGCATGAAACAGCCTTGATTTGAATTCCCTGTTAAGATGCACACTGTGTTTACATAGGCTGGGATTCAGCAAAGCTCTTGAACATTTGGGTAACTTTAAGGACCCAATAATTCCATTTATTTGAACCACATAACTCACCAGCTAAAAGCAAAACACATACTTTCATGGTCTGAGTAATTGGAACTTTATACAATAAGGCAGAATAGTTCCCTTTAATGCCAAACTACTCAGCAATAGTCACTGAATGGGTTATTCTAGGAGATTATCCCCCAAAAAACAGTCTTTTATGGCTTTTAAATGGGAAAACGCATCTCATGAAAGCACAAAGGGGAAAGCTATTTGCAGCCAGGGTAGGGAAAGGACATTTACCACGGTCCACTTCAGAGTGGTCCAATCTACTGGATCACACCAGTTCCTAATATGAGCAGAGCCCTCGGACCCCGGGAACATGCCTATGTCCTGAACTGGTGACTGTAAATACTCAGACATCAAGCAGAATACAGACCCAAATGTGTGAAGTGCCATTTACCTTTGGTAAAACGTCTTCAGCCCTCAGTGAGATAATAGGACATAAAAAACTATTCACATGGTGCTCGATCGCTCCATCCAACCAAGGTCCTAAGTTCCAAAAGTCTTTTCCTTTGGAGCTGAAAGGAAATACTGAGTAACTTTTCTGGCTAGTGTAACCAGGTAATTCTCTAAAGGGAGACTAACATAGCTTTGTCAGTATTGAGGAAAGCTGAAGGAAAAAAGAAAGGTAAGACATTGGACCTCAAAAAGAAGAGAAATCCTGAGACCACACAGCACCAAGAAAAATCTAAGGTGGACAAAAACACTCAGGCTGGCTTTATAAAGAGCAAATCTTTGTCTGACAAGCCCACCTGTACTTTTTCAAGGATATAACAGAGAGCAGACAAGGATAACATGCTGGAGGTAATCTAATTTGATTAGAGAGAGTCATTTGATGAAGAACGACACAGTAGGATGATAAGTACAGAAAATCCTGCACATTGCCCTTGAACATTTGAAGGACAGTAGGCCTGGTTTAACACGGGGTTATGGTCCAAGGGGGAAGGAAATGGCAAGTGAAACACCACTGTAGACTTAAACCTGCTTGCAGATAAATCACCAGAAAAATACAATGAGGGCAAAAATAAATTTCTTAAAGGAAATTTAATCTGTGCAGTACAGAAGTCCAGAACTGTGACTGGGAACCAGCTAATACTTAGATGACTGCATTCACGTACGTATTCTAAAAGACACGTGAATATATTCTCAGTTTCAAATATGTTCTGTGTTTCAGCATGTTCAAAAGTCAATCCATGCAATCCTAAAAGAACTGTACTTTTTCAGAGGGGATATGTGCTCTGGTTTGAACATGAGATAGTCATGAGAATGGATAATGCAATAGGTAGAACTTCTACACATTTAGACATTGGTACCATCAATGTGGAAAGAAAAATTATCCAAATGATCAAAAAGAGCGTTTCTTAAAGTGCTGAATGAATATATATCGCAGTGTGAAAAAATGGAGAAAAAGGTATTTACTTACAAAATTGAGTTGTACAAAGGTTATTTACAGAACTGCCAAAACCTGAAAGGCTGACGTGAAACACAATTACATAGCAACGTCTGAAATAATAATAAGACTAGAGTCAAACTCAAGAATTAATATTAAATAAGAGGAAAGGTTATCAAATCTTGTTCACAATGGAGACAGAACACTTTCCTCAATGTAAGCACCACTGATAATAAACTAATTATTCTGGAATTTGGAACAAACGTGGGTTGTCAGGCCTTATGTGGGTCAGCTGAAATGACATTCACCTGTCATTACACTATCACACTGCTTAATACAGGAGTGTCCTGAGCCTTAGCAGCATTTGCTTGGCCCTGGCATAATAGCAAAGGCATCTTTCTCACTCTACATGATAAAAGTACTCAAACACTCGTTTTTCATTTAGAGTCCATCAGAAAATGTGAGAAAGAGGGAAAAAATAGTTCTGATTTTCTCAGGTGTGGTTCATTGGTAAACAGTAACTCAAAGTGAAAAGCAGGTTCTTCCATATTTCTGAAAGATTTCCTTCTAGGACTTATTGGACCAATTCTCACAAAATGAGTTTTCCTCAAAATGGTCTGTTGCATCAATCTAATATGTGGCAATTTTACTGATGCTTTCTGTAGTTTCATTTACTGGATTCCAAAGTGTAAAGAAATTAAATTTTTGGATTTTGAAACTGACAAACCAGAATAATTTTCCAACAGTCAATTCAGAAGAAAAAATCTTATAAACCAGGCAACTCCATGATCACAAAAATCCACAAATAATTTTTTGTTTCAGTATAAACATTTTTACAATCCTACACATAGCCAGCTGCCAATATCAAATATTTCCTTTCTAATCGTTATCAATACATTTTAAAATAAAAAATGGTGCATTCTACTTTTATATCAGATGCCTTTTTCACAGCAGCAGAGGCTCTTGGCAAATTCGTCTGTGTGAAATACCAGCTTACAGCTTTTTCTCTTTGTTGTTTTTTGAGAATGTTTCTTTTGAGACTTAAACATCTGCTTGTCTTTCTGAATGCTATTGGCAAAGTCAGGCAGGTAGATCTGTATCCTTTCACACTAATGCTATGGTCAACTGGCTAGGGTGAGCTTGCCCCACGTTTGTTTCCAGCATTTTCTAGTTAAAAGAAGGTATCTTCCAAATCTTACTTCATTCTCTGAGCAGTGCATCAGAAAAAGGGGAGGAAGACTGTCATGGTTTTGATTTGGTTTTAACGCATCTATTGCTTTACCTTAAAAATAGACATGTTAGATGGCAGATAAGAGTAGCTGATTTAAAAGAGCTTGTAAACCTGCTGTATTATAGTCACTGCAAAGCTTTAGTCTTTGCCAAATATTTTATTAAACATTTTTAACAGGCCTGTTTTGCTTGTACTGTATAAATAAAGTGGTATTTTATGTGCCTCTTTAAGTAATGGAGCATATATATTCTGTAACTAGATAGAGTTCCCTTGGGGAAATACCAGGTAGCTTCATAGTGATCACATTTCCCTTAGAGTACTTGGTAATTACTAATTATTCTTAATGAGATCAAAAGTAATTGCTATGTAACCTTCAACCATGGTTTAGACATTGAGAAATAGCGTATGTCATCATAATTTACTCTTTAATTGCAACTATCTTGCTATTGCATGCATTTTACCATGTAGCTGGATGTTCGGTCATTACCAAGCAAATAAAAAGTCATCTGGTCATGTTTATAGCCCAGATCACTTCCTCCTATATAAGCAGCTGCAGGAGAGGCAAAACTCACTGCCAAATTCCCTGTAGCAGAGTCTTTGTGTTGGTGATTCTGCTGCATCCCCTTGAACAGTCGAGATTTGCAGCCTACAACGAGCAGGGCATGAGGCCACTAACTGCTTCTGCTCAGGGTCCTGCAAAGGATGCACGGGAGAGATCAGACCCAGGTGCCCCGCTACAGTGGGAAACTGCTGGTATCTCTAGTGGGAACTGCATGAGAACCTACATTTTCTTGCTTCAACCAGTCAGTTTGTTTGGGAAATGCATGCTATTGCAGTGTCTCATTTGATTTCTTATGGCCTAGATATATTTATGATCTGAGTTTGAGGCTTCTCCATGTACAATAACTTGACAATATGGTTTTCTGCATGCTGCTTATTCTACTGAAAGTTTTCTCAAAGCTTTGCAAACTGTCCCCCTTAATTGTTGTAACATCCTTTCTTCTGGCTTTGATGCTTTATCTGGACCTTTAATCCCTTCTTCTTCTCAGCTCTCTCTAATGTCCTCCATTCCTCACGTGCCTTTACATCAGATGTAATTTTTTTTTATTCCATAATTTCTACTTAACACACCTACTAGATCTGTTGTATATCAGAAGGTCAGTTCTCTTACCTTTGGTGTCCAAAGGTCTTGGTCACACATCTTCCTCTTATCTTTTATCCTTTTTCCCTGCATCACAAGTAACAAATAAAAAAGAATCTCTCCATCAAAACCTGAAGAGCAATTGTAATGGTCCTTACAAAGCAAACCATAGTTCATACAGTGATACTAGAAATGGATGAAACTGCTGCTATGAATTTGCACAACCTGTTTATATTTTATTTTCCTTTACCCAATGAAGGTGGGGTGCATTTTACCTCATCTTCCCATTATGGTTTGTATTTTAGACTGGAAACTCTCTGGAGAAAGGGTTGCCATTTATGATATGCCTCTACAGATCAATAAAACCTGGATGACAAAAAAAATCTAACCCAATTGTAGATTTTCCATAGCTCTGCATTGATGATTTGGTAATTCTTATTATTATCAGGCAGTATCATTGTCATGCATATGAATACAACACAAGGTGCTCAACACAGATCACATAACAAAATAATTTGAGATGTTTTCTTCTTATTTTTCTCTTTCATTTTCTTTTCTGAACTCAGTTATGTATTTATTTTCTATAATCTGCTAACTTTCAAAGAGCTGCTTTGATCTATGTATATCTACATACATTTCCCCACTGCTACTGTTTTATTATTAGCTTTGTACACTTTCATGTGTCTTTATCTATCAACTCTATTACCGAAGATGTTGCTGTATAAACTCTCTAGACAAAATAAATATCAGTCATTAGGTTCACAAGGAGTCTTCAGGATAGGAGAACTCTGGGAAAGACAAAATTCTGATTCATCTTCTTCTAAATACATGTTTAAAATAGGTCAGCTGAATCATCTGGAGGTGATTATCTTTCCCAGGGAACTTCAGAGGGAATTGGGAAAATTAATTTAGGCTAGATAGGTAACGTTCAGATGGTTATACTGGGGGGAGGGAGGTATTTATTTTACCTGAGAGAAGACAGGTATCCCTCAAAAGGCATATTGGTAAAGACATTATACTAATGATTAGATCAAGATGTATCTCTGTCTCAGAATCTTTACAATGGAAGAAAAATGTTGTTTTGGAAAATAATAACTGCTCATTACAGTTTTATGAAATCTTCAGGGCTGAAGAAGTGAACTTTTGGGCTGCCCGTGTGCTGGAGGAATTGCACTTCACACAGTGCGAATCCCAGAGCATCCCCCAGTCCCCTGATGTCCCACAGCAGTCTAAGGCCACTGCATTGCTTTCCACTTGAAAAAGCAGACTTCTGTGCCGCAGCAGGTACACCCCTGGAGAGACTGTGGCTCACAGATAAGGCTCCAACCCTAAGGGACTGCAGTCTGTGGATAGGTCCAAGCCAGATCAGGAGCAAGGGGAGGAATTCATTGCAATGTTAAACCCGATGGTGTAGTCCAAAGGGATCAGAGGTGAAGATTGTAATGGATACACTTTTAAATTGTTGTAACTCGTGATTTCAGTTGCATGTTACAGGAACTACCACAGCAGGAACCACCTGAACCAATGGAGGACAAGCCCTACAAGAAGCAGAGCAAGTGCAGCAGTGACCCGACCTGAGCTGGCTTTGGTGCCCAGTAACTCCACGCATCACACCACCTCTCCTGTCCTGAGTGACCACCATAACAGATGGAGCCCAGAGTCATGGACTGAACGAACTCAATGGACATTTTGTGGACATTTCTTGACATTTTATGGACATTTTATAAAGGTAGTCCATAGACTAAGGGAATGATATCTGTGTATTGTATTGAAGGATGGGAAGGGGGGCAGTGGTTAATGAGGATGTATTGGATAGTGTGGGACCTGAGCAGGACATAAATGGTATGGAATGAGGGGTGAAGAATGTGCTGGTTTTGGCTGGGATAGAGCTAATTTTCTTCACAGTAGCTAGCATGGGGCTGTTTTGGATTTGTGCTGAAAACAGTGTTGATAACACCGGGATGTTTTCGTTCCTGCTGAGCAGTGCTTACACACAGTCAAGGCCTTTTCTGCTCCTCACCCCACCCCACCAGCGAGAGGCTGGGAGTGCACAAGGAGTTAGGATGGAACACAGCTGGCACAGCTGACCCCAACTGACCAAAGGGATATTCCATACCACATAATGTCACGCTCAGCATGTAAAGCTGGGGGAAGAAGAAGGAAGGGGGGATGTTCGGAGTGATGGCGTTTGTCTTCCCAAGTCACCGTTACGCGTGATGGAGCCCTGCTGTCCTGGAGATGGCTGAACACCTGCCTGCCGATGGGAAGGAGTGAATGAATTCCTTGTTTTGCTTTGCTTGTGTGTGCGGCTTTTGCTTTACCTGTTAAACTGCCTTTATCTCAAGCCACGAGTTTTCTCACTTTTACCCTTCTGATTCTCTCCCCCATCCCACCTGCGGGGAGTGAGCGAGTGGCTGCGTGGGGCTTAGTTGCCAGCTGGGATTAAATCACGATGGTCCGAAATAAGCCAAATTGCTTCTTTTCAGCATAAACCACCTAACAGTAGGACTGGGCAAACAATCTTTGCATGCAAATCAATTGCAGCCAGATTTCATGCAGTAAGGAAATCCCAGCCTATCCAAAGCCTTCACTTTTGTAATCTCCTGGAATGTTTTGAATCAGTTTATGGCAGCTTCAGACAATTTTCGTGACTTTAACTGCTGTAAAGTGAACTAAAACCGTTACAGAAATGACCACACCAAATCAGCTGAGGTAAGAATATAATGTTCAGATGAGTGTTGCAGACATAACGAGCTCTGACCTACAGCTGCCCAGCTGCTTCTTTGAGAAAATTACCACGCTCCATAATGTTACATGCCCCAGTGCCTTGCCCGCTCTGCTGTTGAAGCACGCTGCTTGGATATTAAAGAAATGTCTGTCTTTAAGTTGTGCAGAATGAATTGGGGAAAACTTTCCTTTTCCAATCTCCTTTTCAAAGAGGAAAAGTCTGTGTGTTTCACCAGTCTTCAGCAAAAGATGAAAATAACAGTTTAAGATGTGGGAAATTGAGCTCTTACACTATTACCTCAAATCCTCAAAAAATCTATACAGGAGAAAAAGCTTACTAGGATTTTGTTTTATAAAACTTTGCTTTCTGTTTCCTTCCCTTTCCCTTACGTTTCATTGTATCTAAGGATTTCAAATCAGTGGTCTTCTGACAGGAAAAAAGTCTGACACCATTTATATTTCCATTTTAGATTAACTTGAATGACCATTGAAATTGTATGGTTTTTTCTCTATTGAGATGGCTTATTTCTCTATTTTCAGACTCTTAAGTGATNGAAGATGTTCCTGCTCACGGCAGGGGGTTTGGACTAGACGACCTTTAAAGGTCCCTCCCAACCCAAACCATTCTATGATTCTATGATTTTACTCATTTCTGGCAAGTTCTGTGTACAGTGAAGTATCAGAGGCTGTTGTTACCCCTCCCTGAAGAAACAGTACTGTACAGCGTTTTGTATGATTTGAGGTCATTATTGCTGCCTTTTATCATTCTATGTTGGTGCCCCTAGTGTCAATCTGTCCATATTTATAGATATATCACAATATAACACACCATCTGCAACTGGTATAATTTTGCTCTTTCTCATATTAAAGTATCTAAATCAAAACAGTTACTTCAGCCCACCAGTGTAAGAAATGCAGAAACAGAAATCAGAGCGCTTTGATTAGAAGGTTTCATCCAAAAAAAGGCACAAAAGTATCATCCTATAAGTGTGACTTTTTGTGAGATTTTACTGTTCAGAACAAAAATGTGTTCCTCGAAAGGAAGCAGCATCACGTGGCATTCCCTTTTTCATACTGCATGTGCACAGTGCTGTGACCTTGGCTATTAGCAGAAAGCTCAAGACGCTGGAACGTACAAAAGCAGGGCTGTTGGGCAGCTGGCTGAAACTTATTAACAGAAACATTTGTTTCTGTTAATAAAAACTTATTCTTTCTGGACTGTTTAAGCTCCAGTGACAGTAGCATTTATACAGACAACAGCCAATACTTATTTTTCTCTGCTAGAGGGCATGACAGTAGCGGGAACAGAGCAGAAAATCAAGGGGCAATTTCTCTGCTTATAGAGATGTATATTTTTGGCTGGTGGATAGAAAATGAACAGGAGCCAGCAGATTTTGCTGACTGTTTTTCCCCACGATGACTGGTTGCCCTATGTGTTTTAGACAGACCAACTGGTTATTTCTTGCATTTGGCAGCAAATCCTTGAGGAAGAGAGTCAGGAACTTGCTCCAGGGGAAATATTGGAAGGAATTGAACTGAGTCTCTCCAAAATTGCTGCTCACACAAGAGCCTTTCCTTTCCACTCCACTGGAGTCCTTACTGCTATCACAACAGTAAAATGATAAACAAGTTACTTCCACAAAAGAGATGAATGGGAATTAAAATATTTAAATCACCCAGCTGTCCCTGGGGACCTCATTAGTACCCAGTTTGCCTGTGAAAATACCACATTTCCGAAAGCCATCGTGTCATTACCTCACTTGCAATACAAACACTGCTGTGCCATGACACTACATGAACCCCAGAAAACCTGTTGCAAACAGACTAGTCTAGATTTCCTGCACAGCAGGCAAGTCCAAAAACTGACAGAATAGCTGAAGGGGTAGCACACAAAACAGAGCCTGATTCCACTAGTTTCTACTTTTTCAAGGGGTCTTTTCTTACAGATCTGGATACAGTGACCCCAAAACAACTCTTTATTCACTTATTAACTGACCATTTCTTTTGAAGAATATCTTTCATGGTCTCATAAATTAAAAATATATAAAATATGGCTAACATTATTTTTAATCCCTTTATTTCAGTATTTTTTAAAATTGCCTTAAAAGGATTAAACTGAGATTTTTCAAAGTTGACTTGCCTTGACCTATGTCCATTCCCATTGCTACACGAGTGCTAACTGACTTCTTGAGAAAGAAAATCCTGAGAGGGATAGAGCTAATCCTGATTCTTTTGTCTTTCCTTCTTTCTCATTCAGAAATGAAAATTAAAGACAGATCCACATGCAGAAGGCGTAGAAACCAGCTGCTCTTCAGTGACCACTGAACACTTTCAAGATTCACATCCTAAATTCTCATTTGAAATAAATCTTGTCTTCAAAATTTTTCATGTTATAGTATTTTCAGTCTAATGAATAATTCTCATTATGAAATGGGAGTCCAGAATAACTTACAGGTAACTTAAAGATTTAGGGAGCTGAGTATATACCATGTGAAATGAACGCTCCTCTGTCTCCCAACTATTCCTTTTCCCTGAATAGCTTTAAAAGGATGGGGTAGAAGACTTAGATCTAGTTTCATCTCTTCTGCAGTGGAACATTCAGGTATTAGCAGCATGACACTTGCTAGCAGGCCACTGCTGGTGGACCCCATCTAACCTGGCTTCAGCCATCTAAAAATTATCTCTCTACTTCAAGTTAGTGATCTGTATTTAAAGGACAGAGAAGCGCACTTCCAAAGCATGACTCCAACCACCTCTCCTTGACACCCAGCTTAGGACAAGATGAACCAACCTCTTCAGCTACTCATCTCCCACTGACAAGAGAAACTAAATAGCTTGCACAGACATCTAAAATTCTGGGCAGGTGAGATGAATCTCAGCCTGTGTATTCATTCACAGTAGATTTAACTTGTGCAATTTCCTGAGTGATGTATCATGCCTGGATTTGCATCTCCAAGCTTAAGGATTGTACAGTAAAATGCAAAAGGCAGGCTTTGAAGAAATCACTTCAAAAGAGCTTTAAAAAGTTTGAATTATTTTTCCTGCCACTAACTTCCCTTGATTTCCCACCAAGACCCATGAAACTTGAAAAGGCTGCCTATCTCTTCTGCATGCTTAATGTATTCCTCTCTCCTCCAAAGCATCCGTATCATACACAGAGAAATGTGTTTTTATAAACAACTCAGCAGTCAGCAGGAGGTGAGATGATGGCTGACTGGTGAGGCACCAGTTAAAGACAAGATATTCCAACATTACAGGAGATGGAGTCAGATGAGCCTAACTCCAGGAGGGTTTTGATTTTTATCTTAATAGTTCTCTGTCCCTGCATGTTTTTGAATAAAACACCATAAGAAAAAGAAAAGAAAAAGCTGCAGTGTGGGAGAAGAACTTTTTTTTTAGTATTGTGTTTGTGGGAAGAATCTGACCCAGAAGCTATTATAGTTTATCTGGTCTGCTGGCCATCAGAAGAGATAGAGATTGGATAATGAACAATTGATACCTGCCACCTTTGTTAGATTTGTTTTGCAGTCTGTCACGTTAATAATACTACAAAAAAAATCAAATCAAAAAGCAAAGTTGACTTTTTTACTGCAATCAAATAAGCAGTCTTAAAAGGAAAAGCCGGCTGGCAGTTTGTATGTCTTTCATATTCACAGTATCCTCAGCCTGACAAAAAAAGCCAGAAAACAAATGTTGAAAAGGACACCTTGGGGAGAGCTTCAAAGACTGTATTCTTTTACAATCCATGCCATGCAATTTACATATTTATTTAAACTCTGTGTGCACGTGTGTGTGTATCCCATGAAACATTTGGAATACTTAATCCTGTTGGTGAAACATTTATTCTTTCATAAATGACTTTCATTTTCTTCATCATTCCCCATTAACAGCCATACAAATAGCCTATCTCGAACCGCTGCCAAAAAAGGTTCACTTGACACTGACACCCTTGACACTCAACATCAGTACATCTTCTTCATGTCTTCTAAAAGCATTCTGGTCCCAGATTTCACTGCTATAAACCCAAACCTATAAAAACCCTAAATAATAATAAACGTGTCAGTAATTTTTACTCCATTTTTAATACATCCATTTACCACATTTTTAATACATTTTTACTACATTTTTAATACAGCTCCCAACCACCTAGATCTCTTCTGTTGTACCTACACCTTTGCACCTTGACAAAAATCTTCATAATTTCAAGATATAATTAAGAATAAAAACCTAAAAAATGGGAACGAGTAATGTGTGCATTTTTTTTTCAAAATGGACATCTGAACTGAGCCTGGGACATCCCTCGTTAGGACTGAGGAAGAGGAGGTGTATTAGGTATTCTAACCACTATTGCTCTCTGGTCTTGTATAGACATTTCTCAGGGGACTTCAGGGGACTTACTGACCTTAATGCCACTGCAAACAAGAAAAAAGCAAATGCTGTTTTTCTTCAAACAACCTTTTTTTTCAAAGCTGTAACTCTGACTTCAGCACTTTATGAAGACAAACAGCTTCATTACTGATAAAGGTGGTGGGTTTGCTTGGGTGGGAAAGAAATGAGAATGGAGATATAACAAACATCAAGCCCATTTAGCCACTTAGTTTTAATCCTATTATCTCTTCCACTCATTCTCCTTCTACTGCAAGATAACATTTCCTAGTAAAAATAATCCAAATTTCGCCTGTCATAGTGGGGATAACACAAGGTTTCTGCGTTACTTAAATGGCACTTGACCCCTATTTCAAAAAAGCAGGTGGGGACTTTGGTGATATAAAGTCTTGTGCTGAAAGATTTGCTTCCACCCTACAAGAGATTAAGTGACCAGAACAGAATGATGTGCTAACAAGGAAATGGTTGTAAGGTGAAGGTGTCAAGTTAGGCCTGAGGAAGTTCTTGTTTCAGGTCTCTGTCACCAGTGTGCCCTTGGGGAAATCACCTGATTTCATCCTACAAATATGCAAGTGGCACAGGCATGCAGGGTAATACTTTAAGAGGGATCTATTATTGCTAAAATAAACAGGCTTTTTATTAAAGCCACTATTTGAAGAGCTGTTTCAGGTCCAAACATTGCAGCCGTGTAGACATAGACTGATTATTAGTTTCCTGGTGCTTTTCCAAGCAGTTCCCTTTTAGCATCTGTGCTTTTTCTTCAGAAACCTATGCTACTTGCAGATTGAACTTTAAATATATGAGGCATCTCCGTGATTTCTTTGTTGAAAGTATCTGTTGATTTCTACCACATTGCTCTTGCCCTTCAAAATGGCCTGGTAAAAGCTTTTGTTTGGGCCTCAGTACCCGCCGGTATGGTACCCGCTGCTCCTTAGTTTCCCCTCTGTAATGCATATTCTAATACACACCCTCCCAACTTCAGTTACTCACATCTATGTAGACTGCAAATCCTTTAAGGCAAGATCTCTGCCTCTTACTCAATGATGGTGTGAAAGTGAAATTTTGGTTGACTTTGTGCCACTGGAACTTTAATACAAATCATAAAATAAAAGCAATATTTATTAAGTTATTTTTGAACTCCCAAGGGCAGATAATAAATGAGAGGGGAGCAGAGTAGTAAAGAATGCGAGGGTAAACTAACAAGGTGAGATTCACTGTGAGATTCAAAAATAATACACATCCCAGATATTGAATGGGGCAGCGAAACTTAGAAAGTCCCAATGAGGGAATACATTTACTGAGACTTGGTACAATCTGATGATAAAGCATAGCAAGCATAGATGCCATGTGCAAGCACCGGAGGGCAAATACATAAAAGATCTTTCTGGATGTCAGTGCAGCAACTGTAGCTGGAATACTGAAGGCATCTGTAGGCAATTTATCAGAAAAATATTGGCAAATATGGAGGGGATTCACAGAATAGCAGTTAAAATAATTAAAGGGCAGGAAGGATTGATTTGCTAGGACAGGTTAAAAGAGCTAGCTATAACCTACATAGCCATAGCTGTAGTAAGAGGGAATAGGATAGAATAACAAGAAATTCAACTGTTTGTCATAGCTAATATTGGTGTGTTCTGCAGAATTTCCAAATAGGACACATACATTTTGAAACACCCATGCAGCACAGACAATAATGTGCTTTCATTGCCTGAGGGCTGAAAATGTTTCGGGGCTTAAACTGTCTTTCTTGTTCCGAATCTGACAAGGGCCCCACATAGTGGAATCCTTCGGAGGCATTGATGTGGCCTCTTTCCTTTGCCAGCTACGCCCATTTGAAACCAGTCAACACAGAGACCAGAAATGGATTTGTAACAGGAATAATAAGCTTGATGTGCGTGCAGTATGAATGCAAATGTGTTTCTATGTGTGTGGGCAATGAAGAAGCAGCAGAACAAGCATTAAAATAGTGGCCTGTATTGATAGCAAACACAATTCCCAAGGCACTGCTCCCAGGACACTGTTCCCAGATGCCCAGTTGAGGAATATGTTGTCGGTGTGACTCCCACAACGCTTTCCCTCTGATAAGAGCACAGCACAAATGATCTGGAAAATATTGCGTCCCAACAGCAGGAAGATGGCAACACAGCGGCAGTACATCACGTATGCCATTTCTTTTCCTTTTAATCCAACAGGAAAACAGATACATACTTCAAACGAACAAGAAAAAACCATGCACAGCAACCATGACGAAGATTTATGGAGTCTGAAACACGCAAGATTCTTAAGCAAAGGCCCACCAACTGCTAATCATTACAAAGAATTATTATAATTACAAGAATCTGGGACCTCAACTGAAGTTTTACCGAAAAGACCACTTCTTGTCGCTGCAGGCCATTAGAACAATGCACAACATGAATACCTCTAAATGTCTTCCTGCTGCTGAAATCCAGATGAGGAAATAGCAATGGCTGGTTGATGCTGCATATATTTCAATATATGAAATACATTTCAACTAATGTGATGATCAGTTCATTATGCAGCAAGATATAGTTGAATTACTAGCTTCAGTGGCATCCCTAGCTGTGTTTTGAAGAGTCCATGCCAAGCAGTATGAGACTGATGTTACTTTGACAAACACAAATAGAATGAAACAAAAAACCCTCCCTAAAATTCTAAATTATTCATACAAATCATCTCTAAGGAAAAGTTGTCCATCTGACACATCAAAATGCAATATCCACAGCCTATACCTTTAGCCCAGTGCACAGAAAATCATCCTGAAGTAAAAATGTAAATACACAATGGTTTGTCAGGTCAGTTGTGTATATATTACTTCAGTTCATCTAGGTAAATACTACACTCATTATCCAACATAGCTACGGGTGACTTCTGGTCAGAAGGTTAGGAGCAGTACGCAGTCATTAACTACCACGCCACTGTTATCTCTGCTGACTTTTGACCTTAAAGTCAAGTCAGGTTTGCCTGGCTCAGTGCTTGGAAGTCAGTGATTCGGTGAATGGCACTCTTCCTTCTGCCTGCGAAGTGAACTGGTGCCCTGCTCGTGATGGGAAGGAGTGCTTTGCTTCTGACGGTGCCAGCTCTTGGACAAGATGTAATACTGAGGTCCTGACCATTTGCTCATTAAGCATTCTGTAGTACTTCTTGCGAGAACCTCTTAGAGTGAACTCCTCTTGCTTGAAAATTCACATCTTCCCTAACAATATTTGTTTATAATTTCAGCTGGACACAACTTCCTTGTCCACTTTGTTCCCTAAAACTCCTGTGTAAAGCCTCTTAGCTGATTGAACTGACAACCACAAGCTAAAGAGCAAAAACGCAGCAGTAGGGAGTTTCATCACTCGTTCCCTGTGGATCACCACTATACCAATTACAGAGTACTGCTGCATTCAGATTATTAACTGGTGCACAGCAGCTGTGAGTGTGCTTCATCTCACCAGCAGCAATGTACACTATCCATTGCACCGTGCTCCAGAACCTGCAGTGTGAAAGTCGCTACAGGAGAGCAGCGACTTTAAAGAGGTGTTATAACTATACTTCATTATTGCCCAAGTAGAGAGACTAATGACACAAAACTTAATTAAACAACTTCACGGGGTCTTTAAGGATCTTGTAGCCCTCAGCAAATTCAAGGTAAGACTTAGCGGTTATGATTTTATTAATAAGTACAGGGCCCTTTCTCTGGCTTCAAGGGCAAGGGGCATGGCAGAGTCATCTATGCAGTGAACCTTTCTTCCACTCCAAAACAGCAGGGTCTGATCCACTCTGCCTGGTGCAAACAGCCCAGGCATTGTCTAGGACAACGTTAGATTGCATGAGCCAAAACCACAGCAGGGACTCTGCAAAACATGGAATGGTATAGACAGGGATGGAGCGGTGTTTGAGCCCATGCCTTGGCTCTCCAATTCACTTCTATAGACAAAACCTGACAAAAAGATGCCTGGACTCCTGATGGGCTGAGCTCTGGGACTGTGTGTATGCCATAGGCTAAAAAGAATCATAACTCCGGGGAGCAGCCAGAAGATCCTGGGAGCTTTGAGTTCACCAACAATAGTCCTACAAGAAAAAAAAATCAGTCAATTCAGACTGAAACCAAATAGCATTAAGAGTTTAATTAAACTCAAAATTCCAGGTAACTAGAAATCGTGGTTTTTAGCCCAATCTAGCTTGATTCTCCTCCCTGCTAGGAAGAAGACAATATTAGCACTAGCGATACTCTAAAGCTTGCAAATGAGTTTAAGTCATGCAAAGAAACAACTTCCAGCTGAGATGTTTGACCTAGGGCAATGCAGGGAAAGCTCCCATTACTCTGCCTTCTAAATGAGAAGCCTGCTTCAGGCTCAACTGCAGTAATAATTCTATAGCCTGCACAGTCAGTCCAGCTACCATGTGGAGTGGAAATTGCACAGTGGCTAAAGCCACCTAGTATATTCGGATGTATTTGCATAACTCTTCTGTCAAGCCTTGACTGGCAGTCGCAGGGGCCAGGCTCAGTTTCTGGAGTCTCAAGTAAATGGTGACGTGAACCCTACTAAGAAACCCAGGAACATTAAGCGAAGATCTTTGATTACTCACTGAGTCATAGTTCTTCACTTGTAAGTGATGATTCAGGTGGCTAAAAACAGCAGTCTTGTATTTACAGGAGAAAAAGGAAACAGGAGGACACAGAGGACAATACAAACTGGCAATTCCTTTTCCAACCAATCCTTAAAACTCTCCTCTCAGACTTTTGGTGTCTCAATTGCTTCTCTTGATGAGACATGCATCTGCGTCCCATCTCCTCTACAGCCCAAGTAGAGTTTGGTTTTGTCATATTTCTATCCTTTTCAGTTTTGGTTCTCTTTTCACCTTCCAGCTGTGAATTATTTATTTCATTCACTTTTTATTCTAATACTACAGGTGGAATATTTCAGTATCAAAGATTTACCCAAAGGAGCTTTAAACGGCTGTCATAGCAGCCTCACTTGTCGTAGCAGCATCACTCTGCATCTCTCTCACGTAGACAAGATTCTGTGGGGGAAAAGCAGGAGGACTACAGTAATGCCTGCAGTAGTACTATTTACTTTGGTTGGAATAAAACAATAATATTTTTACTTAGTATTGATCTAATTGATTTTTCCTTTCTCTGCACGAGACTTAAATGACATTTTTTTCTGACTGAAACACAGTGAATTTACTGGCTGCTCCTGGAGGCATCCAGCAGACTCTCTTTCCATTGCAGAGTTTCCAGACAAGCTTCTCTGCCACCACTGCTTGTGACAATTGTGATTGACAAACCTGGCATCTCTCTTGCTCACAGAACTGAGCAGCAGACATGTGCTAGAAGGCCGCTGCTAACTGTAAGACTGTGGAAGACCAAATCGAGTAATTGCTGGAAAGCTGATGAAACCGTTATGTGATAACAAAGACTATTTTTAACACTAACACTTGCTCAAAGCAGGACATTTACTCAAAACTAGGAAACCAGAAGCAAAGAAGCAAGTTTGAAAGGTAGGATATTTTCTCAGACAATGCAAAAGCGCTTTGAAGCATAGAGGAAAATAGAGATTTAAGTTCTTTTTATGTAATTTGAGATGTCTCCAAGGTAGGCACCTACATCTGAGCTAGACTATATACTTAGACACTTTTTAGTTAATAGAACATCCTTTAATATTAATAGATGCTTATAGAAAATAGTTTCTTCCTAAGGTAGCAAAGGAAAATAAACTTAAACAAGCCTGTTTCCTTCACTGTATCAGAGCCCAGAGTAGCTGGCTTAGATGGAAACATCTAGACTTTCCTGTGGTAGGAGAGAAAGATCCTGCTCTAAGACTCTCTGGTATCCCACACAGATTCAGTTTCCACAGACATTTCCTGGATTAGTTCTATAATTTATGAGTATTGACAATTAAAAGGGATGAAAAATGGAACAGATCAGAAGAGTTTATTCTTTTCTCGGAAAGTTAGACTATTGAGTGAAAATTAATAAAAAATTTTGAAATAGTTGACTGAAAACCGAACGTGTCACTATAAAATAAAATATCAATGCCACAGGAGAGAGGTAGCTGTGTTCTCTCAAGCCTCCCCCCTCTTTTGTGTGCCAATCACCCTTACCAGACAGCATCTTCTATAATGTATCGCATTGTGGCCAAAATCCACTTCTCATTGTGAAATAAGTGTGGTTAATCAAAACTCAGTTTTTGAAAATCAGTTTTGACATAATTTCTTTTGGCAGTCTCAGCTTATTCTCCTAAATCACTTGTCTTCTCTTGCTTACCACCCCATGGCCACATCACAGGTTTTTCTTAAGCCTTCAACAACAATAAATAACAACAGTGATAACTGTCTTTGCAGTTCTGCAAAAATACAGTAAAGTCGTATCCAGCCACTCTCTGCACCGGGGAAGAAAGGAGAGAGACGGTGCAGCCCAATGTCACCACCTGATACAACCTGCACCATGTCCTGAGTGAGTGGTTATGGGTGGGAGGGCTACAGACCCCTTTACCCTAAAACCTTTGTCTCAACCCTTTCCAGTGTAGTAGCTGACAATAACAGAAGACTTAGAAAGCAAAATATTCTGGCAAATGAAAAAGTCAACTTGATAGAAAAGAAAACAAAGGGTTATCTTTGCTGAACAATCCCCAGCTAGCTTGGGATGTATAATTAAACATGAGGATGCAGCCCAATATTTCCTCTCGTAGAGGAGGGTACATGGCAGCTGAACAAGATTGCATTGCTATGATTTGTACCTTACTGTCTTCATCCAGCAGGACCGGAAAACTAACCATCCTTCATGGTTTAGCTACTCATTTGCTTCAAGGGTAATGCCGTGCATGATATATTTTTGCTACTTAGAGTCCAATTATCAGTGACAGAGGGAAATCTTTGCAATTCTACCAGGGCCACTCTTATTGGTATATGCACAGCCAAGGAAAAGTAACCACTCTAGGGCAGCTTCACTCATTCCCACGTTTGGGAAACTGGTCCAGAGATAAAGGAGGCAGCACCAAGGAAATGGCATAGCTCCCTTTCTCCATGCCAGGAGTCCTTTTCTGCTTTTGACACCTACAACTGTCAAAGACCATTATATAGAGCTCATGACAACACTACAATGTCGTCATGTAGTGACATTGACTTTCTGTGATAGCGTGATGTGCCAAAAGAATTAGTGACTTTTGTGTAGATCCTGATTCATTAACGCAAGCTCTGAACATAGTATCTGAATTGACCTCCCCAAAAGAGACACACAGGAGATGGCCGTTATTGCAGATCTCAGTAATGTTTCAGCATGTGATGGACTTCTAAGATATCCAGTCCTGTCACACCTGAACTGTAAAACAGAAAATTGAGTTACGGACTTCAGATATCTTCAAGGATAACCATCTGCAGGGAGGAGGTATATTTTGATTTAATAGGATTTAAGTTCTTAAATTGGAACTTAGGATGTGATTCCTTTGGGACATATGGTCCTTAGTCCTTCCATGGCTCTGTTTTCAATCTTTTCTCAGACTTATGGGTCCCCTCAAACCTTAGACCAGACTGTAAATCCACCTAGAATCTAGGTACTGTTTATCCAGCCTCCATCTCCCACCTTGGGTCTCTCCAGATTCTGGTCTCCCCCTACTCATTGGCTACTCCAGCTTGAAGTTTGCTAGCAAATCACCCACATACACCCAGCCAGAGAAGAAAGCAAGTTCACACAGAAAATAGCTAGAAATAGAGTTTAATAAGAGGATAGGACAGATTGCAATGATCAGGATAATTTTGTTTCCCTTCTTACCAGATACAACATTCTAGGCTTAATCTCTTCAAGGGTACGCTTGAGTGGCTCCATCAGTTGTCCAATGTTCATGTCTGGTCTTTGTTAGTGGCTCTATTATCTGTGTCACAGTTTATGTATCTATGTGTTTAATTATGATTTTTCCTGTACCTTGTCTTTTTCTTTTATGCTGAACAGCTATTAATCAGATGGTCTTAAAAACAGCTGCCATTACAAATAATGCATATGAAGACATACTGAAATATTATAAATGATCTGTGTGTAGTTTAATGACATCTTTCCACTGCCCCTCATGTCATTTGTAAATGTTGCACAACAAGCACACTACAACTGACAGCTGCTAGAGATCTCACAAGCCATCTCTCTAATCATGACCTAAATAGGGACATGTCAAATAGCCATTCAAATGTGATTAAGACATTCTTAAATCATGGTAGATAGTAGAGGGGAAAGAAGGAAATCTGAGTATACAAAGATGAAACCTGACAACAGCATTAGTATCTGTATTGTAAAGGAACATTGCAATGACTCTATTTTGCTTTATAATTTTGATATATGCTGCATGGAATACATGACAGATGTTATCTATGGTTGCTTCTGATCTTTCTTGTGCCTATTTTTCTGGAGTATGTTTGAGTATGTATGCATGCATATGTGTGTGTGTGTGGAATAGTTTTTGAGCCAGAAATCCTAGAAAAATTACAATAAGCCCTGACAGAAATGTAACTGGGTCTGTTGAGTCAGCTCCTTTGCCCTAGATTTGCTGTTTCAGCCTTGCAAGAAGAGGTTTACAGAGGCCATGCCAAAATAATCTCATTCTGGTTGTTTTTGTAAATTATCTAGATAGAAGAAGCTTGAAGGGATGTCACGTCTGCATGGACACAAAACATTAGCAATCATATCAAGAAGAATATATGAGGAGCGGATTAATATTTATGCCTGAGTTTACTGTGTCTGGAAATGAGATATTACATCCAAATAGGGTAATCTTAGCAAGAGAGATTCTGATCTCAGATATTCTGATAAAAATTAAGATGATTGACTTCAATTAAGATATATTTGCATAAATGAAATCAAAATAGAATCAAAATAGAATCAAAATATTAACTCCTATCTAATGACTTCCAAGACATGGTACAAGGATCAGACAGTTAAAGACTTCTCCATTGCTTCAGAGATTCCCCTTCTAACAAATGAAGATTCCTTTGGGTTTTTTAACAGGAAAAGTCTGGAAATCAGAATTAAATGTGTGGGTCTTTTACTCTAGCCTCATTTGAGGAGGCCTAAGATCCTCGTCACATAGACAAAGATGTTTACACGTCCTTTGAACCAGTAGTCATGGTTCAGTGCAATATCAGCTTCACACTGCTACAATCCATGTCAACATCCTTTTCAACTAAGTCCTAAAACCTCAATCCTAGTCCAGTGATGAACCCATGTGGTGAGGAGTCAGGTTGTTCAAGCAATAATGATGTTATATACGACACTGGGAATTTGACTTCTACAAAAGTCTAGAAGAAAGCCAAAGCTACCTATCTAGCAGGGTCTGAAGCACCATAGCTCTTCTATGAGTCTGGATCTTCTGAACACATGGTAAAAATCCCATGAAGAGATAACCACACTAGCCAGTAACTAAGTCAATATATACAGACCAGTAGAACCTGAGAAGAAATAATTCTTTTCCAACATGACAGAGTTAATGTGCAATTAGCTGTTAGAATACTAGCAAAACATAATTTACTAACCTTTTCCCATTATTATTTCTGTCATTAATATTTTTGCTTCAGTTGACAATTTTACTGGTGTTAACATGATATTTTCTTGCAAGTCATTAGTAAAGATTCTGTATGGCACTAAGAGGGGAGCAGATTCCTTGAGATCCCACTTTATGCAACAAATCATGATATTTCCCCATTTATAATAACATTTTGAAATATCTTCACTGAAGCCCTGAGCATGCAGCACAGCAGCACAGATCTCCAAACTCAAAAATTAATGTGCCATGTTAGGAGATGCCTGATAAAGCTGTGATGTTATCGCAGTAATAAATATGACAGGTCATGGATACCAAGAAGATTATTTGGAAGGCAAAACATAACCAGCGTATTATCTAGTTGTATTTGGTTTGTGTGGCAAGGTTTGGGGGGTGGGGGGGGCTAGAATTTTCCCCTATGTCCGATAGAGCCAATGCCAGCCGGCTCCAAGATGGACCTGCCGCTGACTAAGGCTGAGCCCATCAATCAGTGGTGGTGGTCGTGCCTCTGGGATAACATATTTAAGAAAGGGGAAGAATCTGCTGCACAACAGCAGCCAGAGAGATGAGTAAGAACATGTGAGAAACAGCCCTGCAGACCCCAAGNTGAGGAGGAAGGAGCGGCAGAGACAACATGTGATGAACTGACCACAACCCCCATTCCCTGTCTCCCTGTGCCGCTCAGGGGAAGGAGGTAGGGAAAATCGGGAGTGAAGTTGAGCCTGGGAAGAAGGGAAGGGTGGGGGGAAGGTGTTTTTAAGATATGGGGTTTATTTCTCATTAACCTACTCTGATTTGATTGGTAATAAATTGAATTGATTTCCCCAAGTTGAGTCTGTTTTGCCTGTGACAGTAATTGGTGAGTGATCTCTCCCTGTCCTTATCTCGACCCACGAGCCTTTCATCATATTTTTCTCTCCCCTGTCCAGCTGAGGAGGGGACTGATAGAGCGGCTTGGTGGGCACCTGGCATCCAGCCAAGGTCAACCCACCACACTAGTACATGCCACATAGGCGTGCAGGTGTTCTTAGGAGTGGATAAATTGTGTATGTTTTCTCCTGTTATCTGCTTGTTTCCTTTCAGAATCCCATAAATATTAACTTGCGTAACGATGACAAGATGAGCCCTTCATCTTTCCAGGTACAGTTTTTCTTCTATCAATGTCAAGAGAGGAAGCTCAAACAAGTTTGCAGATGCTGACTTTTCACAGGACTGAGCCCAGAAATGGGCACAGCTTGGCTATAGAAATGTAACAGTGGTAATGGTAAGTAGGGAGAAAATGAGTCCACACCACTATTAAGCTATTGATATCACTGATTTTCTAAGAATGTAATTACATGAGGTATTATCTCAAAGTCAGTTTTGCATATATTTTCTAAATATCATCATATATTTAATGTTTCATCTTCATTTCCTTATGGAGAACAAGAAAGTAGAAGTTTTCCCAACTCAACAAAACGAAGAATAAACATTTTGTCTCAGGATAGCATATCAGCTGGCCAATATGCACAGCTCTACAGCTGCCCATCGAGATACACCAGCTCAGAGCAGCCAGACGTTGGGTCCCAGCACTTGTATCGTTTGTTATTTTCTTGTTGAGGTCATGAGGTGAACGTAGCTTTTATTGGCATCTCCTGGTAAAAATGTATGTCCCAAGTCTAAGCAATCCAAAGGGTCCTCTATACAGGTTTATGAGCTGGGCTTTTTTTTTGAGAAATAAATAACCCAGAAGAGTCTAAACCACACTGCCTGTCAGTCTTCTTGAGCCACAGCTGTTTGATCAGATCTTGTCAGCCTTTTTTAAAGACCTCAGCATGAGAAATATGTAAGATATATTACTCCCAGGAGGCTTCACAGGAGCATATCTACAAACCAGACAGCAAACTCATCCTTCGCTCTCTACATCCTCCCCATCCCCCACCCTGAAACAGGATTTCTGTAGCAGTATAACATGGATAAATTAACAGTACTAACACCATTGTACAGTATATCAGTCATACTAAGGCAAACTTTCATACCAGTTTCTGTCCTCAGCCATTAAGGTGCCTGCAGAAGTAAATGTCTTGTGATTAAAATTATACACACCACAGGTCACAGGGGAGACCTTTGTTCATCTACACAGACATTATTTTGCATAGTAGTGTCTCAAACGGCAAAGGAGAAAACATGTCATATAGGTTTTTATTTAGCCCAAACGCTGTTAAATTATTCAGCTCATTATTAAAATATGAAACAAGATTCAAACAGAAAAAATATTTAAATTTTTAAACAGGGAACACTTTAAACTCTTTATTTGGATGCAATACATCATGCCAGCATGGCTTCTAGCAGTACAAAGGTCAGGATTCCAACCTAGGTTGAATGCTAAACTAAAGTACATGCATTCAGATCCAAAATACCAAAAATAAAAGTCAACACCTTTAAATAGTTGTTTTCAATCTTATTAAATAATTGACATATTACACAAGACACTCAGTATAAATTCTCCTGAGGCACGAGTGATGCTAAGGATGAATTCACATTGCCTGAAGTGGCAGTGGAAGTTAGCCTTCTAATCTAAGCTGATTTTTCTGTCTCTCCATAGTCAGCAAAGAGAAACAGGTGCTTCCAGGTGGTGATTCATTCTTCCTGCCTTAAAGGATAATGTATCCTCGGCAGCCTCCTTTTCTCTTTTGACTATAGAAAGAGCCCAGTCACTTTTAGTAGCCTAGTCTACTTCTTAGACTATTCATTTAAATTTTAGATCGTCAAAATAAACTGATGCAAATGCCACTGTACTTACAAGAAATGTCATAATAAATACAGTAATTTGATTTAGTGACCATTCACAAGTTTAGTTAGAATTTTAAGTTATCTAAACTTCAGCTGTCACTGAGGCTAGAATTAAGCGAATAACTGATTTTACCAATTAAGTGGCAAAACCAAAAAGAGACACAATGAAATAAATTCAAATTCCAGATTTGTTTTAGTTTGATCCAAACCAAGACTCTGAATTTTCTAGAGATTAAAAACAAAATGTTCCAAATTGAATGAAATGTTTCATTCAGTCATAGAGAAAATGAACTTTAAAAGGATTTGGGAGGAGGGGGTTGTGTTACAGACTGCCTAGACAAGGATAATTAGTACATGAGGCTTTCTGCAAATGAGCAGAAGCTCATATTCATGTGTGATTTCAACCATCTACACATCCTGAAGATCAACATGGCACTGTGGAGGCAATCCATAAAGTCGCTAGACTAACACTGGTGGCAATTTCTTAATGCAAAACATGTAGAACAGCACTGTTAAATGAGGAATTGATTCTGTGCCCACAGAGAAACCAGTGCCGATTTCAATGCATGAAGAATTCAACAAAAGGAATAATCCCATTTTAGGAAAGACTCTTAAAATAAACAGTAAAAATATATTTCTCAAGTAAGGTGAATCATAGGAGTATCTGTAATATGGATCCCTTGTTCTGTGATGGAAGTCCACTCTCAAGATACAGCAAGTGATAGACTTGCACCATTGCTTTTGGCTGAATGTCTGGCTCAAATCAAAATTACTTACATGAGGTGGAGAAAATCATTCATTTTTATAATACTACCAACATGAAACTGAATCAGTTTGTATAAATGATGTCAAAGTAGTTCCATGTCAAACTGTATGTTAATTTCTCTACAAAATTTTAATTTGTAGCGTCGCCGTTTCCTTTTTTAGTCTTTTTTTTTTTTCCTTCTCCCTTATGGTAGGGTGACCCACATGTGACCCACATGAGTGGAACTGGAAGTGGACTCAACAGGAGATAAAAAAGACCTAACCCCAGTGCACTGTCAGCTGTGAACATTTTAAAAAAAAAAAAAAAAAGCTGAAAAAGCAGCAGAATTGTCTTACCTTCAATCTCCTTACTTACAACTTTCACAATACAACAACTTTCATGCTAAAATAAAAAGGCAAAAAAACTTCAAACAGAAGTGTGATTTTTATACATGATTGGTGTTCTTTAATACAAACTTATAAAAACATTGTTGTAAGTATAGTCTTTTTCTGACAGGAGAGCAGATAAAAAATAAACCCAGGGAATTCTTGCAATCTTGTATTGACTGTGAAAAGCCTAAACATTGCTAGTTTCTGAAGTGTCATCATTCATGTCTCACTCATGTGTACTACTCAAAGAACCTCACCACTTCTCAATGTATTTAAATCCACTTTTAAAGCTCTTCTCCCTTTCATAGTTGCATTAGAAGTGGTTCAAAGAGACATAGCTATTTTTAGCTGAAGGGTATGTTATCTGTTGCCTGATGAAAAAGCAATTAATGATGGCTATGCTCATCCTTGATGGTAGAAGAGGGCCCTGCTCTCATTTACATCAATATTAGCCAGGAAAAACTCCAGTGACATAATAAAAATTAGTCTGGTATAAATCGGGTATCAGTTCAGTAAATGGGAACAAAAGAGATTTTCACTTTCAAACTAAAGAGAAATGATACACTGTTTAGACTAATTTCCTATCAAATACAACGACTATTGTTAGCAGGTTAAAGATCATATTTCTTGTTGATGAAGACCTGAACTAAGTCAACATCTTCAGTAAGGAAAAAAGTTAAGACCACTTAAAAACTTGTTAAAACAAACTAATATTTTGGATGATACTTTAGCACAAAAAGCTTATAACCCACCTATCAGCAAAACATATCTATTCAGAATGAGATCTTCCAGAGACAGATCTCGAACGAAGGACATTGACCTTTGAAGAAAGGGAGAACTTGTGATGAGATCTGATGAGAGCTGGCTCAGGCAGAGCCAGAGTAATCACAGAGAAGAAAATGCTCCATTATTTGGAACCCCATTTTAAAAACCTGATACCTACAATGAAGTGCCTAGTTTTCTAGCTGGAACTGGCACATGAACCTAAGGCTACCTAATTTGCAGTGCATAGTACTTGGCCCAAGTCTCCTCCAAGTCCAAAATAGCAGTTGTGTGGCTCTAAGAAATCATTATCAGAAATTAATGCCTTTTTCAGCTCAAAGAGCCTGAAATGAAGTGATGCCTCTGTCATAAACTCAAAGCTTGCCATTTTGTGGCAAGTATGTCCCACAGCATATTCCAAACACATAATCTTTCAGCAAGATCCAGGTAGAAATGGCATGTAATAGTTAAGAGGGAGAAACCATTGGAGTAATTTATTTAAGAAAGTGGTGGATTGTCTATCACATAGAGTCTTAAATCAGGTTGGGAACTACTTTCAGAAAGTATACATTTGCTTAGGTGGTATTCCTGGCATGGAAAAGGAGGAAATTTGTAATTACATTAATTATTTACTCTTAAATAATTATAAGATTATTATAAAAATAATCTTTTAATCTTGTTTGTAACAATATTTTACATAAACATGATATACCACACTAAAAAATCATCAGCTTCTAGCTATAAAAATCTAATTTAAAAAAAAAAAAAGGTTATTCCATACAGATATAAAGTGATACAAGTGGCACAGTAGCACAGTGTACTTCTGTTTCAGTTTTTGCCAGAAAAGTTAATGTTTATATAATCCTGGTTTCCCAGAATGTCTTGTCACATCTTTTAATATAACAATATGCCTGCTGATGAGCTAAAATTTCCTCCTGAATCTACTCCCCAAGCATCTTAGGGGGTTGTTGGTTAGGAAGAAGCCTATCCTTGATTAACAGAGAGGTTCAGCCCACACAACTCATAGATCCAACTTCTAGCCCTAGAAGCTCCATTGGCAACATGGGCTTGTCTCCAAACCTTCTATCTTTCCTTTTCCCCTGCCTTCCAGGCACCAAGGACTCATTTTCAATCACACATTCCCATTACTATCAGTACTTTTTTTGCATGAGCAATGGTCATTTTAAACCCAAACCCATTCCTGAACAATGAAGTCCTTAGCTATCTTTAGGTGCTAGTCCCTCAAGAGCTTCCAGTGGTCCTCAGACAGACATGGTTACTTACCCAACACGTTAAAGCTGCTCTCTTTCTTTCTAACAAATTTGTATTTTTGTATTCATTTTTTCCTTTCCTCAATGATAAGGAAAAGAAATGTTTTAATCATTTATGAATTTGAGACCCAGCCTGCAAGCAAATGCTTGGCCTCGCATGACTTCTAAATATATCTCATTAATTTATAATCTTTTGTATGGAATGTCCAAAGTAAAAGTTGTTTTGGTATTACTTGTTACAAACTCTTTGCTTAAACAATATATTTTGCCTCAATTGAGCTGCTGCACCATGTTTTATACACCAAAGTCAGCCAAGGTGACTCTAGGGCTTAAGCAGGCAAGTGCCATAAACCCCAATACTGCCGAGTTGGAACCTTACACAAAGTTTCCCCCAGGCATTTATGGCCACTTCACCACAGGCACATCCATGAAAAATCTGAAAAGAATTCACAGATAAAGAAGTTCAGTTGATTTCCACATTATGGAAAGAGCATAAATGCAAGGAAAACTAGGTTAGATAAACCAAATGAATGTCTGGCCTTCCTATTCTTTACAGAATAGTTTGGACTAAAATTGCTTTCTTTTCTAGAAGATTTGTGTGCACATTCTCCCTCAGTAAACTATATTATATTTCACAGCATGAGTGCATTGTACAAGCAGGTTACATTTAACGAGAAAAAGTACTATTTTTTTTTTTAATCTAAAGATAGCAGAAACTAGGATGTCACCAAAAATAGTCCTTCTGATCATGATGTCTCTCTTTACATTGGTTTTGGACAATGCATTCAAAAAGTAACACCCATTTTACCTTCATCATTAGGAAAACTTCACTAAAATAATGTCAAATAGCACATGCTTAAAAGTTTCTGGCCTTCGATCAAAAAGTAAAACTGAGAGTTACCAAAGTAAAAATGTGCTGATCTGCCGATTATTAAGCTGAGTACTAACCTCTGAAAATAACTTTTTAAGATATAGGGCCCTAATCAGTATTCACTCCTGGTGTGCTCTCACAAATATTAAGAGAATTGCACAACTTACTTTCCCCGCATCTGAATGTGTCTTATAGATTGTACCATTCTATCTCACTCCATTTTATTTTTTTGACTGCCAGACAAGGAATATAATTGCACAGAGCTGGATCCCTGAGGTACCTTACCACCCAGACATGGCCAGAGTTGAGAATAAAACACTCAGGAAGAAAGAGAGCGAGAAATTATTTTTACCATACTTTATTTATTTCCCTTTCTCAATGCATGGGAAAACTATATCTGTTTGTTCCATTTTTCCTTTTATAACCTCTCATTAGCCTCTTAATTATTCTGAAAATATGATTCAGATTATCTTTCATTACTAATCCTGTTTGTTCTCCTTACGTAGCACAGAGGGAACAGATTCTGGCTGCCACTGACCACAGCTGATATCCAACGCTCATTCCCCTCCTGCCAAAGAGTCGGCATTAGAATCCAGGTATCGAGCTCTAATGGCTTCCCTTATTGCTAGTACACAAGGTATCAGGGGGAGGAGTATGGCCAGTCAAGTGTTGCTCCCCACATTCGTGTCGACACTGCAAATCAGCAACCACAAATGTGATAGCTGGTAGGCCATGCCTAAACTACCATTGAAGGATAGATTCTGGGATGGAGGACAGTTTAATTTTGATTACACTCCGTAAAAGCAAGGACTGGGCTGGAACGCAAGCAGCTACAGGATTGTCTTGCAGGAGGAAGGGGTATTCCTTTTTTTTTTCCCCTTAGCTTTCTTTTTTAAGGAGAAATTTCCCATACTTATAATTTCACATAAACATATAAAAATACATAAAAACCATGATCCAATATAATTAGTTCAATCCTGTCTGTCATAGTCTGCAGGCGCGCTAGAAGACATGGCTAGCTGAACTGAGAAGAGAACTCTTCTAGAAGAGATGGTTGGGTGGAGCACAACCTGTGGGATAGAGAAACAGGAGTTTCTGTTCTCGGAGATATTCAAAACCAAGCTGGACATTGCTCTGGACAACCTGCTCTAGAAGGCCTTATTTGAGGAGAGGTGTTGGACTAGGCAATGTTCGGAGTTTCCTTCCAACCTCAGCTATTCTGTGATTCTGCGAAGAGGTAGCTCTCTGAAGTGTGAGCTGACTCATTTATCTCACTGTGGAACTGTCACAGGGCTCTGGAAATTTAAAATCAATTTGCACAGAGAGACTGACGGTTGAGCAGATGACAATCCACACAGGGAATATTACAAAGAATATTGAATTACACTATATTTATTACATTAAAGACTATTACAACTATTATTGCTAATCTTACTAGTGTTTTAATAATACTGCAGAACCACAACTGCTGACGCCATCAGTCTGACAACACCACAGAAGTCATGCTCCTATATGCTGAATGAGTGATGACCAGCAGAGAGTACCCATGATGATGGCTGACCGTCACAGATTTGGGGGTACCGCCTCACTGATCCAGCCCAGAGTCCACATGCGTATCTTCTCTGCCTCAGGCACACAGTGAAGGCAGGTTCCTCTTCTTCTCTTCTCTCCAACGGGCAGTCAGATGTACTGAAGGGTCTACTCTGGGGTCTTTGAAAGAACATTCCCAAAACTGATCTGCCGTTGCTTGTGCTTTTATCAGTCTAGGCATCACACGGGTGTCCCTATCAGATATTCTTCATCCATCTTGCCATACGGTTTTTCGTCATCACCAGCCTCTGACAGACTATACTACTATTAGCTTCTACCAACCACCCAAAAGGTAAACAGTTTTATTTTTTATACCAATCACCTCAGGTACTTTCCATTTTATATACCAATCAACTTAAAGCTCAACAGTTTGTTTTCTTTTTATACCAATAAACTTAAAGTTACGATTCGCACCCTTGTCTCCGGCTGACTACAGGCAGCAAGGGAAGACCATGTGGACTTAACTCAGATGCCCCATGATAACAACGGGCATGGCACTATTTTATTTGACTGAGAGGAAGAGGCAGAACTGCAGATTGCATAGCAGTCTCTAACTGTTGTCTCTTACCAGGCTGCAGACACTAAGCATCAGGGTAATGGACAAGGAAGACATTTTCCCTGAAATTCATCTCCTGATTCAGAGTAGAGGTGCAGAGCTTTAGGAAAGAGCTAAGAAGTTTCTAAAACCTGAGCCATTCTCCTCATGGATATCCAAAAATTAAAAAGCACCCAAATGCAACTCCTCCAGCTGTGAAATGCATTGAACGTGAAAATATAAAAGCTCCTATTCAGATTACTATCTGTAATGTTCTTGCCTTTGTGTCTGTGAAGAAACTTTCTACTACAGCAGTGGAGTGTAAAGCCCAACACTTAAAGGTAGTTCAAAAAGTTCATATGATTTATCTCATTCACAGTAAACCATCCGGCCGCATTCAGAACACCGTGAAGACCCAAATTAAGCTGCCATTGCTGGCACATCTCACTGCTCTCTGCAGTTCTCTTCACACATTGATCTCTGCTGGAGGTTCAGTGACATGACATTTCCCCGCAGGATCAGTAACGGCGCCTGCACAGGTGTCCATGCACCACGTTCTACGAGCAACTTTCAGCTCCGTTCAACTCTCAGGCAGTGCTCTGCATAACTACAGGGATTTAAATCAAAGGGAGCTCTGTTGGTGAGAAGCAAATAAGAAACAACACAATGACAGAGAAAAGTTCTCAGGGCAACTGAGTGGTGGAGCTGTTAACTGGGAGTGTTCATGGGTGGCACAATTAACCCTTTCCAGACATGAACCTGGAGAAAAAGGATTTTAATACCTTAAAAGATCGCGGAATGGTGGGCAGTATTTCAATAGATGCAAAGGGCAAATTGAATAGAAACATTCTAATAGAAAATGGGATAGAAACTGCAGCTGGCAGCCCTCTATAAACTGTACATTTGATGTTTTGGCTTAGAAAACCTGGATTTAGTTCACTATGACCACCCTGTCAGATTCCAAGGTAAATGACACTCATTTGGATCTGTCAGATTAATAGATGGGGAAGGAGGAGAGTAGGGTGTCACTGTATCCTCAAGTATCAGTTTAAAACTGGCAGGACCACAGAAATGGCATGCCTAGCTGTAACTCTGCTGGGAATGACAGGGCTTGGAACAACATTTATTGGGTAGTGCTACACCGTCAGCTTAGCTCTGACTTTTCTGACTTTTCAGATCCAACTTGCGTGTCCTAATTTGTTCCTAGACCCTTTCAAAGGCTACCAGCTAGGTCCTTCCCAGATGAATCCGGGCTATAAATCCAAGCACTGTTGATTCCAGCAAACTCATTTTCAGGCAGTATAGAATAAAACTAAGCAATTTAGGCTGTTTCACACCAGAGTAATGCTACCCCAGAAAGCCTTGCTCCCTCGGGTATCTACACAGCTTCCCAATACATGCTCCAGGACATACCTGCCACAAAATGGCAAGCTTTGAGGTTATGACAGAGGCAACATTCCATTTCAGGTTCATTTCTGATAATGATTTCTTAGAGCCACACAACTGCTATTTTGGACTTGGAGGAGACTTGGGCCAAGTACTATGCACTGCAAATACAACCAATTCTCTCTCCAAAACACCTGTGCCGCAGAGTATGTTTGGGAGCTACTCTGCATCCCCTGGCTTGGAGGCTAGGAAATACCCTCTGGAGTAGCTGTCAGTGTAGATGTCACCTTTAAAGACTTGGTGCAAAAGTTCCTCTCAAGTCAAGAGTAGCAACACACATTTGACGATAGAGTCCCTTCCAACCCTATTTGATGGATTCTGTAGATACGTTTTGGTTTAGACTCTTCTTGTACACATAGTGCAAGTATGAGAAAAAAATAATATATATTATAGAATACATGAAATACATAGTATGAAAAGAAACATGTCAGATTATTTTTATCCCATCACAAGTCACTCTTCTATGGACTTTGGAAAGGAGGAATAAGAAAGGGAGAAAAGTTTATGCATGCAGAAGAGAAATGAAGTGAAAACTGATCATAAGAACCTTGCCAAGCCTTCTGTCTGACTTTTGGCACCTCCACAGAGAAGGGACCAAATCCACATGTTCCTACCAAAACAAGGAAGAAGGGAAAGAAGTGGTGTCAAAGCAGTGACAGAGGACCTTGCTGAGCTGCCTTCTGGGTAAGGGGAAGAGCTAAGGAGAGGAGGGCACGATAGCCCTGATTACAAAGACTCTCTGTCTCTGCACTCAACAGTCCCTGCACTGCACACTTTGACCTTTGCCAGACTCTTCTCTCTGGTGCCCAGTAATAGTCCGAGAAGCGACGGACATGACCTGAAATACAGAAAATTCCATTCAAACATTAAGAAAAACCAAATTCACTGTGAGGGTATTCAAACACTGGAATGAGTTACCCAGAGAGGCTGTGGAGTCTCCACCCTGCTCTAGCTGACCCTGCTTTGAGCAGGGGGGATTGGACTAGATGATGTCCAGAGGTCCCTTCCAACTGCAGAGATTTTGCGATTCGCTATCTCACAGGTCACAAGTGAAACTAGTACTCAGTAGACTGTTAAGCAAGGAGGAGAAATTAAAATAAGGACTGTCAGCAGAAGGGTAAAATTCATTTTACCACCTCAGGTTAATAATTTGAAGAGGATAGGAAGGCATTTTGGAAGGTACGGGTCTCACAAAATGATAAATTAATATATTTCTCACTGAATAAAATGAACAACACAATGATTTCAGGTTTTTCGAAAGCAGATGAAACAAGTAAAGTTACGTATTTCAAGTATACAATTTCACCATCTTTCTCAGCAACTAACCTACTAAATGTGTTTATTTGGATTACCTCTGTCATTCAATTTTCAGTAATGTTTCAGGCCAGGAACCCTCCTGTGTTACTTGAAACCAGTGTTGAAGGGCTCAAGCTGTGATATAAAGTGAACAGTCTGTCTCCTAAACATCCCATAAATTCTCCCAACCATTTAACCTGAGATGTGTGACAATCTGTTTATGATTGCCTGAAATCACCCCTCTTCTCTTCTGCCTTTTTGCTGGGCATATCGTCTCATTCAATATCAACAGAAAATCCACCTCTTTTCCATTTACCATTGTAGGAAAAACATAGTTATCTACTCGAGAGAACGGAAATTCCTACATTTTCATTTGCCATTTTCCTAGGCCATTATTTTGGAATTACCAAAGGGTTAAGTTCTTTTAGAGGTTAGAGGAGAAATTTATATTTGTTCTTTTACCCTTCAAAATTGCTTCTTTAAAGTATCTAACTCTTTTTAAGCTCAAAAAGTCAGAAGTCAGATGGGACAGAAATGTTGGAACAACACTTAGTGGGTAGTGCTACACTGTCAGTTTAGCTCTGACTTTTCAGGTCCATCTCAAATGTCCTCATTTGTTCTTAGACCCTTTTGAAGGTAACCAGCAAGGTTAGTCAACAATGAAACATCAGTTACAGTGTTACAGGTTTGTCTTCTGCAAACAATTACTTATTTCTAAAAAATGCCCATAAGTTTATCATTAAAAGCAGCTGTCAGTGAAGGAGTCATTGCCTGGTTTATCATATCATGACCATTCTCCTTGCAAACAAATCCAGAAATGGTGTCGTTCGATTGCGTACTCTGGAGGATAAGATGGATCTGTGGAATCAGTGAAAGAAACAAATTCAAGATCTAATATCTCAATAAAGAACACCCCTGCCTGATGCCCTATGAATTTTGGGAAAAGCACCCCTCCACCTACAGTGCAGGTACCTGTGGAGATATGGATCTTTCCACTGGGCAGCTTACAAGATCCATCTTACTGGCTATATACATCAACATCATCTCAGACTACAGTCAGAAGCAAAAGTATAAGGTAATGTAACATAAATAAGGTTCTTTTAGGGGTTTTGCATGAAGTCAGGGAAACTCTGTACTAATTTGTGAGTAGGCTTCAAAGAAAGTCTCAGGTGGAGTCAACCCACCCCACGTCAAGGCAGGCTGCTTTAGTGGTGAATAAAATCCATTGCCATCTGCAGATTCTTTGTTCCCTTCCTTCTCTCTGCATTTATCTGCTCTCAGGCAAGGTCACAGAAATCAGGTATGAGATTGGATGAGCCCTTGAGCTTTTCCTTAAGGGAGATGCAGTTGAATCCTTTTCAGCCATGAGTCAAATCTGTGTCCCCATGCCATCATCCATGACTTGAGCTTTAGCTGCTCTCCCTCAATTATGCTGATCTGGTCACAGCTGCCTTGTCTATTTGCCTGATAAAATTATAAATTTGAGTAATCACCCGGGCCAAATCTGTGCAGAGAGCTGCCTGAGGACCAAAACTGGAGAAGGAAACAGATGAGTAAGAGCCAGATTGCCATGAGTAAGAGCCAGACTGTCAGATCACCGAGCACACATGAAAAAGGGAAAAAGGGAAATAATCTATTAGTCCACCTCTTTCCTCCTGCCCAGGAAAAAACATGTCTACGCTACTGAGTGGCCGAAGGGTAGGTATCTGGAGAAAAACCACTGGTGGTAAGGACCAGCACTCATGCACACGTTGTCAGTGAGACTTACATTAGTCTAGCTCTAGCCTGCTCCTGTGAACTGAAGGTCCATTAACAGTTGGAGTGCCTTTGGGGCAATCCTGGAGCACATCTTGTGGTCATTTTCATGCCAAAGAAATCCAATTTGTGCACTTCAAGACTACTCTGCTGTGTGAAAAAAAAAAGGACAGTGAAGGGGATGAACAGATGGTTTTCTTCAAAAGCTCTCTCCTGACACAAACTAAACCACTAATATAGATGCACCTTGAAGACAACGTGCACTCTGCAGTTATAACTATGGCTGTGTCTACTTGTCTACTTGATGGCTGACCTGTGATTTATGTATGTTTTAACCCGAACCTCTGCCAGAGAGCTCCAAAACTTAAAAGTCTGTGTTGTGAATGCATGTCCACATGGCTCTCTGGGAGTGGAGGTAAAAACTCATATCTCACTTTATAAACCAGCAAAGGGGAAGACCAGACACATTGCTCTTCAGTGCAGGGAGACACAGAGGGGGTGGGTGAAAATTATTTAATGTTTGGCACCTAAAATGCTGTCCCCGCTTTTTGCATTGCCCTTTACAGATGCACATGCCTTACATTACTCTGCTAATTAGGAATGTTCTGCCTATTTTATGTGGTGTAATTTACAAACTGAGGAAAATATTACTACTTTCAATATATAGAACATACTGCTTACCTTGAGCAGGAGCAGCATTGTTCCCATTTCACTGAGACAGACATAGAGTTTACCTATGTCAGTGTTTTTCAAACAGTAGTAAATTCATTTTTTAAAATTGAGTTTCCTAGGTATCAAAAAAAAAGAACCCACAACAACTCCAAAACCTCACTCCAGAAAACAAGAAAGTTATTTCTGTAACACTTTTTAAAACATGATTTCTTGGTTTGGAATGTCATTTCCTATTTTATAAATGTAACCTTATGTCATTTTGTTTCAAGCTAATTTTATTTCAAAAATTGATGTCAATTAAAAGAATGAAATTAAATATAGCAGTTCAGCTACCAGCATATGGTACGTTTTATTTTGAGTCAAAGGCAGTCATTGGTGGGAAGGTTTCTACACCATGGAAGTGAGTGATGCTTCCACATCAAAGTTCCCACGGTGATTCCAAGTTTCCAGCCTCTCTTTTCGTCACACCACTGCTCCTTGACAGCAGGCTGGACTTAACACCATAGCTACTAAGATTGTGTAAGGGGGAAGTCTTCAGGAAAGTGGTCTGCTTTGCTCTGCAGATGTCTAGGAAAGGAGGAACAGAGAGAAAGCACCCAGACAGCAGTGACATCTTGTAGCAGAGGAACCCATAGGGTTTACAAAGAATGGCAGAGGCACATGACGGAAGCATCGCACTTTGCTTTGGTAAGTTCAGCTACCTCTGCCAAGCACCTTTATCATCTCAAGCCCAAAGCACAGTCCCATACTGTCCAAGGGAGCCAGTGAAAGCAGGTCTAAGCTTCTACACAACATGGCAAAAAGCACCTTTCAGGAGCCCTGGAACACTCCCCCTTACNCAGTTCCCTCAGCCGCTCCTCATCAGACTTGTGCTCCAGGCCCTTCACCAGCTTCGTTGCCCTTCTCTGGACACGCTCCAGCCCCTCAATGTCCTTCTTGTCATGAGGGGCCCAAAACTGAACACAGGATTCGAGGTACGGCCTCACCAGTGCTGAGTACAGGGGCACGATCCCCTCCCTGCTCCTGCCACATGAGTGATTTCCAGCAGCATTTCTCTATGAGCATCAGCGTGCTGGGAACATACTTTAAATGCTGTGAAGATGAAAAAACATACATATATGTCTCCAGGTACAGAAAGGAAGTCATTCATCTTTTAGGTTTCTTTCTAAAGTGAGTAGATATTTAGAATTAAAATCTGAACATAGACTTGTTTGGTACCTAGGCACCTTCAAACAGGTGAGGAAGTACTGCTGAAAGCACCCACACCTCAAGCATACCAGAGGCAAATCACCTTACATTCCTTTATTTACTACTACAGATGGAAGAATACTCATTATTCCATCTAAAACTTTCTATATGACCTAAAAGCCAAAACAGACATTATAACCTCTGACCCAAGAGTAATTCCATATTGTCCAAGCTTTCCATAGAAAAACTGTTTTGTGGTTGAGATATACAACCACAAAAGCATTTTACTTTTTTTCTTTATTTTAAAAGAACTTGATTCTGTGAAGAAAAGAGAAAATAATTCCCTCTACATTGGGCAGCGTTTGTTCAGTGCATGGCCAGAAAGTGGAAAATTCATCCTCAGCATGAACCTACTTTAAAATTCTACATTTCTGCATTCCCAGAAGGACAAGACCGTATCACACAGTCATCAATGTTCACCACGAGAAACTTTGTAATTCCAGTTTTGTTGTACAAAGTACAGTCCGCCTTCTCCTCTCCTCGTATTTGTAGTGTTGAATTGAACCTTCATTTAGGCCAAATACCACCTCCCTTACCATGTGGACTTCAGTACCCAAGTACCTGCTTGAAGAGTAATAAATTACTCAGCAGAAAAGTGCAGAATATGGTTATTGTACTGTAAATTCTGTGGCAGAGGAATGTAATTTCTGAAGTGTGGCCCTTACCTCTTTGAAGCACTGTTCACTGAGAAATTCACATCCACCCACACCTCATTTCCACACATAGTCCATGTTTTCTGTATTGGAGCTGGTCTTTTTTTTTTTTTTCAACAACAAATTCTCACTCAAAAATTCCAACTTACAAACACAGAAACACTTCACCAAAAAAACAGGTACTCAGGGAAAATTTCAGAAAGGCCAGTCAGGGATGAGATTTAATTTACGGTAAATATCAGGGAGAAAGAACACAGGAAACATCTTCAAATAGGCTGAAAAGCCAGTAAAAGCTATAAACACAGAGGGAACCACTGCTGACTGAGGAAGTATCTTCACTGCATATTGCTGAAAGCTGGGACATACACTGAAGAGACAGCTCTCCAAATACACCCTGTTTCTACAGTCCTCCACTAGCAACAGCTATTGACCACTTTTGGAGACCACGCATTGGCCATGTCTATTTGCAGTAGTCCAGGGGACAAGGCATTTGGCCCAGAAGCAAAACAGTTACGGTCAGATGGCAGAGCAGGGCTACAAATATTTTCCATGCAATATCTAGCCAAAGTATGAAGTCCTTTCTCCCAGTAGCCCCCATTTCCATACATTTCAAAACAATTATTTCACCAGGATGAGTAAGTACTATAATTTATCCTGGTGCGAGCAATGCAAGCCAATATTAACCTAGATTTTACATGATACATTATACTTTAACTCATAAAGGAAGAAGCCACGTAGCATGGATAAAGGTATCAGAAATTTATGGAGGGTTTAGATCTCTCTGTAACAGAAACGTAAGGCCGATAGGATGGGCCAAAATTGAAAAATTCTTTTTCTGAACTGGTCAATTAAAACATACATGCAAAAGAGCATCAATATATGGAACAGAAAGGCTATTCTTCTAAGCAAAATTCTTCTGCATGTCAGCAATACTTTGTGTTGCATCTAAATTCATGGCTTGAAATTATTCAGGGAATGGTTAAATAATGCAATGCATCAAATCCATTTTAAAATGAACTGCATTTTCGACTTCCCAAACACCGCAAATTATTCTCAGTTGTAATTTACAATAGGCAAGTGTTAATTTACCTAACCCATATTTTATGAATATGTATTGACTAATTGCAAGTCCATGGTTCAGGGTAAATAAAGACGTGATTTATATTCAGGCAAGTCACACAATCAATTTTCAATCTACTGACTCAAATACAGTATCACACTGTGACAGGTTTATTTGCATTGACACAAGATGTCATAGTTTTGTGAAATGCAAAATGTAAATGTGAAACATTATTCAACAGCCACAGGTGGATCATGCCCAGCAGTAACGTCCACAGCAAAACCCCAGAATGTCAGTGGCCCGTCTGCTGCTGCTCGACTACAAATTGAACAACACTCTAATCTAAGCCGGCCAGCCTTCACCCAGGGATCAGTTGTGCTGGCAATTTTGCTTCCTATGGTGACTCCTTAATTTAACGCTTCCTCTTCTCACCTACCCAGAGAGGAGAGCAGCACTTCTGCCACTAGGTAATGGGAGAAAAGGTTGTGACTGTGCCCTCTGCATGCTTGGATTTGGCCTTTCAGGTCACAATCGTTGTTAAGACAGTTAATCAAGCTTTCAAAATAGTGCAAAAGGTCTATCTTGCCTCTTTTTTGAGTGCTAGGGCTCATCTTAAACAAGACTCGCTGGACATGCTGCATCAGGGATTTTACTGGTAACAGAGCTCCCAAATCACTGGGCACTTTTTGCACTTTATTCACTACCATTAAAATTTTTCAATTAAATAGAACATGTTTAAATAACATTCCATGTTGAAGTACTCCTAACCTTTTCTTTAACCAGATACCTTGATATTCACTTTCTGTCTCCAAAACTAAATCTCCACAGTGAGAAAACCAGCCCAAGCGAATCCTTTGGATGCTTTGTGCAGGTGTGCTTCAGAGTCCTGCAGAGAACTAAATTTCCCAGTCTGTACAGATTTCCATGTTCCTTGGATGTGTCTTCATTTTTCCTCCTCTTTCTCCTTGATGAATCCCTGAAGGATGACTGAGTTGTGACCCGGGTTTGCATTTTCACCGCTTGACAATAGGCAGTTTTCCTTGCGGTAATAACAAATATCAGTAATATTTGACAGGAGCTGCTTGTGTCTGGGTATTGGTTTTAGAGCATTGCTCCTTCCCATCTTTTTTTTTTTTTTTACATCTCTGAAGGCGTTTTTTTGGATTGTAGAAAAAGAAACAAATCACCTTTCCGGCCACAGTCATCTGTGAGTCAAGTGGGGGAACTCAGTTGCCTAAACATAGGCTCATAATGCTACTGTAGGTTCTCTAGGGTATTATGATGCCCTACATGTGTTTATCCAAGATGTGAGTTACCCAGAGACCCTCTGTCATATCTGCCACCCATGGCAGGGCAGGGGGAGGGCAGCCACAAATATTTCAGGTGGCCCTAAACTTCTTTATATAGGGAACGAATCTCTATCATGATTCATAGAAATCAACAGAAACACGAAATCTATGAACCTAATGGATGAGATCAAGCAGAGGAGAAACAGTTAAATTTAGCAAACACTTAGTCATTCATTCAGCTATAGCAGTAAAGGTATCTCACATGATGATATTCTGATTCACTCAATAACTATTTTCTTACTGGCAACTTTAAAGCTATTTAATGATGTCGTTATACCCACAAGACCACCCGTTAAAGAAGAGGAATACAATGAAAGTGATGAGGTGTAGAGTGAGATGAGGAAGATACATTCATTAGAGATGCAAGAAGGCAGCTGGTGTTATTGGACATAAAAATGAGGTTGGGGAGCCTTGTTAAA
This sequence comes from Pelecanoides urinatrix, assembly GCA_013400755.1. Taxonomy (NCBI): domain Eukaryota; kingdom Metazoa; phylum Chordata; class Aves; order Procellariiformes; family Procellariidae; genus Pelecanoides; species Pelecanoides urinatrix. Next base: position 19,514 of record VZTQ01006153.1, on the reverse strand, counting down.
AGTTATGTAGTCTCCTGAAAGAATTACTGAACAAAACAGCAAAAAAGTTTGGTGTTGTAGAAAAGGATTGGCAATTACAGACATCCTTTAATTGTACTTCAAATTAAGGAAGATACAGACAAAAGATTAAATCACAGTTTTAATCGGTACTAAGAAAAGATTCATTAAGAAAAAAAGCTTCCGGTTTCATTTCTTGAGACAGTGTGGGGTTCAGCAAGCAATTTGAATGGAGTCTGCAGGCTGGAGTTAATTATTTGCATTAGCATTTCAGATGAGCTTCCATGTAAATACCAGCTCTTTGGTGTGCAATGGATGTAGACAAAAAGTAAGCTAAATGCTTGATCTCCTTTATAGGATCCTAGATTATGTCATTTAATAGGTAGCCAACAGCATGGGGATTGAATGATACAGGCTTTTGAAAACAGCTCTGGGATCTAATTAATTGCGACAAATTATCCAAAGCAGCTTGGCATTGAGGAAGGAGGACAGACTCAGAGAGAAATGACAGATGGATGTGCAGAAAAGAAAGACAGAACGACCTTTGCAGCTCTTGAAAGGCTCAGCCTAAAGGCCACTCTCACTCCACCAAAAGGGTTTTGCGTCACAGTTTCATGAGTCATTATTATTTACGTGACACCTAAATGTCCATATTTGCAATTCCGTATGTCCAGAGCTTAATGCCGGATGGGTGATCAGACCCAAAAAACAGTAAGTTTTAATGGTAGTTGGTCATACAGTTGGGACTGGTCGGCTTGGTTTACCCTCAAATTACGTCGCTTGTACCTAAGCTGTTTGCGGCTGTGTGGGGAGAACCTTCCGGAGTGGTGGGCCTTGAGCGCCAGTAGGCAACAGCCAATAGCCAGCCGCTGTGGGAAGTTGAGCCAATCGGAATTGCCCAAATCCCACAACCGAGAGAAGGGGGCAGAGACCCCCTGAGAGGTGGCCTGAAGGCTCCTGGAGAGGGGGACCCCATCCCCCCCACAGGCTGGTACTGGACCGCAGTGTCTCCTCATGGGATGGGGAGGCTGTGTCATGCAGTAACGTCAAACATATGTGTGACTAAAAGCATTTTGGGTATTCGAGCCCCTTTAGTTTGCTGTCAGTTTGGTCTCAAACCAGGACACCCACCCTGCAGGTCTGAGAGACTTCCTGTCCCCTCGGCTTCTTAGAGCCCCTTGCAAATAGCTGAATATATCGACATTAATGGAGACAGAGGACAATCAGCAGCATACTGATAAACTAAGATGCATAAGCTATATGTGGTTTATGCATGCCTGGAAAACATCAGGCATGCACAAACATCGCTTTAAATTCAGACACTATAATCAGAAGTCGATGAGATTCCAGCATTTTTGGGCCTTGCAGAAGGCACTTAGCTCTTCCCAGAACTGGACAATACACTACATGGCATATCCAAGCACAATGAGTCTTACCTCAGCTTCAGCTCTTTTGTCTTTACTTCCACAAATACTCTAGCAAGCAAGCACACTTGCGAAGTACCAAACCATCTGCTCATCTAACTTCATTAGCTTTAGTGGAATTTCTTCCAGTAGAGAATTTTGCCAGGCAATGTTTGGCACATCCAGTCATACATCAGTGCTGCAGAACACTCGCAGAAGTCTTCTGAAGTTGCGCCTTATGAATGCTCACCCCAGAGAATCACAGTCACNTGCCCACCCGATTCTCTCCCCCATCCCACTGTGGAGGGGGGGGCGGGGGAGTGAGCGAGCGGCTGTGTGGTGTTTGGCTGCCTGCCAGGTTAAACCACAACAAAGACCCACTCCCTCAGCCTTTCCTCACAGGGCAAGTGCTCCAGCCCCTCACCATGTCGGTGGCCATCATGCAAGTTCATCAACATCTTTCTTGTACTGACAGACATAAAACTGGGCACAATATTCCATGTGTGCTCTAATGAGTGCTGAGTGATGATCACTTCCCTTGATCTATTGATTATGTTCCTGCTGATACAGCCCATGAAGCTGTTGACTTTCATTCCAAAAGAAAAATTGGAAGAGGCAACNTGACTCAGGAAGCAACCACAACACAATTTAGTTCAATCCATAAAGATGCATAGCCTGTCTCCTGCCTCCCAGTCCTCTGAGACCTGAGGACCTGATTTGACATTGACATCTTTCACTGCCATCCCACCAACTGGCGATTCATTTCCATTCTGCATTGTTTTCTCCAGGTATGACCAGGCTACTGTTAGTCCCTCCAAAGCCATCTCTTCACTAGGCTGAANATCATTTGTCAAAGATGCATTCCCTTATCTGCCACAAACTCCATATATACGGCTAGAATTTTTAATCACATCAATAATTAAGCAGTGCATAATAAGTAGTTTGCAAACACCATCCGCAAACTGAAATATCTGCAAATGTATGAAATGTACTGTACTCACAAAAAGCATAAAAGAGATAGAAATTCAACAAACAACTTTCTACAGAATAGTTCATCCAGATGTACTAGAAATCATAGCTTATAATAGCAATTTCCTGAATAACACATTGCTTTAATGGATAAAGACTTTATTTATATGATGACATGCTGACTTATATTGCTGCCCTCAGAAGCATAGCTGTACAAACAGAATTGTTTCAAGAATGCAACTATGCAAACATAGAATACTGTTCCTTGGAGACTCTCAAAATGCTTTTATTACCTTTAAATAACTATTACATGACTTCCATGGGGTAGGGGTAGGTCAGTACAGTGAATGCCAAGAACCTGTGCATCTGCTGTCAAAAAGTCCAGCCTCCACAAAAAAATTAACCTTGCCAACAGGAAAAGGAAAAAGGGAATCACCATAGTTAGACAGTACATAAGCAAACAGTGAGACCATTTCTAAATGAGGTCTACATATTTGACTTACAGCAGTGCCTGTCATTTTTACAGTATTTGTAAAATTATCATTATTTTATTTCAAAACATTGTGAGGCAGAGAACTACTGTCCCATGTTTACAAGAAATACAAAAAAGCTAAAGTATAAAGCCACAAAGAAACTTGGGCACCTGACTGACACTGAAATTAATCCCACTTTAGTTACTGCCTAACTTTGGAGACCCGCTAAGGTCTAAACAAGTGGGGTTTCTGCCAGACAACTTTCCATCGAGTTTCAGCTTTAAATGGCTCCATCTTGGCATAGCTTGGCAGCTCTATATCTATCTGCCATCCAAGTTTTCTCAGACTTTTATGTACAAACCCTTAAACAGTCTAACATCCTTATCAACCCAAGATTCACTCCAAAACACGCTCTGTTTGTCCTGCTTCTCTCATATGCAAAAGGACAACAAGAGCATTCATCCAGACACTGACTTCTGGGTGCAGTTCTACCCTCCTCCAGAGGTAATGCAAAACTATTACTGAATCTATTTAGTCCATCAGTGACCAATGCTGTGGCACATTGCTAGGACAGCCTTACTGCTTCCAGTGGCCATCCCACTTGGCATCTTTATACTGTGCCATGTACCAGCCAATTGCACAAGGACACCAGACGCCTGCGACTGAGCAAGAAATTCAGGTCTCACAGGGTTTGCATTAATGAGCTGACCATTTTGTTTCATCCTGCTGCAGTTCTAGCTGCAAAATGCCAGTGTTTCTATTTCTAAGATACTTCTTCAGAAAGCTAGGGGAGAGAGTCAAGTTTAAGTGAAAACGGTGTTTGATTGGGTTTGGAGTTTTTTCTACACCTTTATTACTTTTTGGGGAAAGAACTATTCTCCAAAAACAAAAAAACTTAAACAGTGAGTTTCATTAACAAGCTTTATGAGGCTTATTGTTAGAAACTGAGTACTGGTGTGGTGATTTCCCTTGATTACAATTACAGGAGCTAAGTTAGTTAATGCCAAGTAGTTGTCTGTGCTTTTGGCAAATAAGAACTATTTAAGAGCCATAATGGTTCCAGCATATTGTGTAAATGCATATTTTATTTAGATTTCTTATCCCAAGAGTTTAAAATATGTATTCATTATAACATAATTTTTTCAGTCTATGCCATGAACTATTAAAAATAAGTTTTACATGATTTAATTACTCTTTTGAGGTAATAGGTGCATAGAAAGCTTTAAAGCTTACTTAGCTTAAAAACCTTATATCTACATGATCAGTGTTGTGTGCATTGTCATCTCCCAAAGTACAAACCTTTATCTTCTGAATGTGAAAAACACCCGCTTTGTTAATGTAGGTGATATACGATATGTGGCTCACTTCCCAAAATCCAGTGAGGGTCTCTCCTTCTAAAAGATTACTTGTTTGGTAACCACTAATTCATAGGACAACAAGAATTTGGCTATCCATTTCAGAGCACAGTTCATATAATGTAACCATCCACATGTACTAGCCAAGTCCTTCAATAAAAAAGAGAAATAATGGAACCTAATGTTCCTCTTCTTATAATGATCCTTTAGGCCTCATCTACACACAAAGTTAATTACCTTAAACTGGCAGAGGGAAAGCCTTGCCATCAGGCTTACAACGGTAGGTAGCAATTTTTCATTCAAGTACATCTTTGTGGAAAACTTTACGATATTTCCTATCATCAAAATCCACAGAAAAATATTATGCTGAGGCTGTTCAACCAAAAGAGGTGATTGCATTTAATTAAACTGACCCTAATATTGGGATAACTCTCCCCTATCTGTAGTTATCTAAAATGTAGGTGTATACTGTAAAGTAATTGACTAAAGCTCTAATGTCAATGCGGAAAGATGAGACTCTTCAAAGGGTAATTAATCCTCTGCTAAGACAGGAAGGATGAATCACCCTCTGGAAATACCTTTTTCCATCAACACTACTTTTTCACATCATGCATAATAAAACTGTGAAACTCATTACCACAGGATGCTGTGGAGGCCCAAACGAAAGGCACTAATGCATTTAAAAGCCCTAGACAAATTCATGGAGAATGGGTGCAGTAAGCAGATGGTCTGAAAATAGTCACCAGCTCAGGAAGTCCATAAACAATATATCTGGAAGGTGGGAAGTATCCCTTTGTATACTGCTTGTTTCTTATACTTTTCTCTAAACATCTGGTACCAGCCCCTGTTGGAAACAGAATACAAGATTAGATGGTCTGTTGGTCCAACCCAGTGGGATAGGTCTTTTGTTCTAAAGTTAACTCACGTCCTCAGTCAACATACGTATTCCCCTTAAGAAAAGAAACCATGTGAACACAAATACTAGCGATTTTTTCTTTATATAAAGGGATACTATTCTATTTAGTAATAAGACATTTTATTTTGTTCCAAGATACTTTTTGGTCTGAAATGTAGCCATTTTGTGCTAGCCAATAGATTCTCTTTATAAGCAGTAATTCGCAAAAAATTATTTCTGTATGTTCTAACAATAATATTTCCTCCAAAAAGATCAAATAGCTTTGTTTGGATATAATGTATTGTTACCTGCTGTCTATATCTCTGATATACCAGGTATCTGTAATCACTCGTCCAAAGCTGAGGCTCAATTTCTATAGAAGACATTCTATAACATATTCAATGAATAATCAAACACATAGTGAGAACATGAACATGTTTTTCTCTTAAGACATGATTGCAACAAAAACATACCTGAGAATAATAACATATTTGGAATAGGACATTACTAGACATGCCTTGCAGGGATACATCATGATATTCAGTAAACCTTCCACTTTTTCTTACTGTCATTTTCAGTATTAATCAGACCTGTTGTTTCCTATGTCTCATTAGCTTTGTTAACTTTCTGGGACTATGGTTATATTTCCAAATACGTGGGCATGGTTTTAAAAAACTTAACATTTTAAGAAACTTGTATATGTTCTAAAGACATTTTTTGAACAGTAATTATTGAATTCTGGGAGTCTGGGCTCATCCGGACCAAACTATTGGAAAAAGGACCTCAAGTTACAAGGTCAGAAGGAAAGAGCATCTTCTCAGTCTGAAAGCAACAAGACTGATAGATGTTGTAATGGAATTGAGGATCATTTGGTGAGAAACATGTTCCAAATCCCTGAGTCTCACTCCCTTTTTTTTTTTAATTCTTACCAAAGGACATGTTTCACGGCCATCCATATGACGTGAACTTCTCATGCCTGAGCCAATCCTTTGGGAGGCTCCGAAGACAAAATGCTATAAACTGAGCTGACTACAGCAGCGTCCTCAGGAGAGACACGTGGCTTTTAAAGTTACCTTCTTTCTTTAAAATATCATTGCGATTCTGATATTTCTGTTCAATAATCAGTGGGTTATTTTTACACTCCAGGGGAACTTTCTTCTGACACACCACACTTCCTACTAAAGTGTCTTGGCTTTAGGTCCTAACATTACTTGTAACTTCAACTGGCTACTTGTAGCACTGCATTTCCAGAGCCTTGCAGACACTAAAGCATTTCTGGGGTAGGAATTAGTTGAGAAAATATACCCCATGTCTTTTTTCAACTTTTCCAGATGATTATATTCCTTTTCATAACATTTGTCAAGGCGCTGAAGCTACTGTAGGAAATGCATCTGCTTCTTTTGTCTCAAGCTCTGCTGGTCAATTAGATAGTTATTCAATCCTAGATGAGTTTCTGTGGTAGGTGAAGCCATTTCATTAATATGGGGTACGTGCAATAACCAGAGGCATCCTATCCTCCAAGTAACTAATTACTTTCCCACAGAAAGGCAGCCAGTGTGATTTTGTAGCTCACAGAGAAAACTCTGTGTTTCCATAGTAAACATTTTAAATCACGGATATAAATTATACTATATAAATATCATATTAATTGAGGCAGGACACTGCATTTTCCATACAGTGAGGCAGGATCTGTGAAAAGATGTTGAAACCTGGATATGGTTTGGGTTTCAGGCAACATCTTCCAAAACATTTATGTGTCTTTGAAACTCAGGCCACGATATCAAAAGTCATGTAGACCATCTTCAAACACAAAGGCATTGTGAAGTGAAGCAGGGTAAGAATGTAAAGCACAACTATTCTGCAGTCATTTACTTTTCCTGTTGGCTGGTGGACAGTATACCTGTTGCTGGACTGAAATTAATAAGTTGCCCTGTGCTATTCCCCAATGCCAAAAGCATTATTCCAGCCTACAGCTAAGATTCTTTCTGTTTAACTATTGGCACTCCATTTTCGAACCCCACATTAAACATCTTCTTTAATCAATAAAGAAAGACTTTAGAGGAAGATTCAGCTTGGCTGAATTGCCTTCTGTCTATGTCTTACCATTGAATATGTAGGGATCTCTGCAACCCAGCTCACAATTTCAGTAACTAGCTGGCCATGAGTGTGCTTTTCTGCAACTTAGCTTAAGCCAAAACCAGACCGTCCACAAGAAGCACTACTACAGAATAGCTATTCTGGGCTACATTCAAAGCTTTAACCTTTATGTACTTCTATGGTCCTAGTCTCCACAAAAGTCCATAGAACTCAGATTTCCAAATCCTTGTTTGTAAATGGGAAGCCAATGCCTGAGTCACTATAATGATATTTGCAGGATTAGAGAAACACATGGCTCCCTGAGGGGCATAAACAGAGTATCTAGATTAGGTAGAAAGACTAATCAGGAAAAACAAAAACAAGAGAGGCATTTTGAATCAAGTGCACCAAGACTCCCAAACTTTCCTTACCAAAAAACAGGCTTCTCTGGATCTGATGAACAGTGACTTTCAGATCTGCTTGCTTCAATCCAGACATTCTTTGGAATAATGCAAATGTGAGGATTTGACATTTCCTCTTCTCTGATAATACCAGTGTTTTCCTTTAATCTCATCATTCTTACTGTTTGCTAATGGTAAATTCATAGCAGAACTCACAAAAGGTGAAGCCAGTCATGAAAAAGACAACACTAAAAATGAACCACAAAATTAAGAGAAGAATAGAGAATACAATATGTAGGTAATTTGTGACTAACCCAATACTATGCATTCCTCTTACATGAGAAATATCTGTGTTAAAAAACATTATTTTTCATAAACTTAGGAACTCAGAAACTAACAGCAGTCAAAATTAAAATGTCATTTGTAACCTTAATTCAGTCACTTGTGCATATGCTTATATATGCACATAAAAATATACACAATTAAGTTCCTTGGTCACATAATATTTCTTCTTCAATTAAATTGCTCCAGGCAGGATCACATCTTGTGTTTCTTTACAGGTTCCTTGATTCTTCCAACCAAACCTGACCTCACATCATCTTTCCGAACTGCTTCTTGATCCTACCTGATTTCTTTCTAGTTTTTATTTTCTCATCCCAGCTTAATTCTTCCAAGCCACTTTTCAAGTTTTCATCACATTTTAAGACTTTCCCACTAAAACTCTCTTCCTTAACTTACTAGGGTGAACCCCAAACCTTGAGCCTATTCCTTTCTTCATCTTACCACTCCGTTTTCACCGGGATGCCAACTCTCTAGCTCAGCTTGAATTGGCAGTTACAGGAAAAATTGAGCAGCACCACTGTCACCTCTCCCTCCAACAAATCCCCTGTGGATTTGGGATTACACTAAAAGTAGTGGCGGTCGGACGGAGATTGTTAGCTAGTGAAGGATCATAACAACACAGAAGGGAAGAAGGAACAGGGATTTTGAGGTCTAGATTGGGACTAAGAAGAGTCAACACAACTCAGTAAACTTCACTGAGCTTAAACGGATATCTGTATAATTGGAAATGAATAGTAATTTGCAATGTATACAAGGAGTTAAATTAAGTTAGAACACTTAATTTAAAATGTAATTACTTTCTACTGTGGATCGGTTTGGGTGCTGTGATTCTGAAAAGAAATGTTGACTTGCTCCCACCTTTCTTAGACCTTTTCACATTTTTTGGTTAATTTTGTTTGGCTTGTCAAACACATGAAGGCTGGATTATTAATAATATTCTAATGTCGTAATGTGGCAGGTGCATATTTGTGTGTGGGAAGGTGTCGTTTTAAAGTGACAGCTGAACCTTTTGCTGAAATATAAGGTTTCTTCCCAGGAGAAAGTGATCTTATCTCTTCTTTTTTCTCTGGGTATGGTACACTATATGATAGAAGATGTTAATATTAGAAGTGGAACAGATGGCTCAGATTGAGATTGGGGGCACAGTTACAACTCAGAGATGGGGAAACAGATTCAAAAAGGAGCCGACGAGCAGAAAATTCAATTAAAAGGTTCATTTTGAGGAAGCAGGTGTGTGGGTTTTATTATTAAGACCTCCACATTCTCATTTAGAGCAACCCATTTATGAGGCTCGTTATGAACTTGTCTAACCCTGTTGCTGGCATTTTACTATCTATGCCTACTTGAAAGGAATTTTAAATGTCATTGGGTAGCTCTTGCTCTCTCTTCCTCTCTCTTTGGTTACATCTGAGAATCTGACGGCTCTATTTCACTGGAAGGGCTGACAAGCCTGTGATTCTCATTAGGCACAGCAGCATAAAGATGCTTTGGGATCTTTCTGAATGAACAGCTCTACAAAAACTCAATCCTATATTGCTGCCATTATGATTAAGCATAGAAAGCACCCAAACTGACGTTTGGGAGATTGTCAGAAACATCACAAGAAGAGATTGTGTATGGCTCTGTATAAGAATCAGCTGCTTTGTCCTGACCCCTAAGACTTTCCTAGGCTTTCCATATTATTCAAAGCTTTTAAAGAGATAGAACTGAAGACTGACTGGCTTACTGAGTCTAAACTCCATATCCAAGAAACCAGACGATATGTCCTGTTTCATAAAATAACCCAAAGTCCATCTTAAATCCAGCCAGGAAAGTTTTGCCCTAACTTAAATGTCATTTAAGAACCTCACAGCTCTTAAAGCCTTATTCTCAGCCTAGGTTTACGCAGTTTGCTAATTCCATTCTGCTTTCCACTGCTTCCAGAGAAGCTCCTTCCACAGGGTGTTTTTGTGTTCACAGTTATACCTCTTTGCATGCTGTCCTTAAATATTGGGAGTTTCTTATTAATCCACATAAAAGTACCTGATGCAGCAGTGTGTAAAGTAAATCCTCTCTTCCTAATCACCTTCCCTTCTTTCTTGGACTTTCATCCCCACAAGAAGAACTTACATGTTGCTTTTACAGCAGATCTTGAAAGTAATGTGGATTCTGGAGGGCTAAGGAGAGAAAAAAGTCCAAGGCTTAAAACTCCTTCCTAAGAATTACTTGCCAGCATCCTTGTTTGAATCCGAAATGGTCTGGGACAGCAGGAGCACAAGAGATAGCACCGTGTCCCTGATATATGCATTGCACTTCCTGCACTGAATCAGAATTCAGATACGCACATGGGAAAATCAGGAGGGCAGCAAAAACAACTGGCTTTGTATCCCTTCACCTAGAAGCAGCTGTAATCTCATCCCTCAATTCTTATTCAGGCAAAGCTCCCAAATCCAGATTCATAGCTGCTGGTCCAGATTCACTAGTGTCACCCAGCTGGTTTATATTGCTCTTGCGACGTGAAGCAGCTGTGCAGCCAGCTTTATCATATCACTCTCCAGTACACTCAGCCAGCCCGTATCCAACCCATGTAATTGTGTCTGGAAGAAGACTCAGTTTGATGAAAAATCGGAAGATAAACCTCATCTAATTAGATTTTTTACCTGGATCATGACTCATAGAATCATAGAATCATTAAGGTTGGAAAAGACCTCTAAGATCATCGAGTCCAACCATCAACCCAACACGCCCATGCCCACTAAACCATGTCCCTAAGCGCCTCATCTACACGTCTTTTAAATACCTCCAGGGATGGTGACTCTAAACTCATGTTGAATCATGAAACACAAGTGGACTTGACTCAGCTTTGTGTCTCTAGATAATTATTCTGTAACCCAGGGAATAATTGTCTTCTCCAAGACATCAAATGACCCAGCAGAATTAAAATATGTTCAGGTTCTTCTCAAAATTCTAACATTTGTGACGGAAAAATAAACCAAAACTTGTCTTAAAACTAGTCCATCAATACTTCTTAAGTTGTTCAAAACCGCACAACCTGTCCTCTCTCAACCAAGCAAAGCAGTCCATGCCCTTTAATGATTTTTGACTGCTTGTTAAATCAAAGGTGCAAATATGAGTCCTTTGACACCAAGTGCGTTCATGTCATTCTGTAGAAATGTCACATGATGATGGTACAAGCTGTTAAGACAAAGTGATTGACACATCATCTTAACTACCCTCTCAGGTACTCTTTCTGAGACAATCAATTTGGTGTTCTATCTCATTAAATTTCACTATTTTGGTACCTTATATTAGTTGAAAGAGACAGTCTACAGTGTCCTTGAACTGAAGGTATTTAAAGATCATTCTCACAGACAAGAATCCTGATCAGATAAGAGTCAGACCTGCTGCAAGCTGTCAAAAAGAAGGAGAAAAAATGAAAGAAAATTATCCACCACATAACTGACTGAGGGACAGTGAGATCTTCAAAGGGTGCCACATCCTTTTTATATTAGTATTAGTCAGAATCCAGCAGCAGCCAGTAGTCAGTGTAAGGAATGACACAGTCATGCTACGAAAACCAAAATGTGCTGGCGTATAAAGGCATTACAGCAGAAGGCTAAGTTGCTCTGCTGCTTCTCTACTTGCTAATAATAAATTACTGCATTAATAACCCTTTATACTTATCCTATTGAAGATTATGTGATTACTGATAAAACTTTTAACTACATTAGCAACACTACACTAATTGCATTAACTGGCATAATAAAGTTAACGTATAAATATGGTGTCCTTGATACACACATGGTAGGATTGCACATCTCATTAAGATTAATATTGTTGGAATAATGTCACACTATTTTTATCCAAGGCAGTATTACCAAACAACCATGACCCCCTGACTTGAAATCTTAAAATTTAATATTAGTTAACAGGATTAAACCAGTCTTTTTCAGATGCAAACATAAAGGCAAATTCAGAGGTGGTTTTATATAAATCAGAAATTAATCAAACAAGGCCAATTTAAGTCCTATGAGATCCTCACCCCGAAACGAGACTGTACTAGTGTAAATGGCCCAGGAAGCCTGAAAGAGCAGATCAGAATTTGTTAGTCTGAGCAGCTGACAAATACCAGTTTCCTCATATTTATTTCCAGTTCTATGTGACCTTTGACAAATAACACTATCTCATTCTGTACTCACATCTACTTTGATGTGGACTAGAAAGAAATTAAGAAAGTAAATACCCCAGTTTTTTTACACAGCCCTCCTACCATAAAAAAAAATAAAAGAACACGGAGTTTGGTATAAAATTTGACCCAGGCCAACACTTAACAGGATGAGTCTAGGAATGGAGAGGAAAAGGTATATCAAAGCCAAACAAGCAAAAATTGTCTAATAATTAAGAAGTAGCTTGTGAATAAGCAGCAGGGATACAACCATAGAGTTTGGTCAAGAGAAGAGGTGACAAAGCTTATGGGGTCTAGATTATGATGTCCTCTCATGACTCTTGATTCCACACCCACAGCGGGGACACCTCTACCCCAGACACTGGCTAGCTCTGGGCCAAGGCTGCCCCGTCCTCACTGCGTGGGCCACTCACAACTTGCTCTGAGCCACGTGGCTCTTCCCCTCAAAGTCCACGCTTTGCACGTAGGAGCCAAAAGAAGAGCTCAGGCACCCTCATTCTGGGCAGCAGCAGAGCAGCCTCCTGTTTCAGTTAGGTATGTCAGGTTGTGACTGCGAACACTTGTCCTTGAGCTGCAATTCCTCCTTTGCTAAAACAAGAAATCTAGCACCTATTTACCTTGTAACAGTGTTGTGAGTGGAATTGCAATATGGATTGCAGGTGCCCAGCTGCAACACCTCAACAACAAATGTGCTGAATAAGTAGGCAAGAGAAATACTGTTTCCTTTGAGGACAGCCATATTTTTAGCTGAATGTTCCCTTAAAATACATGAGCTTTTTGGCCTGCCAAATAGCTGCACTAAAGCAGAGAAATTTCTTTCAGTAAAGCTCTGAATGGAACAACATTAAAATCCAATATTTATTCATGTTACAGCACAGTAATTTGATATGTAATAAGCATTAAGGTAAATATAATTCTGTAGTTGACGAATCTAAACTTTGCTCTGTAGCTCAGATCTCTGGGGGAGACATGATACTTGACATTTAATTCGAAAAGCAAGGTAGCCTGATGGAGAAAAAAAACTTTTCCATGTCAATAGTGAAAACACATTGGTGCATTTTATTTGACAAGGTGGATTTGGTTAGCTTTATCTTCACATTTTAATAAGCTCATCTCATAAAAGTATAATGAAAATAGAAAGATTATCTATCATAAGAATGAACAGGTACAGATTTTTTTTCTTTGGATTCTTGTGTAGAAGAAAAACAGTTTTCTTCCTACTGATAACAATGAATGTAAATCGAACAGTTATGAAATTACCTAAAACATCACAAATTGCTAACGGGAGATCATGATGCCTAAATGCCAATACTAGATTAATCAAAGAAGCTGAATTTTCATGATGCATAGTTCTAAGATGGCGATAACATCAATTTTAGTTTGCAGTGTTAAATACTGTAATGTCAATACAATATGCAGTTCATTGGCAAAGAAAATGTTGTTCTTGAGGTACAAATCCTATCTTTTTTGATATGGACAGGTGAAATTGGCCCTTACAGGTGGAACAATTTCACATCCACCTGAGTAAGGGACAGGAGACAGGGCACATAACATATGGAGAATCTCAGTACAGTCTCACCAGTGATTGTGGGATGGCTCCATCAGGGATCCTCGCCACGAAAAGTCAAACTGAAGAGAAGCTACCCAGTCTGCACAGCTGTGTTTACCCCTCACTTTATTCCTCTGAGCTCCCCTCTCCCTTAGGACTGCCTTATAACATTTTCATTGCCAGCAAGCAGGAAAGACCTCCTCTCCCTTTTACAGAGGGGGACCAGAGGCACAGAAAGAGTCTGGGGCATCTGCTCTGGTGCTTAGCTGGGATCAGGAGTGCATTTTTGAGGTGACTCTCCTGCCTGTCATGCTTTCCTTCTCAGTCTTCAAGAGCATGGATGGGATCTGTTTCTATTTAAAGCAAACCAAATGGACTGCTCCAGGAACACCTAATGTGTTCAAACCGCTAACTGGTTTTCAGTCCTTGGGACAAGGCCAGAGCTAGTACCGAGTACAAAACCCCAGAGTGGTCATCCAGTCCTCAGCCTCTGTCACTCCACGGACCCACTCCTGTTGCACCTGCAACAAACTGACCCTTGGATTTCCTGATTTCAATTATACCAACACCACGGTTCAAATCCTGCTTAGAGGATCTAAAAATAGCTCCAGACATTACCACAACCGTAGGGACCCCAGCTAGAAGTAGTAATTCTGGCTGGAAATATTACCCTCAAATCGTCATGTGCGCCAACGTATCACCTCTAGACTCTCCATAGGTGAGAATTTCACTCCAAAAATACTGCTCAGAGATCATATTCTCACGAATTACTTCTTTGCTTATGTTCATATTGCCTTTATATTGTATTGATTGACTACATTATTTCTCTCTGGGTTTTTTTCAGTGTAGCAGTAATATAAATTCAAGCATCTTATAGGAATCACTTGAGCTGATGAATAGAAAATCAGCCGTCGTCTTCAGGAAGATCCAATAGCTTCTATTGTTGTCTTTAAATGGAAAAACAGGAGTTTTCTTGATGATCTGATTAGACAATACCCCTCTCCTGGGAGATGGAAAAAAGTCTATAATCTCTTACCCGTTTGTTAGGTAAAACTCAGTATGGAAAATTAGGGGAAAATGGACTTAGCACATTCAATATCTATATGTCAGTTTAATGGAATAAATATACAATGGTTGGATTTAATGTTGAATGTACCACTCTTATTCACAGCAAGGACTGTTGACACATTTAGTCCTTCTGGTTTATAAGAGAAGATGGCCTATGATGGCCAGTACTGTATTCTTACAGTGTTAAATCAATAACTATGCACCATTTCAAGGGTTGCAGGTACTGGTTGATGAAGTCCCCTCATTCACTTCTGTTTCTCAGCGTGACCCCTATATGGAGAGCAGTGCTAGGCTTGCATCTTTCTTCTGCCCGCAGTGTCACATCAGCTCAAGAGTACATCTGAGGGCATTCATGAAGTCTTTTAGTGACCAGCCCCCAAACAGCACAGAGGACAGCATTTAGGGTCAAACTTGAGAATCTTTATACCAAGGCAGCATTAATGTCTTGCTAACATCTAGGTCCAGCTGCCTCCTCATCTCTGGTCCCCATCTGGGAAGAACAGGTTCAACTACTACTGTAAGGAGAAGGGTAACAATGCTTCAGCAGGCAGAAGGTACTGGGGTTCAAGGGCAAGGAAGAGTGTATGAATTGAGGAGTGCTGATGAATACAGAAAGAAACCCTATATCTAAACTTTAACCTCTGATCACAAGTGTACCTCATTTATGTGTATATGAGCTGCAGTGCTCTTTTTCCCAGGCACCGTCTGAGTTGTCCTCATCAGTCGTTTCTCAGCAGCTCCTAATTATTCCTCACCTACTATGAACTTCTCCCTAATTACTCTTTCCCTGTCTCTCCAGGGCTTCTGCAAGAATGACAATGCCATTTGCAAATCTGAAGTGACTCTGAACTCTAAAGTTAACCTTTTGTGCACTTCTCTGTCCCTCCAAGGTTTTTACATTCTTATGAAGTCTAAATTTGAAAATGCCTCAGCAAAGTCAGTTAACTAAAGACCATTCTTCCTGAGCTGCCTTGAAGATGGAGAGGTAGGCTGTACAAGAAGCCTTGGAGAAGTTGATTGCATTTTTGTTATATTTAGACTGAAAGAGTGTCAGTAAATGCTCATTTCTGTAAAGAGGTCGCAGAAACCAAAATGCCAAGACGTCATTGACCTTCCTCTAAACAGCTTTTCTAACCTCTTAACCTTGAAAAGGGAAAAGTCTCTCAGGACTAATCACTTCCTTTTGTTGCATCTGTCCATATATCTCATTCTCAATTCCTTTTCGGACCTAAATTTCCTAATGCCACACTTCTCTTTCTCCCCAGAGTGACACTGACAGGGAAGATACCCAGCTACATCCATCCTTCTCCCCTCACCTAATGAAGAGAAGAGCTTTGGAGATCCCATTGCCCTTGCTACTGCTCGAGAACAGCAGTAAGATTTACTTCAGTTCTTCCCACTTCGCTGCTTCCACTTTAATTGGATCAGGTCCACCAAGTCCTTTTCCTAGGATGAGACCAAAATCATTTGTTTACTCTAAATGGATCGAGCTGCACTCCTGCATGCTATAAGCAGTGCCATCATAGTTTGGCTGGGTTTCTTCCTCATGTTTTTCTGGACTAGAATACCACTGACAATCATTTCAGCTACTGTCAGTCCTTCTGGCAGCCCACGATCCTTCTCCTCAGGCACCTTTTGCACATGGGATGTGCGAAGGAGTTCTCCTGAGCCACCATCTTCTGCCCAGACCATGGAAAACGATTCCATTGCCATTCTTTGTTTCTTTCTCTATTCTTTCTTTACTTGTTCTCTTTTCGTTCTTCATTGACTTTCATCTGCAAATATCTAAACTTAGTAGGCAAATACTGCTGAATAAGTAACAGACAGCCAAGGAGCAAGCTTGAATTTTGGATCCCGTCTGTTTCCTTTGAGCAATTCCAACTAACTCCCTCTCCAAGACAAAGCCCAGGAGCAGTCTGGGAGATCTTTCTTTGCAAGCACAGCTTCCAAATGGCACTATGGGTGAGTGTGAGGGACTAAACTGTAAAGCATTTGTCTCAAAGATCGCTTGTCTAAGCAAAGAACAGTATGGGCGCCACTGCGGGGCCATGGAGACCTCCGGTTTGCAGGGGCTGCGCCGTGCACAGGGTTCGGTTGGGGTCAACCGAAGGTCGCGAGAGACCCCGCGCTGGTCGCAGTGGTGAGGAGCACGTGCGCGTGTGCGGCCATGTGCTAGCCACGTGCTAGCCACGTGCTAGCCGCATGAGGAGCGAGGCTGGAGCCACGTGAAGCATATGGGCGTGCACAGGAATGTAGCGATGTGCAAGTACGTGCCATTGCCATGGAAACTGCAGCCCTTGAGTGAGGATAAAAGGGGCTGCCCAGACAAGCCCCGGCACGTTGCCCACTACTGATCCTGCCGCGACCACCCACCGCCAAAACCAGAACCCTGAAGGTTTGGACGCCGGCACGACCACCTACCGCCGACCACCTCCGACTTGGACCCTCAGGACGTCACGGATCCATGGCAGTGACTATTCTTGCAAATCTATCCCAATTGCTTGCCTGATTTCTATCTTTGTTCTAATCTATCCTATCGCTACTAAGTTTTACTTTTGATAATAAAAGTTGTTTAGGACATTTGAAATTGGCAGCATTTGACCTCGTTTGTGTCTTAATCTTGCTGTTGGGATCATATCGAAACCTCCCCCGACATTGGACTGGGACAATGAGATTGCACCAGCTTTTGTTCCCCCACCCTAGATTTCCAATAGTATTTCAGCAGGCTGCCCTACTCTCAAACTTCCTCACAGGCTGTCATGACTTATCTCAGAGCATGTAGCACACAGCCTCAGTATTATCCTATGAAAACACCATTCTGGCTCTCATCTTGCTTCTGACATTTTAATGGAAAACAAAACAACAACAAAAAAATATATTTTGGGGTCAACAGGACACCACAGGTTACCAAGGAGGCCCACCATGCCAAGAACTATGGAGCAAGAACACAGAAACTCTAGACGAAAACGGCCTTAAGCATGTAGACACAAGGCAGTTTACCCTCACAGGCATCTGTGAGCAATCAGAAAATGAAGATATAATGCAGAGAACTAACTGGTCTGTAGCTTCTGTCCACAGACTGTAGAAATAGGATTCTCCTTTATCTTTTTCATTTGGATCTATGAGGTGCCCCAGTAGATACTGCATTGAATATACTTGTTGTGGAGCGTTCAAGTATGGGTAACATCTAAGGTAGTAGATGACTGGTACAATCCAAGAACTCATGAATGCCAATAACTGGGCCAAGCTTCACCTCTTTAGGAAAAGGAACACATCTTTCAAACATATGCATCTTCTAAGTACTGTGTAGTCAGCGTTCAGACAGCCCAGAAATATAGAGACCACAGAGCTATTTCCATATACCATCTTGCTGAAAGTTTGAAGGAAGCATCAAAAAGATGCCAAAAAAGCAATTTTGGAAATACTGAAGATTAAGATGAGTGAGCCTTTCAACAAATGATCCCATCCTTACACTAAGCACTTTAGCAGCAGACAGAACCAAACACAAGAGATAGCCCTCTCCAGTTAATACATAAGTTATTCTATACCCACAGAAGAAAATAACAAACATAAGTTGAAACGTTGGTTTGACACAGGTCATTTCTTAAACCACTTTAGCTCCTCTCAGATTAGGTTGTCACAAGTGAAGGCACGGCTGGACAGACAGGTAGGACTGATTAAACTGTCACATGCCAATAATACATTCAGCTACTTTGGCAGGGCAGGAGAAGCAGAGTGGCAAGGTTGCTGTCACTGGTGATGTTTTGCTATGTATGGCCGCAAATGAAGGCCCTGAGGATGTCAAGGAATAAACACTAGGACATAAAGCAGGGGAGCATGTATTATGCATGCACAAGTAGGGGAAAACAGTCATTAGTCAAGGACTTAACTGTAGGGCACAAAGGATGGTACTGTAGCCCTCTCCTCCCATAGGACCTAGTTCTCTGCCTCTTTGGTTTTTGAACAAATCATTTGCTTTAAATCAAGATGGATACAAACCACATTCACACAAGTCTGACAAGTCACTACCATAGACTCTGTCTTTAAAATCTCATTCATATTAATTTTCCTGACTCTTGCAGAACAGAAGGACAAGACTAAGAACAGCCCTTGTGATTTCATTTCATATTTAAGGCAAAGATAAATAGAGCACAAAAGACCTGGCATTTGGGTTCAACTAAAGTAAGCCTTTACAAATGAAAACACTTATAAAAATGCCTTCTGAAAACAAAACAAAAACCAATGTGCAGTCATTCTGCAAGATGACTTTGAAAAAAAACTTTGAAAATTCATACATAGATTTATCAGAGGATTTCTTCTTTCCATTCTGATCCTATCCAGAAACAAAATCTATACATGCCTAAATAAGTATATGCCATGCACATCTGTTCAATCAATAATCATAGTGTGCACCACTCCTCTGTTTCTCTTTTCACAGTAGAATGTAAGGAATAGAGATGCCAAACCTCATTCACCTCTTCCTTAAATAATTTTTGTGCCAGCAGAAATTCTCTGAGCCTGAGGATTCACTCTTAGTCGTCATCACCATAAGACCTCCAAACCTTATCTGAGTTCTTGTTTACAACAACCAGCATGAAAGCAAGATCCTACCTCATTACTTACCTTCTGTCTCTAAAATATTTATCACATTTGGGAAGAATCTTTTCAACATGGGCAACTAAAAGTCAGCAAACACAGAACTGGAGCAATTGGAGCTGAGCAACATTTACAGTCAGGCAGATTATTTCAGTGGCCAGGTGTGCAACCAGTCCCACCTTACCCTGCAGTGAGCCACCCGGATGTTGGAGAATGGATGAAGGA
>VZTQ01006152.1:0-20064 GCA_013400755.1 Pelecanoides urinatrix | reverse complement strand
CCAAACTTAATAATGGAAGAAGTCATTTTAGAAACTTGCTTCCCCTTCTGATTTCCACATGAGGGCATGAATCATAAAATTAGTGAAGCCCAGGTGTTGCCTTCTGAGCTGCCTGCAAACTGCTCGCTCTTCAGGCTCTGATGTCCTGCTTTTGAGAAGTCTGCACACATAGACCTGGAGCAGCTAGTAAAGCCCAGGAAATTTCTCTAAATCAGACAGCACATTAAAGCTATTTGTCAGAACCTAGGCCAAGTTTTAGTGCTTGCTACCACTAATTGTATTAATAGCATTAAAGATTATTAATTAGCACTTCTACTACCAGGAGTGCCCTAGAGCCTTTGGTCAGGAACCTTTTTGGACTCGTGTAGGACATGTCTTTCTGCAATCTTCAGGCAAAATTCTGTCTTCATATGCAGACATGCAGCTGCTGCCAAAGCAGGAGAGAGCAAAAATCACATCTCCGAGAACAGAACTGGGCCATTAGGGTGAGAAGTGACACAGAACTGAGCCACTCTACACCTTATGAATATGTAGAGATGTGCTTATATAAGCATGAGAGCGCTCGTTTTGGTACATACATATTTTATCAATAATGTCATACAGCAAACTACAGAGAGATGCCATAGTGGCACGGCATTTCTAGGTGATTATTCTCAGGATCTTTCCATAGCATTCATAAGCCATGAGGCAAAAGGGTATGCAAGTACACCTGTTTGAGAAAAGCGGCAGCTGTCTAACACAGAGGCATTTTAGAGTTGTCTGTGCTTTATCCAGTGATTTCTTAGCACAAAATGCCTCGGCAGTCCTGAAAGGGAGATCAGAAGCAGGTCTCCATACTCAGCGCAAGGCTCTTGCCCTTAGAGTCTTTCTCCCGTGCTTTCAGCCCTTTATCTCCTACATTTGCCATGCTGCAGCCCTGCTCCTAGGTGGAGGGTGGCTTTGGCCACATAAGTGCACCCAGTGAATCCCAAAGGCACTTTGGCATGGAATAGAGCCCACATAGCATCCTCAAGGCATACCTGGATAAATATAACAGCAGCTATAGGACACTCCTAGCAATAGCGTAGGCATCTAGTCTTTCATGCATTCATCCGCGCAATCAGGCAGGGTTTTCTGAGGATAATACTCCTGGACTTAGATGTACCCATTCTTTGCACGTCTCCAGATGCCAACGTGCTTTCCTGGATCTGAGCCTTTCCCCTGCTCTGCCCCAGTTCTCCATGTGCACATTTAGATAACAGCACTACCCTACCTCTTAGTAGTCCTCAGAAAGCAAAAGGATTAAAAGTGGTTAGACCCCGAAGGACAACATTAATGACACAAATCCAAGTACTTAACTTGAATATTTTTTTTACTTTCTGAAAGGGATAAATTTCAGTTATCCCCTCCAAATATGCCTTTTCAAATTCATGAGGTGTGCCCCATGATAAATCAGTAGTCACATAAGCCCATTTCTGCATATCAGTCACTATGTGCAATGGGAATTGCCCACTGGTTATAATTGTGAATGACCCTCAGGTCAAAGATTATTTGCTGAAAAGGTTTTGAATAATCATTATGATGAATATATTTTAAAATTGTGCAGCCTTTTCACAGATAAGCTGCAAGCAGAAATAAGTATAAAAATAGTCATTGTGAATATGAATTATAAAATAATCACGCCCCTAAAAAAGCAGACCCACCCCAAACGTTGGATTTATTTTATGTGAGTATTGTACTTTTAAAAAGTTCTGATCAGTAAGTGCCTCTTTTCTTCAGTTATTTCATTAGCTACTTTGCTGCTACGTCAGTAATATTCTGCAGGAAAATATATGTATATTGCACACTAGAGCAGATGACCACTAGAAAATAGGATAATGAGCTAAAATATCATATAAAAAATAAAAATTTTCAAAGTATATGCAATGAAGTTTGTAGAAATGTTAAACAGCCAACTGCTAAATGCTTGGCTATAGGATAGCATCTAATGCAGCAAGTAGAGTGAAGTTGATTCTGCAAATGGACAGAGGTATGACGCACCTTTGGAAACATTTTGAAGATTTCTTGGTTGATATGGAAGATTCCACTAGTATCCACTTCATATTTCAGTTTAGTTCCCAAGGGAGTATTTTTCTGGGTAGTGAACAGAAAGGCAGGGGCATTGCAACACCTTGACAAAGTAGACCTGTAAAATGAAAAAGAAAGAAATAAGATCAAGGAGCTGATAGCGTGCTTTAGGATTTGCAATTACTACTACTCCTAACAAGGTATTTTTCAACAAAAAGAAACTTTTTAGCTGTAGGAGGAGTAAAATGGTGGTTTGCTGAATTTTCCTTTAGAAAATTTCAGATTCAGTGAAATTTTCCTTGATTGAGGAACTTACGGTTAAAAAAACAAAAAACCAGAAGAAATGAGATCCCTGTACCTGTCTCTCCTAGGCTGCAGGAAATACATATGCAAATTCTGCTCTGCTCCAGAACCCAAAGCTGAGTTTCTGCCCCCAATATCCTGCGGAAACCATCCTAATGAATTAGTCCCTCTCTGCTTTAGAGGTCTTCCACTTTTTGTAAATTATTTACTCATCACTGGGCAGGAAATGCAGGGGTTAAAGTATTCATCTGGGGATGTGGAAGCTTGGCAGGGCAGGGATTTAAACACAGCAATACCTAAAGACACCACCCCACTTACTAGATTACTGTGGAGCACGGCACACTTTGATTACAAAAAAACTTTTAAAGCTCTTAGTTTTGCCTTTGACCTTGCATATGCGCATCAGGAAGATGATGTGGTCCCAATAGATGGGTGTCAGACAGATTGGCCATGGCTACAACTCCAAAATCTCAGACAAATGGCCAAAATTTTCTTTGTCACTGGGACAAAATGGCAGGTATTCCAATGCAAACAAGAACAGTTTTGAAATCTCAAAAATGGGATTCACAGAGAGAAAAAACATTCAGCTCTTATCCCCTTACCATAAGTTTCATAAGAAATTTAAACAGGAAAAGCAGCTTTCCAAATAGGAGTCCATCTCTTAGTTCCCATCTTTCCCTGAATGCTTTTCTCCTTTTACTGGTGGAACTGAAAGCCCTGACTTCAGCTTACTCTTATTCCAGAGCCGGTTTGTTTCTCAGTCAATGCATCTTATATCTTTAATGAAAAATACATGTCACGGCAAATGCACAAACATGAAGACAAAGCCAAATGGTTCTCAAATAACCTAGATTAAATACCTTGCCTCTTGGGTATGTGGCCTCATTATGAGTTGGAAGAATAAACCAGTCTTCTTTATGGGCTTTATTACAAGCAGCACAAAGCAAATACAGAATTATGCAAATATTTCGGTGATGTCCAATTACTATTATGTACTTGACTCATGCAGAATGACACAATATGATGATCAGATCAAGGTAGCAATTAAGACTGAATAAGTCAATTAATAATTTCTAATAACTAAATCATTAAATAATTACAAGCAGGTAGTGGGATTGAATTGTGATATTTGAGATATGAAAAAACTCTCCATTAGTTCTGCATTAAGGAACTGAGAGAGATGTTGTTCTTTAATCTAATGTCCAACAGGTTTTCCAGAGGCACGTTCCTTAATGTAAATGTCTGATATCTGATGGAGGAAGACTGTCAAGGAAATTGTTTTCCTTAGTCTCCAGATAAAAAAGCTAGTGTGATTTTTGTGCTTCCTCCTTCCCTGCTGCTTAAGTAGCTGCCATTTAACTGGCAAAGTTCAAAAGCCCACAACTCAGTGTTGTTAGACCATCACCTTTTAGCCTCCTACTAGTCTACCTCCAAACTCAGAGACTTTGGTCTGCTTTTAAGGGACTGCAGTTCCCCCACACATTCACACACTGAAGTCTCTGTCCCATAAGACAAAAATGAAACAGACTTTGAACTTCTTTGTTTTTCATCACTAGCACGATTATTGTTCCTGGAACCAGCTAACAAAGGTTAGGTTACATCTAGGTGCCAGTGGGAGTTTCTTAAGCAGTGATATATCAGTCAGGCAGGTATAGCCAGTGACAGAAGCCTTTCATCTCTTCTTTCGCTCAATGCAATGTCTAGGATGGAGAGGGGTTCTTTGCTTAATGTGCTGGTGTTGGTGGCCTGAGAGAGAGTGATAGTCCTCCTGATGGTCTTTAGATAGTCCTTTCTCATTGCTCCTACCTCTGGGCTGGCCTCCATACTTCAATGTGCTCCTTGCACTCTGGGCACAATCATTAGTAAACTTACTCCAAGCAGTCTTTAAGATAGTAGGCTCTAATCCTGAATGGCTCGTCTTCAAAATGGGTTCTGATAATTGCCCATCAAGTAATTTCCAGAAAAAAGTATACTAAAAAAACCCTAAAAAAACTTATGTGTGGAGCTCATGGAAAAACTGCAATGAGCCTGGGACTAATACTTAGTTATTTTTAAAGATGTTAATGACTAACTCAGCACATGCATTCTCACATTCTCTCATTAACTCATGACAGCTATTTCCTGGAATCATGCAAGAGAATTTGGGAGAAAGTTGTGCGGCCTTATTCTAAGCAACAGCTCTGAATCATGCCAGTGACTTTCAGACTTAACCAGACTATATTCCGCTTATAATTATTCCACTGAAATAATGTGGTTTCTCTAGACCTACTCAAATATGGCCCTTGAATATACCAATATACAACATTCAAATATTGTTTTGGCTTCATCCAACTATTCCCTTCACAAGAACAATTTCAAAAGTTGTACCTTGAAAGGACCATGGAGGACCTTCAGCAAAGAGGAATTCACATGAAGAAAGACAGAGTACTACAGAAACAGACTGCAGAGGTCTCCGAAGACCAGAAAAAATATCTAGATAGTCAGGGAGTAATAGCTGAGAAGCCATTAAAAAAAAGGAATTGATAAACAAGGTCTGGCAGTACCTAATACACCACAGAAAAAATCCAGTTTGAGTATTTTGTAGGCCAAATTTGCAGTGTCACCAATGATATTACCATTTTACAACAACAGAGAGTTAGGTTGATGTATTAGGTGCAGCCATTAAACACACCTGAATCATACCTGGAAAAGTCTTTCTCATACCAAATGCCCTTCCTTTCCTGGGAAGACTGTCCCACATGTCAGAAGAGCTCTCTTTCACTCTTGCTGTTGACTTTTTTAAAGTAGAAAAAAGTCCATATTTATTCAAAAGGATGGTACTCCGACAGTAACTGTTATAATGCTTACTCTTGCTATCCGTATGAAAGTTTGTTCTTTCTACAGAAAACTAAACTCAAACTAAAGTCAATCTTACTCAGTCTCATTAATGTGGACCATTCTTACTTGAATAAATTAGCTTCTGTGACATTCATCTCCCATTTGCACATCTGTAGGCTCTTCCATCTGTCAAACAATTCAGTTTGTTTCACCCTAAAAGATAAAAGGAAAGAAAATAAAAATCACTTTTTTACAAGGGCTTCATTTCCTAAACCAGCTGCAGTCAGGGTACCATGCAGTAGGCTTTTGATAGGGCAAACCAGTCAGTCTATCTAGTGCCAAATTTATCATTTTTATTTCTTTTTCTGCTCAGACATAGCAACTCTAATACACAGGTACTGATGGAGCTCTTCGGATGTTTGGGACTGATTTCTATTTCCTGATAGGCATTCTCAATTTCTTCAGGATAAAAATTGCAATATCAAGCAAGAAGGATCTACCTGTACCAAAGTCTGTCCACAGTCTGGTGGGAAGCTAATGAATGTCTGGCAACTACAGCGGCTTTGGGGGGAAAAGTTGCACCTAGCAGAAGGGCCCAGCAGAGGGGGTATTGGAAAAGAGGATACTTCAGATAATTTGGCCAACTACCATTATATTTGGGTGAAGTTATCTTAATCTGTGAGATCCTACACAACTATTGGTAAACCCATTTTATAAACTGCAATAGCACACGTGTAGGGATAAGCATCTGTGACGGTAAGAGGACATGAAAAGTTCTTTACGTAAGGATCTCTCCCTCCCTCTCTGTTAATAAATATACTTTTAGTTATATCAAAAGATGATATCCCTACTTCCACTAGGCTGATACAGGATGACACATTTTGGGTGATATCATTCCAACCACTTCTACCTTAGAGTTCATACATATTCTTCTGTATTTGGACAACAGAGATAACAAAGGCCTTGCAAATATCTAGAATCATNTGACCGGTCTCCAACTGGATTTAGCTCCATTGACCACAACTCTCTGGGCTCGGCCGTCCAGCCAGTTTCTTACCCAGCGAAGAGTGTACATGTCTAGGCCGTGAGCCACCAGCTTCTCTAGGAGAATGCTGTGGGAGACAGTGTCAAAGGCTTTACTGAAGTCCAGGTACACCACGTCCACAGCCTTTCCCTCATCCACGAGGTGAGTCACATGGTCATAGAAGGAGATCAGGTTGGTCAAGCAGGACCTGCCTTCCATGAACCTGTGCTGGCTGGGCCTGATCCCCTGGTTGTCCCGGACGTGGCTTGTGAGCGCCCTCAAAACGAACCGCTCCATAATCTTCCCCGGCACCGAGGTCAGACTGACTGGCCTGTAGTTCCCTGGATCCTCCTTCCGGCCCAAGAGCTAGGGAGCAATGTCATAACCTGGCTGGGAAATTTTGACGTCTGAGATTTCTTCAAGTCTGATAGGTCTTTATGAGTTCTCTTCAGGCTTGAGGGCTTTGAATGTTTGAATAAAGCAAAGACTTTTAAGATAATTATATATTTAAAGTGAGTAGAACTTAGGATTTTCCAGGCTGTGGAAGCTACAGGAAGGAATTAGGTCATATTGTACTTTCTGTAGCCCACCAGAGCACATTAACTTGGAAATCTTCCATTACCGTAAGGGCTGACTTACTTAGGAAATGTAGCACATTAGAAGCAAGCACATCAGAAGAACCCAGCATAGTAAAAGAGCTTAATGTCAAATGGCATCTATCGTAAAAGTAAGGCTAACTCTATCCAGCTGAGCAGGAGTCCACTACCTTCCATGTGCCATTGACTAAGATGAAGAGAAATGAGTAATTCTCTGTACCATCTGATACGTATGCAGAAAAGCTATTCAAAACTCCCCATCTTCAGCAGAACATTGGCAGAAGTGTCACATTCTCACCCCTTCTTTTTATTTTTAAGCACTGCAAGTCAGCAAGCAGTGCAAAGTTGTTACTCGTGTATCCTTCATCCAGTATAAAATACAGAAGGCAAGGACATAACCTACATTTTTCTGTGCACAGTCAGTGAGGGAGACATGCTCAAAATTCATGCAGACCTGGAGCAACAAATTGTATTTGCTGTAGCCCTGATTGCTTAACGCTATGCGCTTGTATAGCTGCACTTTCAATTGAGATTCTCTGTGCACTTTACAGACCTTAATAAGCCTTGTGGATTATTGGTAAGATTACTAAACCACTGGTTTTAGATATTGTAAGGGACTAGGCATAATCTAAGCACCTAAATTCAGTGCAATGCTGAAAATGCTAAAGGGCAACACAAAAATACCCTGCTTTGCTCTGTCCAATGAGCTCCATTGGCAACCTCACTTTTTTGCCTGATTCCATCTCTATGGCTTCATGGATGCATCTCATTTAACTCATTAGTTTTCTGACGTACATATAGGACCACAAAAGACAAAATATAGATATTTTATTATTTCTCAGAATCGCATTTTCCTACTTCTTAGTGAGTTATTAACTTGTGAAACTCACTGCTGCAGGAAATTGTGGAGGTCAAAAATACAAACGGACTCAGAAAAGATCTAAACAAATTAACAGAGAGGTCTATTGTCCACTCTGACTACTATAGTCTAGTCACCACCTACCACTCAACAAATCCCCATGCCAGTATGTGTTATCAGGAAGGGCTAACCTTTTTCCTTCATTTCTTAGCCTTCACTGCTGGCCACTGTCAATGACAGAGCCTTAGGATAGATGGACACTTGCTATGAGTCAGTCTGGCTGTTCTTACTCTTCAATTACCCTCAGTAGAGGACCTGGAATATAATATTACAAATAATATTACATTGTATTTCATTCTAAACAGTGATACTGGGCCTGATCAAAATGCCTCAATGTATGTGAAATGCCTCCAGTTTTTTCAAATGGACCTCAGGTCAAATTCAAATGTGACTGCTTGCACATATAAGACAACCTCAGGAATCCCTGATGAGATCCTTGTTGATGGGATCTCTTAAGCCTTGCATCTTTGACAATCTTATTGGAAGTTATCATTTTCATCCAGTCTGAGAAGTAACTTTCTAGCAAATATTCATTCATACTTACATAGACAAAACCTTCACTTCAATGATGTCCTGCCGTAATTCCAGGCATTTTGTAGAGTTGTATTCCAAAGGCCCTTCATAAAACTCAAAATACCTGAAGAAGGACAAGAAAAAAGATTATAAATAAGCTTTAGACTGGAATACTTGTCTTACACATCAATGGAAATTTGCTTAAAGTTGTCATTTATGACTTCTGCCTAACTTGAGACTACACTGTCTGGCCCATACGCAGGTTATTACTTTGAAGGAAAACACAGATGTCATTGCTCATTGTAGAACAGCCACCCATGTCCAGTTTGTCCATCTCTACAAGAGTTCATCTATTTTGTAGGCACCAGCAAGGACCAGCTACCTTTTCCAGCAGTCAGCACATAGCAGCTGCCACTGAATGTCAGGGGAAAAGCAGTGATCACTTAAGGAACACTGTTCCCATCCTTTGGGCATCTGAATGTGCTCAGAGTTTAAAAATCAGTTCCTTAAATTTTGCTTTTAGGTGGAAAACAAAGTGCAGGAGATGACCTGGAGGAATAGATATTACGACCAAGGCTAGAGCAAGTTATTTTGATGGATCCTTTAAAATCACAGAATTCATGAGGCTGTAACTCCAAACTATCTTTTGAATTTTCAATATGAAAGAAAAAGACAAGATTCCTAGAAGAGCTTTATTTAAACCATCATTGGAAATGTAATATTTTGGGTTTGTGTCATTTTAAAATAACATCAAAATTCATGTTTGACCTGAATGTCTGTTCAGGTCTGAATATATAATCCTTAAGCAGAAAGCCTTGTTAGTTTCCTTAGCAGTTCATGTTTATAGTTAATATTAAAATTTTGGGGGATCCAAAATTTACCTGTTCTGGAGAAGTGCTAGGCATTCACACCTCCCAGGGGAACTGTAGGAAGGGAGAGTGTCCAGAAAACAACACCTCCAGGTATCTCCAACATGGCCTCCAAAGGCCAGAAGCATCTAAAACCAAACAGCTTCTGAATTTTGCCTTGTAAGTACATACAGAAATCAATTTGATAAAGAGGGAAAGAGAGGAACCTATAGAAGGGAGAAAGGGACTATAGTATGCAACTGGAAAAAGCCCAAAACCTTCCCAAAGCAATCTGCTACCAACTGGGAACGTTTCTATGCTGTAAAATGCTGCTTTAGGATGTGTCTCCTTCACCTCTCCCTAAGGTTTTCATCACCTCAGCTTTGCCAAATCCCAAACCAATCATTTCTGTCATCCAGTGAGAGGCACAAACCTTGAGACTGAAAGGAAGAAGGCCATGCCTAGAAGGTGGAGAACATCATAAATTCCTAATAAAGAAGTAAACTGATTACTGTTAGAAAAAAAACAATAGCTCATCAATCTTTAAAAAATGTGACTATTTGGAAATGTGTTTGCATAGTCTTCAAGGCAACAAATAAATTTTTATGAGTTTTGTAGAGGAAATTATGTATTTAAAGCACTCCATAATCAGTGACAAATCTGGGAAAAGACTTCCTCAGCCTCCAGAAGGGAGATGAAGTTCATGTGACATGAACCTTCATCTGGTCTCTCACCAAAAGGCTTGGGCTCTCCTTCGAACTCAATTGTTCACCTGGACATTCAGCCTTTACCAAAGAGCAGCTGAAATCCATTGCACTGGCACATCTCCTGCATGCTTGGCTTGTTGAACTGGAGCTGAACAACTTGTGTATTTTGAAAGCTGCTCCAACTGAAATTGGAGTAAGAGTTCACCTGGTTGCACCAGGCCAAAGCCCTGTGTGGATGTACTCCAGATAAATTTCCAAAACTAAACTGAAATTTCTCTCTGTGAAGTCAACACCATAGGACTTCTTGCTGGTCACAGAATTTTACAGGAGTGAAGGAGTCCCCTCTGGCTACCAGTCCAGACAACTTTTTCATCCTCCTGCAATACCCATTTTTCTTACTGTATTTTGCAGTATTCATTCTTTACTTTGGTTCTTTGAGTCAGGCAAGACTGGGACCCTGAATGTGCATGTTCTACACAATAGCAAGAGGCAGGTACACATCCCCACGCAACACTCAGCATGTTACACACCACTCCTACCTCTTTGGGTGTAAGGGGGATAGAGATGGCTATCAGCCTCATCCTCACCTTTCACCTAACACTGGATTTCAGTACCTTGTATATGCCTCAGGACAGATAAGAATGGAAAAATCTAGATTAACATGTATTTTTATCTTTTCTGTGCACTTCTGGCTCTGCTGCTAAGTTAGAGAACTGCAGCTCAGATGTCAAACAGCACATGCTATCACATGGGAATGCCACAGCAGGGAAAAGCTGGCTTCAGCCTGTGGCATTGGAGACAAAGATGTCATTTTATGAAACAGATGAAATTTCCTGAGTCCCAGAGATTCCCTTTGATCATTCCCTGTTTACCCAATCCACAAACCAAAAACAGAAATAAAAAATGAAAGAGGCAGAAGGGTAAGGATGAAAGGATTAGGTAAAAAATAAACCACTTCTGGATCTGAAAGGAAATCCATGAGGCAGCATTGCATTTGTAGGAGAGTTATTCCATTAGCCTACAGCTTTGAAAAGTACAGGACTGTCCTGCAAGTCTCTAACTCTCACAATAGCTCCAGCTTTTCCAGCAGAGTCACTGGGAGTGTCAAATTCACCATTTGGCACCTTGTGGAAGTGCAGAGGGAGGACCCGTGAAACAGGCTGGTGACACACTGCCGATGGGACACGTGTCTCCTGCAGCAAAGGCAGGGGACATCAACGACGGTGTCACTTCTGCACCGAGTGGAGAGAGGATGCTACTGGCCACGGGATGAGCTCGACTGAAACTAACTCAGTGTGCCTGAGCCACTGAATAATCATCATGTGGGCTGTCGTTCATAAGCTCTGAACCACATCTGAAGCAAACAGCCAGACACTCTTTCTCCCAGGAGTGTTCATGCTATTTATTTGCTTCACAGCAATCCCCCTCCTGCTACAGACACTGAGGCAAATTAGCAGAGGCAGCTCCCTGGAGCACTGGCCAACCTCTCCCCCCAGAAGTGCTCCACGTTGTACTTTCCCAGAATACAGCTTTTGCGCAGACCGGGCTCTAGCACAAGGAACATGGGTTCCCTCAAGCTCTGCGGTTGTCCTTTAAACCAGCTCCTCCGCTCGGCAGGGTCTGGTCCTGCTGGGAGTGTTTGGAGACCAGCCCCCTGCGCTCTCCCAGAGGAAGCATCAGTCTCACCCACTCCCTGGGTTCTGAGTGCTGCTTCTGCCTATTAACTCCCACTCTAAACCATGTAGTTCCCTGTGAACAAAGATACATCTGCCTGTCAGAAAGCTTAATTAGCACAAATGGAAACTGTCCTCCCCATCATCTTCCTCAGTCTGATATCCAGCTAAGAAGCAAGGGTGTAGTGCAGTTTAGTTTGATTTATGCTCTTGATTAGTGACAAGTGACAAACCTGACTACGCTGCTCCTTTTGCTACGGGAAAGGGCTGTGTTTCAGCTTTACAAGAATGACAGTCATGTTTTATATCCATAAAACACAGTTGATATGTCACTGCCAGAATATCCTCTCCCTGCATTGCCTTTGCTTCCCCTGCTGAAATCTAAATAACTTTTATCCCTCAAAGGTCACAAGTCTACAGGAAAACCAACACAAGAATTCATGATTCTTTACAATAGGGAACACAACTACAACTGAATCACAACAAGCAGCACAGTTGCACACGGGATTGCACTTTCCCAGGGTACCGGGCACTACACATGACTCACTGTCCATTCAGGTCAATTGTAGCTTTCAATTCTACTACATTTATCCAGGATCAAATCCTGTATCTGAACACCACACAAGCTGCAAGAGCTCAGAGAGGACTCTTTTTTTATGACTCTCAGTACTGGATGCCCAGAAATGAGGTGCTATTCACTCTGTAATTTTCCATTTTTGACTGAGACTTTTGTCTTTTCTAACCTTCATGTCTCCCATTGCAACCTCACTTCCAGCTGAGTAGCTTACTGAGCTCGCTAGTGAGAGACAGATTTGGTTTCCCAGTACCCCAGCTAACTCTTAGGTCTTTGATCATCTGCAGTTGGGCTGCTCCTGCTTTGATCAAAAGTAAGCTTTTCTTGATCATGCTACATGAATTAAAAAGCCTGAGACTTCAATCCTGCCTTCAAGTGACTTGGATTGAGGCACTCATTTATCTGATATATTGAACAAAGGTTTTAAAATATAATTGAGTGTAATTGTCAGGCATCTTTTAAACAAGACCATTTTCTCCTGCACAAGCCGCCTTCCCATTTTGCTCATCCCTGCGGTGCCAGCTCTGCACTGTTTGCAGTGAGGCTGCAGCACTTATGCTGCAAGAGAGCAGAGTATCACAGGAAGGATTCCACCTACCCTGCAGGAAAAACAAAGATCTTTCAAAAAATATACATTATCCAGTGACTAAGAAATGAGAATAAATGAACCAAGCCCTGCAGGCTTCTACTAAATACCTATTAAGAGAACTGTCCAATTAGCAGTGCCTGCACTCATCAGCATGGGCAGATCCACAGCCAACCTTGGGTCTAGATTCACCTTCCCTACTCAGGAACCTTGCAAGTTTGCCAGAGCACACTCGCCAAGGCACGCAGGGGCTCACATTCATCTGGCAGGGCCAGCATGGAATGTGTGAAGATCCCACATGGGATCTTCGAACCCATGTAGCAAAAATACTGCTAAGGTGGAACATATCATGGCTATAGGGGCTCTGGAAAATTCATCCAAACTAGGTGTTGACTTCATCAGAGAGTCTATTGTGAGTGAGCCACCAAATCCTGCTAGCCTTTGCTTTCTATTAATATTTCTATGCAACAACATCAAAAACTACAAGATTTGGTCAAAAGGTTTAAGGGCCTGACATCAATACAGAGATCTTTTTCCCTCAAAGAATGCATCCAACCATTCCGCACGGCATATTCTCCTAAGCCCGTTAGGAAGGCACGATCCCCATTTGGCAGATGAAGAAGCTGATGTTGAAGCTGATTGACAGGTAAGTCCGTGGCAGGCAGGAACAGGGACCTTGGGCTCTGCTCTCATAGACCACACAATTACCACCAAGAACAAGAGCAGCCACTGGAGTTGATGGAAATCATAAAGACCTTTCACACTATACTTTACAAAAGAAAACACGTGTGGATGTACTGATGTTAAATGAGATCCCCCTGCTCTGAGAATTGGCAAGTGAAGCAGAAATGTTTGATGCCCTTAGATTAATTTACATTTCATTAGGGCTGTGGCACAAAAAATCACATTGCTGCATGTGTTATTTCTGCTGTTTGAGAGCCTGTGTTGACTTGTCCACACCAGGACGGTGCTTGAAAGACTGAACTGAGAAAGAAGGTGCTGTGGGCACGAAGGAGGAAGCTAGAGAAGCAATAGTCTTCTCCTATATGGGTTGGTGAAACTATTTGACTACCTCCTCCTTGGGGACAACAAATATAAAAAAAGATGGTTCACATTCCCCCCGGCTACCACCTGCTGATGTCAATGTCACTGGCATTAACTGGTTTAAATCTTTTACCACCTTCATCTCTAATGCTACTAGATGTAGTAGATGTCTAACAGATCGTGAACTTTCAGTATGTGGCTGTAGCTGGGAACAAGATGTGTCATTATAAATATGTAAAAAAAAAGAAAATATAAGCAAGAGAAAATGGTCATACATCTTTGTATACATTATGTGGTAACAGTTCTTCTGAATTACTGCATCCAGTTCTGATATTTCAAGTTTGAGGGTTTGAGACACTGGCAAGAGTTACGAAAGGACCTGCAGAAAGGATTTGGGTTCCAAAAAGTATGAGAGGCATATGAAGCTTAATCTAAACATATGGTGACTGCGTAGGGAGACGCTGCACGAGGAAGCAATTGCTAGTAGCAGGAAGCTTGTCAATACAGCATAGCAAGGAAGGAAAAATTGTATCTGATGCCTGGAAGCTGAAGATAGAAATGGCATCTTTATTTCAAGGCTGGTTTTCTTTCTAAAAGAACCAGAATAAACAAACAAAAGTCAGGAGCTGGAATTGTTGTACAGGGACTCATGATTCCCAAGAGATTCATGTAAGTGAGGTTAAAGGCTATTAACTCATGAACCTCCTGATCTTTCACCTAGGACATTCTGAAATGTTTGGCTAGATTTGTCTCCTTACAGTGTCACAAGTTTTTCTGGGTTTTGGTAATAGATGGCATAAGAAGTGTCCATCCACCAAGACAAGGGCAGTTTCCCAAGATACCCTGCCTATCTCCTAAATTAAAGATTTTTACATCAAAAAAAAACCAAAAGTGCTTCCACAAGCCAGACCTAAATTCGTAAGTTTGATCTTCCACAGAAGAGGAGTGGCTTTTATATTTCTGTCCTTCAAAAGCAGTTCATTGGTAGCTCTATGTACCTCCCAAGTAACCTTAGAAAAGCGCATGCATCCATCTGTCATATCTCAGAGGTGCTCCTTTTCTGGATTCCTTATTTGATCTGGTCCCGTGACTTCACAGACAGTTCACACATTGGGACAGTTAAGATGATAGCTGTGATACCCTGAGGATATGTTTTTCATCACGACTATGGAAGCTCCTGGCAAACTGGTACTGGCTGCTCTCTGCCATTCTGATTTTGATCTCCTGTCTTCATGTCTCAACACACAGATCATTTGGGATTTCTTGGCTTTTCTGTCCAATGCCACATCAGCAGTGTGAATTGACCAAACATCCACTCCAGCCAATGCCATGTTGTTCCCTTCTCATCTGTTCACTTACTTGGGACCCACGTCTCCTCAAAATTTCAGTCTAATATACTACCCAATACAGCTCTACTGCAACAGCTGTGGGTGTAACAGCAGGAGGTAAAGCAGAAACAGCCCTAAATGACATAGCAAAGTCCAGGCTACCTCCTGCAGTTTGTTCACCCACCTGGGATAAGCCCACCTTGCAGACCATACTTCTGAATCAACACCACTACCCCCTGTGCTTCCTGGGTCTTCTCTCACACAGACTGCCATGCATCTTCATTTAGAGGTTTTCCCACTGTACAATGTGTCACCCCTAGAATGATTTATTGGAGAGTATATTGAATTCTAGTTTTAGGGACACTTTGGTGTGTCTTTTCTTTCACAGTCACTGTATCAAAACAAGACTGGCTCCTGAGAAGCAGCAGTGGGGTATGCTGCAGGGAGTCCTATTTTACCAATGTAATTTCAGAACTCTTCCAATTTTTAATAAACTGCTGTTTGGCTGTTTTAATCAAGACCATTCCCATCAATCTGACTGAAATAAGCTGCTGATGTTGTTATCCATATGACCACCTGGGAGGCATAAGAAAACACATGACAACACTTACACATCAATAACATCTCAAAAAACACATTTTGGTTTATCATTGCAAGCAATGGCTTTTTTTTTTTTTCTTGTGGTTCTCAAGATTTTAGTATCTTTGTATGAAAAGTTCAGCACTGTGACTTAAGGAACATCCTCAGCCACTGTCCTGGCCAATGAGGTCTGATGTCTCAAGCCCTTACATTCATTTTTGTAAAATGTGTATTTGATGAATCCAATTGATTATACTTTCTATTTTGTAGTCACTGAGGACAAAGCTCCAGATTTGTCATACTGGAGAATTCAGTGTACAAATTGACAGGTCCAAAAGTATAAAGCTCACATCTCCTCTTGCCCATCAAAGGCTTCTGTGGTCTCACCACCTAAGTCCTACATTGAACTTATCTTCAGCTCAGATGGACTGAAGGTGGCAGAGAACACCATAACCCAACTAATACGGCAAATAGATCATGACATCATTAAAGCAGCTTCTTGGCAATGAAAAATGCTTTAAGCATGAAGACTCACAATCCCAGTAAGTTGCAAAACATATTAAAAAGAGAACAGGGGAATCGGGGCTCTAGGAAGTAGTTTCATATATTACTTCTCATAATCAGCATCAGATAGAACCCTTTACCTGACTCCCCACAAGGATGTTGTAAGATTTATAATACTTAACACACGATAAAAAGCAAAAGATAGAAATCTGAGCAATGGCTGATATGTAAGAACCAAAAATAAGCCAGTATTTGACAACTGGTTGACATTGCATCTGAGTGAGGGTTTCAAAGAGCCTGCAGCCCATCTAGTCCTCCTTTAGTTGAAAGTACACAACCTATGGCTTTGGGGATCTGTTGAGTGTTTCACTTTTACTCCTTGCCAGTATTCACAACTTCTTTGCTACCTAGAAGACCTGCGGCAATGCAATATGCATCGAAATGAAGCTTTTGGTGCCCAAAAAAACCCAGCAAATAGAGATGTCTGTCAGGCATCTACCCACAGCAATATTAGATGCCACAAACATGATCCACACTCTCAGTTGTACCACATACTGAGCCAAGCTCATGATATTAGCTTTTATCTCCATGGCCTGGTTCTACGCAATCTGAAGAAGTGTCTTATGCACTGGGATGAAAAGCCTTGGTTAGTTTGGTTACTCCTGCACAGCGGGGCTGTCTGCAATGAGACTAGGGCTCATTTTCTGAAACTGTGTAATGAACTCCCTGGACAGTAAAAAACACTCCAGTTGCAAGCCACACATTAACTTCGTACATTAGTTAAGGTCTGAATCAGTTTCTACTGAAATCAGATAACATGACATTTTTCGTTTCTGTCCTACTTGATCCTTTTCATGCAGTTTTATCTTCATTGTTCATTGGTTTTGATATGGCCACTACTCTCCTGAAGTCTGGCTGTCTTGCAATTCTAATGCATTTATTCTCTCAGTGTGCCTTTGCTTTGTAGGTCCTTCATTTTCATCTAATAAATCACTCCTACAGAATGAGTTGTCAATGTCTCTACACCATGTATTAAGTTACATGATTAAAAGATAAAGAGTAGTTATAGAATATACATGGGTTGATACCACATATGTATGAGTAAACATGTATCTATAGGATACAAGGAGATCATAACACACAATAAACTGCAGAGCCACGCAGTGAAATATATTTACTGTGTGTATGCTGACATATAATTAGTTTTGTGCACTTTAGATGTCTCTCTGGAGTCATGTAAATATATACAATTAGAATAAGTCAGTAAAATGTAGTCTGCAAGTTTTCCATATGGTGGAAAGAATTATTCATTACAGGAAGGCTTGTTTTCAATTGATATCAACAGCCTGAAGTTGGGTGTCAGATTAAGACTCTCAGGAGATGTCTAGTGATAACACAGTAAGAAAGGTGATCAAAGGTAAACAGTAAACAATTTATGACATAGCTCTGCAGTTATTCACCACACAGTCTCACCTCCAGTCTAACCTCCACATTTCTACAGTTCTGTTTTATGTTGCTGTATTCTCAGCTTTCAGGCAGTAGACAAATGGATAAATAATATCTATAACACACTAATGTGCAATGTATGTTACAGCTATACTTATCCCTAACTCAAAATCCTCATCTTTCAGTTCCGTGGTCATTAACATGACACAGACTTTGAAATTTGCATCTTTTGTTGGTATTATAACCTTTGAAATTTATATCTAACTTGTGCAGTGTAAGCCTGTGTATAAAAAACAATGCATCCTGAACCTCTTTGTCTTTGAAGGGGCTAAACAGATTGAGAATAGTACTGCCGTTCAGTGCCTCACAACTAGTATGTATTTGCAGTCAAGGGTTTTGGTTCCCTGTCCTGTAATCAATGATCATTCAATTGTCTCTGTCAAGGGTGCCTAAAGGGGGAAACCTATATTTATTAATTTGCTCATGTCTTCAAGAAGATTTCTGTCTTTGTGCCACATTCAGTTCTTTTATATGCCAAGTGCCTAAACTGAAGACTTTGCATATATAGACTATAGATAACATACACAAAAAAGGCAACAAAAGTAGAGATAGATAGATAGACAGACAGACAGATAGATAGATAGATACACACACATATACATACATACATAGAATGAACCATTTTTCCCTTGCTCCCTTGCAGCTTAAGCTGGTTCTTTTTATAAAGAACCTTAACTAGCTAAACCAGCCGAGTGGCAGGTAGCACTCTTACAGGATCACATTACAGCGAAGAGGAGCCGTAACAGGAATTGCAGCATTGCTGCGGTTCAGTGAGACTGGATGATTTTTGGCAGGTCTCTGTACTTCCNAGGTGTCATGGTTTAACCCCAGACAGCAGAAAATAAACGCCACGCAGCCGCTCACTCACCCACCCACACCCCGCCCCAGTGCCCCCCCACTGGTGGAATGAGGGACAGAATCAGGAGGGCACTAGTACAAAAGCTCCCGGGTTGAGATAAGAACAGTTGAAACAACAACAATAACAGAATATACAAAGCAGACGATGCACAGTGCAACTGCTCACTGACCGCCGACCACGTGTCCCGAACCGGGGGGCGAGCCCCCACACACACCTGGTTTTTATACTGAGCATGATGTCACATGGTATAGAATACCCCATTGGCCAGCTGGGTGCTCCCCCGGCCCTGGTGCAGGCATCACCCAGCAACAGCCAAAGCATCAATGGGCCATTAACGCTCCTTTCATACCAAACCGAAACACAGCACAGCACATGCCCAAGCTATGGGGAGGAAAGTTAACCCTGTCCCAGCCGGAACCAGGACAGCAGGTCTCTGTACTTCTGCTTGCCTTTGAAACGCTATCAGCTCCACAGCTGTAGTGGTGTATGGTTACCAAAATATACTGTGATGATATTTTAAACAAAATATGTAATTTATCCAAAGGGAGTTTTATTTATACACAGGTATTAAATGTAAGCTTCTTTCAATTATTTTATTTTTTCTTTAACTTACAGTCTTTCTAAGATTACCTTGCTATTTATTGAACTTGATACTACACGACTCAGGATTTTTAATCTCTACAACTGAGGTTCCATGAAGATACCCCAAATATTCGTCCCGGATTTGTGCAGATGGCCTGCAACAGCCACGGAACTCTTCAGGCACAACTGCAACCAGCTTCCTGACTATGCACGTGGCTCTTCATGACCCTTCAGATACCTGTCAGTCAAAAGGATCCTACTACAAATTTATAAGTACAAAAAGTGCAGTGGCACATCAGTGCTTCTCATATTTTCAAAATAGTGTAAATAAAGGAAATGCTCTGTTCTTATCTTGATAGAACACTTTTTCCCTACTAGGCCCTGGAAAGATTTCAAGTTAAACTATGTTTTCTTAGAATACATATTGTATTATAAAGAAACCCTCAGGCCAGATTCTCCAGTGTGGTCTACGTGCATCAGTATTGTCATGTTGGGACATTGCCCACCCAAGTCCCACTCTCCCACAGTGCCACATATTGACACATAGCATTGGTGGGGGAATGGAAATAGGAGAGGCCAGGACACAGAAGTCACCCTCCTGCGTACAGCATGAATGCTTATGGCATATTCCAAAATGGCCCCAAGGCCTTGAAGGGGGAAAAAAGCTCAGCATTTGGGCATCCCTGGCATTTTCTGTGCCATGGGGAGCAGCACCGAGCAGCCAAAGCAAACTGCAAGTCTCATTTTTCATACAGCCTGTGCTCACATTTGTCGTTCATACAAAGAGAAAGAGATCTCTGCAGTCATTCCCTCGGGTGTTGGTACCTGGTGCCTGTGTCACTGCCACTCTTCACTGATCCATAATCCGTGAAATTAAAGGTGCCGGTCCAATTTCCCAATTCCTCTCCATTCTGCCAGCTAAACTGCAGCCCTCTAGCAAGAAAACAAGGCAGTTGATATTTGATATCATTCATTAGGTCAAGTCTATCAGCATGAGTACTCATGCCCTTTTTCTTAACACAGAAATGTGACTATGACACATTCATCAAAAACAAT
>VZTQ01006148.1:206635-248529 GCA_013400755.1 Pelecanoides urinatrix | reverse complement strand
CGGGGCGGCGGCGTGGGTGGGGTGGGGCGGCGGAGGGGACCGCGGCGCGGGAGAACAATAAGCGGGGAGACGCGGAGAGTTGGGATTTCTCACCTGCCCGGGCGTTCGCAGTCCGCCATGACGGGAGCCGCCGTCCTGCTTGCCGCCGTCCGGAGCACTTTTTTTCCCCAGACTCTTGAACCTATTTCCCTTTCTTGGCAAGTGCGTGGCTGGAAGATGGGAATCTTTACTTTATATTGCAGCTTGGGCTTCCCAGCCTGATTGGCTGCAGCCAGGACCAAATGCTGGTCCTTCCATCCCATCGTCACTATGGCAACCGGCCCCGTTAGGCACCACCGATTTACTTATAATTGCTGGGTAAATAGTCAAGACAGGCCACTTTCATCCCGCACCGAGAGCTTGCTCTTCCGCGTTGCCTTTTTTTCCCTTCTTTTCTTTTTTTTTTGGAGGAGGAAGCCCTAAAGAGCAGTAACACTTCAGGAAAACTCTCTGAAGGCTGTTGCAGAAAGCGGCTGCCTCCCCCCAGCCAGCCTTTCCCCATCACTCCCGCCGCACAATGCCTCGATGCCGGGGCTTTCCTGCACCGTCGTACAGCCCTCACCATCCTCCTCCTCCAAGCAGCTGGGTGGGGATGCGCGACGCCCCGCGGGTGCAAGGCTCTGGCGGCAGCGGGCTCTTGCCGCCAAGCTGCCAGCCGCCGCTTCTGCCTTTTCTGGGGCCGAACAGTCCTCCATCGCCTCCGCCCTCCTTCCCCGTGGCTGCCATTAGCGATTCACGCTCACAGCGCGTGGGGTTTCTCCCAGGCACTGGCACTGCCCGGCTTGGCTGGCCCTTTCTCCGGCTCTGTGGGACCTGCCAGCGGTGCCGGCCGGGATGGGGCGGCTTGTACCCCCGGCCACGCTCATCCCTGAGGCCGGGATGCTGGGCACCCGCCCTGCCCCGCTGCCTTCATGCCGAGCCGGCTCCTTGCTGGGTCTGCGAGGCACCGAGCCCCTCGTTACTCCTAGAGGGTGTTTAACGACGAGGGGCAGAGCGATACACACAGGGCTTGTTGCTGGACCCGTGAGCATGGACCAGAGGCACAGCCCTCGGGACAGGGGAGCAGCGTTCCTGCTCCTGACCGGGGGGTCCCGCAGGTGGGAGTGTGGCCCTGTCCCCGTCCTCATGTTCCAGGATGGACGCTGGGAACAGCCAACGGGTGCCCACCCCCATGGGACCTGTCCCCACTCGTCATCGCTGGCACCAAACAGCAGTTCCAGGAAAATGGGAAAAAAAGGGTCTTAGAGAAAATCTAAGGGCTGGAGAGACCCTGAGAAAATGGAGAGCTCGCCGGCAGCAGGGCGAGAGAGGAGCAGGGTGGGCTTGAGGGAAAGGAAAAAGAAGCCAGGGTCCTCTTCCCATTCCCTCCGCGCAGCCATCCGGAGGGAGGAGTCCGTCGGGGCGGCCGCAGGGGGAGCGCTGGCAGGCGCTGCCCGAGCTCCTTCCTTCGGTGCTGGCAGTGAGAGAAGGGGGCGATTCCCACCCTGCTCGCTGGGGAGGGCAGAGACGAGGGGTGACCTCAGGCGACAACGTGAAACCAGCCGAGGAGGGAGCAGCAAGCAGCCACGGGGCCAGGAGGCATCTCCGAGGCTTCTGAAGGAACTGGGGGCTGAACCAGCTGATCCTCCAGCCGCCCCACCAACCCGCTCCCGGAAAGTTTGGAGCCTGGCAGACGTGATAACGATTTTCCTTTTAACGTGTTCCAAGGTGAGCGGGAAAGGGCAGGGCACTAACTCTGAGAGCGAGTTAGCAGAGATGCTCCCGAAAACAGACTTCATGGGCACCTGAGNCACCTGAGTAAACACCCCCCTGCCCCGCGGGACACCGGGCGGGCTTCCCAAGGGAAGGCCCAATTCCTGAGGGAGTGGGAGGTGTCAGCGTACGGGGGTGATGCGGCAAGGCAGCCCCGCTGGGTGTGCAAAGAGCTGGTGACGACGTTGTCACCGAAGGCTTCCAGGGAAGTGGAGCAGCCTGAGCAAAGGGGCTGGCTGGTGCCCGGAGCAGCCACTGCCGATGCAGCCGGTCCCGGTGCTGGGCCAGCCGGGCAAACAGCCCGCCCGGGGGGCAGGCACCGAGGGCCGGGCTCTTGCCATGGGTCAGCATCTGGCTTGAGGCAGCCGGGAAGGCTCGGCTTAAACAAACATGCCGGCCAGCAGCACGCAGGACGCGGCCAGCCCCGATTCAGCCGAGCACTTCAGCACCCAGCTCAGGGCCGGGCAGCGAAGCTCCCGGCCAGGCACGGGGGTCTGTACCGGGCAGCCGCCCAGGGACGGCGTCACCACCTGGGCTTTAAAGCCTTTTGCTGCACGGGGGCCGGCTGTGCTTTGGGGGCAGGAGCTGGCCTGCTCCGGGCTCTGCAAGGCATGGGGGGGTTCAGAAGCCCTGCAAGGCACGGGAGGGGGCTCAGGACCCTGGGAGCCTCGGCACAGCCCGGGCACTGCTGTCTGGCCGCGGGTCCCACCCTGGGGTTGCTCTCCCACTTGCGCTTTCTCTATTTTAGAGGCAGCTTGTCTGTGAAGCGCTTTGGGGCTTGGCTGAAAGGGGGTCGCTCCCTTTCTGCTGAGGACAAGCTGGTACCTCGCCAGGTACCCGCGGGCCGGGGGCCCACCCAGCCCTGCTCCCAGCAAGGGGAGCCTTCCCATTGCGCTGGCGGCTGGGGAGCCGGCGCAGGCGCCAAGACCACGGAGCCGTGCCGGCAGAGCTGCGCTGCCCTCCCCAGCATCCTCCGGCGTTCCCATGGTAACTCCCTGGCTCACAGCTCCTGAGCCGGCACGGCTTTAGCTGCATGCCATCATGGCTTTAGCCGCACGCCATCACGGCTTTAGCCGCACACGCCCACCGGCCCCGCTCTGCGCCCACCGCCCCAGCTCCCATGCCAGCGTCTCGTCACCCTCCGCCCTCTCCTCCCACCACTGCCGTCCCCTCCTGCCACCCGGGACCTCCTGGTCCCTCCGCGAGGGACCCACCGTCTCGCACCTCGCTG
The DNA here is from genome assembly GCA_013400755.1 of Pelecanoides urinatrix. Classification (NCBI taxonomy): domain Eukaryota; kingdom Metazoa; phylum Chordata; class Aves; order Procellariiformes; family Procellariidae; genus Pelecanoides; species Pelecanoides urinatrix. The sequence goes on along the minus strand of VZTQ01006148.1, from coordinate 245,507 downwards.
CAAAGAGCTGCTCCACAAGCCCCCCCAACAAAAGTACCTTCCCCAGAGCTCTGCAAAGGCCTCCATTCTCATTTTTCTGCAGCGTATCATGCAGAAACCAAGGAAAAACTGCTGACAGGTGAGAGGAGCACAGCATTCTCGGAGGAGAGGGGAGCCGAGCAGGACAAGTGGGTCTGTATGCGGGTGATTTCCCACCTCCGCGCTTCGGTAGGTCCCAGCTCTGCTCACCCCAGGACCACCGGGCCGGGCGGAAGCCTGTTAGCCCGGCACCTGCATCCGAGGGGACTTCCCCCAGTTTTTGGTGCTGGCGCCCAGCTCTGGTCCCACGCTTTAAAACCAGTGGTAGAGAACTGTTGCAAAAAGAAAAGGCCACAGCTAATGATTTCTAGAGAAAAAGCCTTGCAGCAAGAGAATAGACCGAGAGGTTACAATGTGCGAAAGAGAAAATACCAGGCCCAACAAAGTTGCGCTCTGGGAGCCAGAGCGTGCCAAGGCTCCATTCCCAGAGTTGGAGCAAGGCAGCTTAAAGTTAGGAGCAAGGACTTCCCACTGCTTTCCACCTCCCATATCCATGCATGGCTTTCAGGAGGAAGGATTTAACCAAACTCAGGTCCTCGACCAGCTCCAGAAGTTGATGGACAACATCCTAAGGAATAAACCGAGCGGACAGGCAGATAATGATGGGCTACCAGGGCAGAGTCACCCCATGTTCTGCCGGGCAGGTGAGACTCGGCTGGGAAGGTCCACCTTGGTCTCACCACACATTCAGGAAGGGTCCGTATTGAGGGGTGTCAAGGAAAGTAAGATGCCTTGGAAGGAGTGGGCAGGTCCCCATGTGAATAAACACCTGGTTAAAACACAAAGCGGGCATTCTGCGGCGGTGCGAAGGGCAGGGCAGCCCCCAAGGGCTCTCCGCACAGCCCGGCGCTCCTCCCGCGGCTGGGAAGAGGGAGGCAATTGGGTTTGCTGGTGATACCTGGTTGATCGGGGCGAGGAGATGAGGGCTGGCTAGGAGGAGCTGCAAAAGCATCGTACAGGACTGCCTGGGGGATCAAAAAGCAGGCAGAGTTCAGCCTTTATAAAGGCACACAGGGAAAAATCCAGCCTGTGTACAACAGCGAGCTGTCCTCACAAAACAGAACAGGCTGCTGCTGACATGGGTAAATAATCCAGCGACAGCCAGGACACATCAGCACGGTGCTGGATGGCTCTGAGACGTGGGGTGAGGATACAGCTCCATGAAATGCCTGCCCCATCCCTCGTACCAGCCCCAGGCTGCTTCGGACCCTGAGGTCATCCCAAGGATGAGCTGTCGGTCCCAGCCCTGTCCATGCCCGGAGCGCTGCCGGAGCAGCCCACTTGGTGGCTGCTCCCTTTTCCCTGGCACCTCCGTCCCGCCTGCTCCCTCCACCACCTTTCACCCCAGTTTGGGACACGCGTCCCTGGGGGCACCGGGTCCTGCGAGGACCTTCTCCGAGCAGCCACGTCCCCGGGTACCTGGAGGCCCTGCGAGCAAAGCCCTGCTCCCGTCTCAGAAATGCCATTTTCTGCATTTCTCAGAGTGCTCTAACTGGCCTGAAACAGCACCATTTTCAGCGTTACCATGGTGATGGCTGCCTGCTAAATGTGTGCAATGGAGATGCACAGAAACGGCAGAGTCCAGCCAGGCAAAGGTGCCCATGGCCAGTCCCCAGCTGGCGCGGCTGCCCCTCGCACCCCCCAGCCCTTCCCCCTGCAGCCAAGGAGCCCGATCCGAGCCCGTGAGGTGCAGCAGGAGCTGTGGACGGGGGTAACTCCACATACCCGCCCGTGCTCCGTGTGCCCAGCACCCCTGGTCCAGCACCCCTGGTCCAGCTCAGCCCACGGCTGTAGGAGAGATTGCGGCCGGAACATGTCAGGAGTAGATGCTTTTGGGAATTAATGTAGATTTTACGAGTTTTTTTTTTTCTTCTGACTCCTTACCATAAAAACGAAGCTCCCCTCCAAATCTGACCGTATCCAGAGGCTCCAGACCCCCCCTGCGTCTGCGCACAGGCTGGGCTCACCCCGCTGCCCCCGGAGCCGCGGGTGCTGCCCGCAGCAGAGCCCCGGTGCTGTGACACCGGCCACCGGCTTCGCTGTGACACAACCGGCCGTGCCACCTCCCGCCTCATCCCCGCCAGGGCCGCGGCAGCTGGCCAGGACGAGCAGCACGTCGGGAACCAGCAGGACCGGGAAACCCGTCAGTCACCCGTGGATCGCCGCCAGGACCTTCTGCGGGGCACGGCCAACCAGCACCCAAGGCCAGCAGCCCCAGGGCATCCCCAGGGATGCTGACGCAGAGCCAGGTTGTTGTCTGCTGCTCCGCTTCACTGGGCTCCTGGTGATCCAGCGTGCGGCCAACGGCTCCATCCCGCCATCCCTGCCCGCAGCCGCTTGTCCTGGAGGTGACGGCTTGGCGCATGAGATACTCCCTTGGGTGGATGGGAGAAGAGTGAGCACAGCACACGGCTGCAGAAGGAGCTTCGGGCAGGATGGTGACCATTCATACCCCAGAGCAGGGAGGGAGCAGAGCTCTTAGACTCCCTCTCCTCCTGCCCAGACAGGGCCCTTCCCCTCAGCCAGAGCTGGTCTTCTCCACTTCATTACTCATCGCACCTCCTCAAGCTGCCGGTTGTTTTGCAGGGAGCTTCACAAGGTGGAGTAGCTACCAGCCACTGCATCACAGAAAAAGTGAGGTTGGGAGGACCTCTGGAGGTCTCCAGTCCAACCTCCTGCTCCGAGCAGGGCTGGCTGCAGAGCTAGAGCAGGTCACTCAAAAGGACACCCTGTCCTTTTGAAAACCTCCAAGGATGGAGGTGCCACCACCTCTCCAGACCCTGTCCCAGGGCTGCACCACCCTCCTGGGGAAGATGTTTTTCCTTACCTCCAACCAGCGTTTCCCACATCCCTACCCATGGCCTCCTACCCTTCCCTGCGTCCCTCTGAGATGTGCCTGGCTCCATCTTGATCCCAAAAATCCAGAATGACTTGTCACAAATGTTACTCACCGGCAGAGCCACGAGGACGTTTGCTGCCATTTCCCCATCGCCTCTAAACACCACGAAGCAAACCCCAAGCAGCGAGCAAAGCCGTGGGGGTGAGCACAGCACGTACCCCCCAGCTGCAACAGCCCTCAGCGTCCGAATCCAGCTTTTCGGTAGAAATTGAGTCCTGCTGATTTGAAAACAAACATAGCAGCGATATTTGAAAGGCATTTGCTGGAATTGCCCAAGCGAGTTTCTAAATCTCATCTCTTCTTGATAAACGCCATAGGATGGGGCGTGACTTTCAGGCTAAGTTTTGACCTGTGCTGACACCGGGTCTGTGGTGATTCACTGCGCTCCTAAAAATCACGTCCCTTTGCAATGGCTACTCCAAACCAAGCACCTCAAAGCCAGGAGGGAACACGCCGGCTCGCCTTTGAGATCAGCGTGAACGGCAGGGACACACTGCTTTTGCTAATGCTCCCAAAATATTACTTACTGTTTGAGGACAGAGGGGTTTGTTGGGAATTTACAAGTAAAATGCTGTTTAATTCATGAATGTAAATGAGTAAGAAAATAAGTTTGTTGAGAAACACGGCCTTAACCCCAAGCTGATTTTTGGATCAGCTGGGAGTCAGGAGCGAGACAGACAAAATTCAAACGTTGCTTCAAGATATCGGCTAACACTGACTTTGGAATTCAGAACCGCAGTCAGTATAGGTGTCCTGCTACCGCTAAACAGCAGAATGAGTCCAGCCATCCCAACCAAGGCTTTTCCAGTCTGTGAGCTTTCCCCAGTTAACCTTTTTCTCTGCTTTATTATTTTGCAGTGTTGGGTTTGGGGATGATTGGATACCAAGCCGCCTCTGCAACCAGCACATGGGCCTAAACTTCATGTTTCAAGAGGCACTTTCATATTTGTGGCAGGCTTGCTGGGACTATTAAAGAGAATGGCATATTTTTGTTACCTGAGGAATGAATTAAACAGGAACCTCTCAGTCCTGGATTGACCTTCTGGCTTCCCAGCGCTGGTGGCTGATACCTGCACGTGTGCATCTCCCAGCCCGCCGTTTGCATTCCATGGCTTTCCCCACCGACACCTGGAAAACTGCCAAGGCTGGAGATCCCCCTCTCCACTGACCGGTCCAGGGCTCCCCGCTCCGGGGGAAGGTCTTCCTCATCTCCGACCTGAACCTGCCAGTTTGTGGCCGTGTCCACTCCTTGTTTCGTCTGCCACAGCCATCCCCCACCCTCCTCCATTTGAACCACGAACAGACAAAACCGCCCGGGCACTGGGGTCACCCCTCGCCCAGCTGCGGGTGGGTGATGGGCCACTTCACACCTTCCCCTGGCCCTGGTGGCACTGGGAAGGGCTGTCACCACGAGACGTGCTTGCGGCAGGCGGCCTTCGAGGTGGCCTCCCCGGCTGTGACTCTGCAGGAAGGCTCTCAGGAACTCACGGCTTCGGCGTCGGTGGGGAGCCCAGGCACAAAGCACGGCGTGCCCCAAGCCCTTCCCTTCTTGTGCTGCCGCGTGATGGCCGGGCGGGAGAGCCTCAGGCAGAGCACTATGGTTGGGTTTGGACAACTAGCCCCGTTTTCCTGCCCCGTCAGAAGTCCTCCCAGCGCTGGCTGCAGTCCCCGCACAGAAAAATAAAACAGTGACTCTGCGGTCAAGATGCCAGCTAGCAGCCATCTTGCCCAGGAACTGCAATGACAGATCGGCACAAACCTTGGCCTGCCAGTTCTCCTCGGGATTTTTCCTTTCATTGCGGTCTTGCCAAGATCATTTTTCACTGTTCCCTCTTCTGAGCGATCTCCACTGCTATCTATCTCCAGCCGTATCTTAAGCTGCCAGTCTCAAGGTGACCCTGGGCAGGGCTCTCTGGCGGTTTGTCGGTGGCTGTCACGTCCTCGCAAGCTGCGGGGTCTCTGCTCCCAGCCCGGTGTCGGTATTTGCCGTGCACGCTGCAGCGGTGCTCGGGGTCCTCGTGGTGGCTGGTGTGGGACACGGACGGCACCTGGTGACCTTTGCTGAAGCCCGAGCGGGTGCTTGGGTCTGAGCTGTGCTCGGCGGCCAGGCCCTTCCCCTGTCCCGGGGTGGATCTGCAGCCTCAAGCTGACAGCACCCAATTTGCACCTGCGGGTTTGTGGCGTCTGTGGCTTCCCAGGATGTCATGGCAAACTACCAGCCCCTCCAATTCCCCTTGCTAGGGCAGCGAAGGAACCCAATACCTGCCAGACTGAGCCCACCTTGGCAGATAAACCCCCTACCAGCAAACAAGCGGAACCAAGCTCTCCATCTGTGGTCAGAGCTGCATAAAACCAGGCATAAAACCAGGACAGGTCTAACACTGGCCCCTGAGCCATTCCTCCACCTCCTCAAGGCAACCTGGCTGGGGGTGTCGTTGCCCAAACCACCCTGAATGCTGCCCAGGGGCTCCCTCCCCACCTCGAGACATTTGCTACTCTGCCAAGCAGGAGGACGAGCCAGCGCTGCATGGCTGTGGCTGTGCAACCATGGACTTCGCTTTCCCTGAAGCTGCAGCATCCCTGGTCCGCAAGCAGAGTTTCCAGCTTTCCTCAAGTCAGGAGTATGTATCTCCATGAGGGGAAGCTCCCGGCCACATCCAACATGGCTGTAGGGAAAGGAGCAAGGGGAGGGTTTCGCAGCGAAGGCAGGATGAGGGAATGGAAGGCTCCAACTCGGAAGGCAGGATTAACCACGTCCCCAGTAGCTTCCTGACGGAGAAGCTCCTGCAGCCCTCTTGCAATGCCCCCATTAGCACCCCTCGCCCCCGGCGGGCAGGAGCTCTGCCCAAGGTCCGGACAAAAGCTTCCGCTACCCCTCGGCACCCACCAAACCTTCCCCAGGCAGCAGATCCTGCAGACCGGGCACGCACCATGAGCAGCGCTGAAGAACAGAGTCAACCTCAAGGACAGGCAAGAGCAGCAGTGCAGCTGGGGAGGACGTGCAGCCACAGCTCTCCCCCGAGAGACTCGGGGCCACACAGCTGGAAGATAATTGTACAGAACTAAAACCTGCTGGCCCCCAGCACAGAGGAGCAGCTGATAATCGCCCACTCGGCCATCCCACACAGCCCCCTCACCGCGGAGGTGCTGTGAGGGACCCGGGGACCCCCCCAGAGCTGAGTGCAGGATCCAGGCAGGCGCCAGCCACGCTCTGCCGTGGCCGCACCGGGCCGAGAGGCCAGACCCGCACCGGCACATTCCAGTAAAGCTACGGGGAGGGGCCGGGACAGAGCCACAGTCTGGAGCTTTGCTCAGAGCTACATTAAAATGCATGAGCTGTGCTAGCCCTAATGATGAGCAGAGCTGTCAAACAAGGAGCTTGTCCCAGCTAATTATCTCTAATGAGGGCAGAGTGTCAGGGTCCCCGAGGAGCTGGGCAGCAGCTTCCCACTCAGCTCAGTTGCAGAAGAGGGAGAAGATAAGCAAATGTCATTGTGCTGGCCTAGCTACAAAATCATTAATTAGGCAAATGCGACCTTCTGTGCCAGTTCGCTCTTGAGAACCTGGACTTGCTGGAGCTGAGACATACAGGCAGGCTGGAAACATCCCAGTTTTTGCCACCCAGCCTCTCCCCTGCAGTGCTGAGCCTCCTGCCCCCGTGCACAGCCCCAGCCTGGCAGCCCCTGACCAACCAGCCCGGGGCTGCACAGCCGTGCCACACTCACCTGGGGACTCAAACACCCCTTGCAAGGGCTCCAACCCCATTGCCCGGCCCAAAAAGCAGCAGAGAAGTCTGGTCTTCCTGAAACGCCACCATTTAGGTCATGTTCACCTCAATCACCTCCCTCATCCCAACCACCTAGCACAGCCCTGCAGAGGCTCTGGGCCTACCCAGCAACCAGCCCCGCAGCACCTCTCTCCCGAGTCTTTAAGGCAGACGCTAAGGCACTGGGAATTTCTGCTCCCCTGTGGTCCTACTCCATTCCAGTGCAGAGGGGACCAGCCACACACTGCTCTACAAGCCCAGTTTCTCTCTTATCACAGGTCCTGGGGCTCAGAAACCGAGACCGTACACTTGCCCTCACGTGCTAGAGAGGGGGAGCACGTCTCATCCCAAGGCGAGGTTAAGGCGAAGTCTCTTCCTGGGGTGACAATTCAGGGATAGGGCTCCTTCCTGCAAGCTCTGCGCTTGTCCCTCACCTCAGAGCTGAAGGGAAAGGGAGGAGAGGCTGCTTTTTCTCCAGCCAGACACCCGCTGCAGGACCATGACGACACCAGTGGTGCACAGCGCTGTGTGTAATTCTGGTAAGTGCTTTTCAGTCCCTTGTTGCCTCAGGAGCAAAGGCTTGAACGCCCACTTCAACTACATTTTTACAAATTAAAAGATTTAAAAATCACCAACTTCAAACAAAAACAATGCTGGAACCAAGGGGTTAGAGTGAGGTGTACGGCCAGGGGCTGCGGCCGGGGAGCTCAGCCCCACCTGCTGGCAGGCACTGCCTGAGGCAGGGGTTTGGGGTCACTCTTTCGGGGCACAATCATCTCTGCTGCAGAAAGCTGGGGACTGATCTAAGTCACACCACCACGTCTCACAGTCCCTGCTAGAATACACTACTGAGCAATGAGTATCAGGTAAAAGTTTACTGATATTCCCAAAATGCATATTGCATTTTATATTGTGATCAAGCTCTCAACAGCAGCCAACTACTCGTACAGGCAGAAGAACCACATTAAGTCAGTCTTACAAGAATGCTTTCAGAGGCCACAGGACAGAAATTCTTCCCTCAGCCTGCAGGAACAGCTCCTCACTGCATTTAGGCTGTCATTAGACTTCAGTAACTGCAACATGCTCCTGGGCACGCTCTTCACATGGCCCCTTCCACACAACAGAAGGGTGGTTCAGACAGAAGACTCACTGAACCCCACAGCTTGATCTGCAGCAGGGGTTTTGCTCCAAAGGTTTCTTTCTTTCTACTGCTTCTGCAGTGCCTGTTCTTTCAGTTGGTTGACGAGCTCTTCAGCATACACCTTAAAGAGTGGGACAGGGTCCTGAAACCAAGCAGATGGTAAACCACTTAAAAGGAGTGAACCTGAGCAGCAGCAAGGGGTGAAGTCTAATGAAGAGACCAAGGAGCCAGTGCTGCGGGAGCGTTAACAGTTAAAACCAGAGGAAGATGGGCCAGGTTTCTTTCAGCAGCTGAACAAGACAACCTGCTATGCTACTTCTCCAGACACAGCTGCTGCTCAGCTCTGTAACTTGCCTCAAACACGACAGGCACCTGTGTGGGACATTCACCAGCTTTCCCAGTGCTGCCTGCATTCAAGAACCATCAGGAGCTCCCAGGGATCCCTTTTCTTCTAAAAATGCTTGCCTCCCTCCTCATGTTGCCCTAAATCAGAGCTATACGGAAGCCACATTGGGTGAACATACTCCTTGAAGAAGCTGGACCCCACAGGGCCCACCACCGCCTCACGCAGTCAGTGCTCCTGACATTTCCATCCCTGCTGCTGCCGCAAAGGGAGCCAACAGGTCTGGGGGAAACGTCACCAGGGAGCCCACCACCCCAGTAAGCCCTTTTGCCCCAGCAGCTCTCTGGTGCACCCTCCTCTGCATATTGCTTCTCACAAGCGAGCTGCAGCGACAGAGGGTCACAAACTGAGCGAGCCCTGAGCTTGTATCCACGCGTCCCAAAGCACAAGTATATAGCAGAAGGTAACCAAAGGCAAAGATGTTCACGCAACGAGGCAGGAGTTATGAGCCAACCCCCTAAATATCTCTCCCCTGATCGGGGGATCTGGTTTTACAACGTGCTTTAACTCAGCCCCATGTTTTGGGCACCCAAATTTAACTGGGCTCACGTGGCTGCTCAGGAGTTTCGGAGCACCACTGTGACCGCTGAGGAGTGCTCAGGCGGCTCAGATCAGCTGGACGTGCAGCCTGATGCAGCTGAGACACCTCAGTGCTAAGCACTGCCTCAGGAACTCACCTTTTTTTCTAGGAGCCTCTGTTTTTCTATTGCTTCTTCTAAACTCAAGCCAACCCATTCAGCTTCCTCTTCTGGGATCACAAATTCCTGTGATAAAAGAAGGAGCAGGCGGTACAGTCTTTCCAGGTGACCAAGATGCAAATCCTCTCTATGCCCAACTCACACAAACATGCGATCCAGTAGGAACGTTACTACGGATAAACCTTAAAACACTGTTGCCTCATTTCTGGCAACCCTTCACCAGGGTCCTGCTTCCTCTGATCAGTTGTGTCCGCTGCTGTGCCTCTCCTTTGTGTAGTTCTAGGGCTGTTTCTCAGCACAACTCCACGGACTATGGATGCTGGAGGTGTTTCTATGCTGGCAACCACCCCCAGCCGCACAAAACCAAAATGCACACGGGCAGTCTGGGCTCCTCGCTGCAGCGTTAGTACAAATTCTCGCTGCTGTCGGCAGTGCCAGCTCCTACCACTACTTATTGCAGACACTCACTGACCTCGATCACAGCAAAAACACAGACTTTCGTCTTCCTAAATGATCAGTACAGAAATTAGCAGCCCACAGAAAGACAAGAAAAACCAGACAAACTATGTTTAAATCTTCTCTGCCCATACCCTTAACCCTAAACACAGAAGCATTAACAGTGGTTTGTGCTGCGACAGGGTGATCAGGGCATTATCAGTCTGGACAACCAGCAAACACCACTGCAGACGCCAGGACAGGAACTGCAGGTCAGGTACCCACCTGGTACTTATTATAGATCGCCTCTCTTCTGGCTGGATCATCGGGATGCAGTTTAGGATCCCGCCGTGCAAGTCGCAGCAGCATTGTTCGCTTCAAATCCATCCCGAGCTTTGAGCACATATCAGCTTTTGGAGTCTGGAGAAATAAAGTCTGATGTTAAATTGCACCAAGAGACCAGCTGCTAGAGAACACGCACGTCTATCAGCACGTAGACAACACTGGCAGTTCATCCGCACGCTGGAGAGGCTCTCAGGACACACATTATGAAACGGGAAAGGTCCCTTGGATTTGTACTGGAGCTAATTTGATCACAGTTCTGATTTTCAATACCAAGGGCTCCGATCAAGGGGGTATTGAGGGCTGGAAGCTTTAGACCTGTACTAATACATTAAGGGTAGCAGATAGCTGCAAGCCCCTGAGGAAGGGCGGCGTGGGGGCAGGCCCGCCTGGCTGAGCGGCTGCAGAGCGCGTCCCGCCAGCCCCGCCGGGCGCAGGGCCTTACCTTGAGGATGTAGAAGTCAAAGCCGTAGGCCTCGTCGATGAGGTCCAGCGTCCGCATGGTGACGGTGATGGTCAGCGTGGCGTCGAGGATCTCGCTGTAGAACTGCCGCTCGAAGAGCTGCGGCTTCCACGTCTTGGGCAGCCTGGTGGAGAGCTGGGCAGAGACCGCCCGTCAGGGCCCGGGGACGCCGCCTTCCCCGGGGGATGCTGCTGCTGCCCGCCGACACGGGCCGAGGCTGCACCAGGGGCCGCCCAAGACAGGGCCCCGCGCCGGAGGGAAGGCGGAGGCCGCTGCCAGCAGGCCCTGGTCGCCCGGGGCTCCCCCGCAGGCCCGGTAACGCCGGCCCGGGGTAAGGAAAGGCCGGAGCGCTCACCTTGTCGTTGCGGGCATATCGGAAGCCGCGGATCCAGCCCTCGCCGCCCCAGAGCCCCTCGTGGGCGGCGGGCGGCAGGTACACCGGCACCGGCACGTCCTGCACGCGCTCCCGCTCGCCGGTGCGCGGGTTCCGCCGGTAGCGCACGCCCAGCGGCCGCCAGTGCACGGGCGTGGGCGGCGTGTCGTCCTGCAGCGCCGCCAGGTAGTGCTCCGGCAGCCGCGCACAGATGCCCTCCCGCAGCCGCAGGGCGGGCCAGAGCCGCGGCGCGTACCGGTGCAGCGGCATCGCCCTCCCGCCGCCACCCGCTTCCGCTCCCAGCGGCCACCGCGGCCGGGGCCGCCTCCCATTGGCTGGCGCGGAGGGGGCCGCAGGGGAACGACGGCGGCCGGCAGGGGCCGCGCCGCGCCCGCGTTTCGGCCGCCTGGCAAGTGCCGTCCCGCCCTCACCCGGCGCTGGGAACTCCAGCCACCACGTACTTGCCCTCAAATACCGTTACCTTTATTAAATTATAAAACTGTAAGCTTTAAAATTTACCGTATAAAATAATCACAGGTAAAATAACAGCAAAGGAAAAAAAAACAAAACCACCACCTTTTTTTTTTTCCCCAGACACAGGAATTCGCTCAGATTTTACCCAAAATAATGAACCCCCCTCCCCGGGCACCTAACACACCCCTGTGCCAGGGCCCAGAGTGGTGGGGGAGCAAAAGCAGAATTTCAACGATCAAACACCAAATAAACAATCACGTCAGCGGCATTTCTCACCCCAAGGCTTCTCCTGCTTCGCAGGGTGGAGCCCCCGAAGGAAAAGGCCCGACGAGGAATTATTTGAGGAATTATTGCTTTCTCTGGTAACCGGCAGCACCGGGGCCAGGCCGGCGGCCTGGCACAGGCGGCCCAGCTGCGAAGGAGCGGCGGTCCCTGCCACAGCGCCGGGGCTGCAACACCGCTGTGCAAACAGAGAGGGGGAAAAGTGCCTAAAAGTGATAAAAGTTGGAGGAAGCCCCACGGGCCCCAGGTCCCCGCCGTGCTGCCGGCGTGGCGGGCGGCAGCAGCAAAAGGAACGGCCGGGGACGTGGGCGACGACTCCGCCGGGTGCGGGCGAGCGCCCTTCGCTCGCCCCACGTCTGCTTAAAAAGTCGGAGTTTGCAGAGGAAGGGGAGGGAGAGGGATAAAGTGCAGAGCTGAGCAGAAGGCTGGGCGCTTTTCAAAGCAAAGAAATAACGCTGTTTCCTATCAACTAGGAGACGAATCCTTCATTAATAGCTCTTTCCTCCCCAAAGCCACCTGAGGAAAGGCTCCGTGGACGGGCTCCCAGCAGCACACACCAGACCGACCACAGCTGGTATAAACCAGCACGGAACCATGTATTTCAGCCCTTATCTATAGAATAAGGATGGGCAAAGACAACTTTCCTGGTTGCCAAGTTTCTGCCCTTGCTTTCCGATGCCTGCATGCCCTATAGTAAGGCTAAGGCGAGACAGCGGCTGCAAAGGAGACGGTAGCCATCCAGGGAGCCCACGGCGATGCTCCTGGCTTGGGGGGGGACACCGCTGGTGGCCTCAGATCAGCCACGACTCTGCAGCACAGCCAGCCGCCGAGGCACAGCGGGCTGGAGGAGCAGGGGGTGCGCAGCTCGGACCCCATCCTGGACCACCCACGCTGCCCCGGCAGAGCCGCGGACATGCCGAACCCATAAAAGGGGAGGAAGACTGTGAATACCTGAACATTGAGAGAGGAAGGGGACAGTGCAGCAGCCTGGCTCCTTCCAGATGAGCTAAGAGGGCTAAAGTTAGACTAAACCCTGCACTGCCGTGGGTTTCACAGCTCTGGGTGAGATGCTGCTGATGCCTTTGCACGTCCCCAAATGGGTTTTTTTCACATTCCTGCCAAGTCTGATCCTGAATCCAGGGCCCAAGTCCCGGCCTCGTTCTTGCCCCCGCAGAATCAGGACCAGGTAAGAGCAGCACCGCCCGTTTCACGGGGAGAGAGGCTCCAGACCCCTGCGGAGATGGCGACCAAGGGCCCAGTGCACGCCGAGATCAACTCCCTCCCTCCCCATCAGCACCAAGGGCACGCGGCAGCATTTGCCCCCCAGATCAGAAGAAACCCGTTCTTCTCTTGGGTTCAAATGCTGATTGCAGGACGGCAGGGGAAATCCCCGTTCCACAGCCCTCTGCTAGGACAGGGTCTGCAGGGAAAAGCCCAGCAGCCAAAGCCCTGGCTCCAGCTCAGCGTGGGCTAAGCCCGAGCCTCACAGATGCAGCAGGAGGGGAGGAAGGGTTGGCGATTTCCCCCAGGGCCATGGGGAGGTGGGGGACAGGCTATTCCTTGATCTAGAACCATGAAGAGCCCGCCCCATCCCAGCAGAAAAGCAGAGGTGGCCTCAAACTTGCCTTCACAAGACAAGCCCACCCTCTTCATCTTTAAGCCTGTCCATATTGCGCTCTCCCGGCCAGTGAATGAGCACGTAAGAGGATTGCCGACGTGCGCGAGAGGGGCAGCACAGGCGAAGAGCAACCTCACCAGCCCCCCACCTCTGCGACCGGGAGCCAAACAGTTTCAGGTCACAGCATAGAGCTCCTCACGGTCATTCTGGCAGATCTGATAGCGACAAGTGAGCTTCTGTGACCAGGCCCAGGGCTTCTTATGCTTGTCCCGAGGAGGAAGCAGGAAAGCAACGCTGCAAGCCACCAGCACGTGCCAGATGCTGTGGGTGTAGTAATAGTTCTCATTGGTTTCCATGAACGCATACACGGAGATGGCGATGAAAGCCAAGGTGATCCCTGGGAGGAGGTAGAAAACCCAGCGCTTCCATGAGGAGGGGTAGCAGTGTCTGCGCTTCACTCCGTGGTAAATCTGGAGGTGTGAGAGCACGGAAGGGTTAAGCAGCCAACCAGAAGCTTAGGCAGGGGGAAGGAGGCAGCGCTGCCTGACCCAGGACCGTGCCGAGATCCATAACCAGGGGATTTCTCAGCGACTGGAGGGATGGACGGCAAATCCCTTGCCCTGCCCTCCCTCCACCTGGGCGTTTCAAGGAGATCAAGCCCTCCTCGTGGAGGGGCTGGAGCCTGGGGTCTGCTCTGCCACCATCATTCTCCAGAGGGGAGCTAAGGGCAGCAGGTCCTGCCTGACTGCCCATACTTACCCACGCTGCAATCATGATGACAAGGGCAAAGAGGCAGGGACCCATCATGTTCCACACCCCTCTGCGGTCCAGCTGCAGGGACATGGCAATTAACAGGGTCCCCAAGATGAAAAGGACCTGGGAATGAGACACCACCACTGTTGTCAGCAGCTCATCTGCTGCCAGAGCGCAGGCAGCCATGCCAGAGGCAGGCAGAACCTCACCTCCTGGCCACCCAGCCCTGCATATATGCAGGATTCAGGAGCTGCACCTTCAGAAGGAGAAACTAGAGGACCCACAAACCTTTCCCACAAACCTCAGTCCCTTCAGGCCCAGTCCCTACAAGCATGCAGGTTCACGACCGAAACTCCTGGGACAAAACAACCCACTGATTTAAAAATAAGGGTGGCATTGGGTGACAAACAGGCTTTGTCACCAGGCTGGGCTGTGTTATTAAAATACAGCCATGAGAGGGCTCAGCACGGCCACCCGCAGCTTGGCTGGCTCAGGTCTGGCCCTGCCGCGCAGGGTTACCTGACACTCACGTATTTCAGGATCTTCTTCACCCGGGACATGCACAGGATCGTCACCCAGATGGACACCACAGAGCCCAAAAAGTCACAGTACTGTAGTGTGTCGTAGTCCATGATGCACATCACCGCGACGCCTGGCTGGTCACACGCGTGGTAGAACTAGAGCCGGGGACAAAGGCAAAGGGTAGCATGAATCCAGCAGCAGCACACAGCTTTCGGAGAAGGAGAGACAGGAGAAGGCTGTGGTAGCCATGATCCCTCCTGGCAGTGCCTCCAGGAAGCTCCACCAAACCACCGTGGCATTACGGAAAGCAGACGAGAGCAGCCATCAACCGGCACCCTCCCAGCAGCAGCCGAGAGCTTCTGGGACAGCACCCTTCAAGTACGCAATGCTCCAACCCCATCTCAGCTCGCTGGGGTCCCACCCCCAAACACGAGCACCCGCAGTGCGGGTGGAAGAGCCCAGTGAAAATAACACTCCTGCCAAGCTCTGAAGGGGCAGGACATGACCATGGAGGTGCTTGTCCAATGATCCTAGAAGCTCCTTGTGGAGCTCCAGGATGGACTTCAGTCCGATGCAGCATCCCTGATGCTCAGGGGGAGCTGACAGGGGACCCGAGAAAAGGCAATTCCTACCGTGGAGAAGAACATGGTGTAGGTGTAGACGGAGGCCTCCACCAGGTAGTAGCGATAAACAGCAACCGCTATGGCTGGCAGGAACATGAGGTTGCTCAGGGTGAGCAGGAGGGTGGCCAGGTTCTGCACACCAACAGACTGGGCCTTGGTATCATCCGTGCAGCTCCACCCGCCCCAACCTGTGGAGCGGAGAGGTTTGTGTGGATCTCGCACGCCCTGCCTTGTCCTCCCGCAGCACCCAGCAGGAGCCTGGGACTCCTCAGAAGAAGCCATCACACCCCAGGACTACCTCCTGGCCTCTCCCTTGCTCCATCAGCCACTCGCACTCCTGTTCTCAGGATGGTCTCGTTACTCATCGCACGCTCTGCTGCGGAAAGTCTTGGGGAACCCCGGCAGAGCCCCGTGTCTGCTCTCAGGACGTCCCCCAGTTGTTCCCATGTAGCACGGGCCATTCTACGTACAGTATGGGCCTGTCCAGGCCGGTACTTTTCATCCCTACAGTAACTCAACGCACATGCTACTTGCGGGTGACACATTAAGTGTTTGAGGCTCAGATGCTTCGGATGATGGTGTAAGCTGGGTGCACGGTCCCTACAGATCCCAGGAACCAGGGTGGAGAGTGATCCACAACATCGAGGAAGCCATCGGGCTCCTGTCCTACCTCCTGTCACAGCAGGGCAGACTGCAAAGCCAGCTCAGGTTGCTCTGGGCCTTGCCCAGCTGAGTTTTGAAGATCTCCAAGGATGGAGACCTGCCAACCGTGCAAAGCTGAACAACTCTGATGGGGGGAAATTTGTCTTCTTCGATTAGCTGGAAGTTCCCTTGCTGCAGCCTGTCTGTGGCCTCTTGCCCTTTCCCTGCACTCCTCCAGAAGAGCCCGGCTCCAGGGTCCCTGTAACCCCTGTGGGCCGTGGAAGGTGTGATTTGATCCCCCTCCAACTCTTCTTCTCCAGGGTGACCAAACCGCTGCCTCAGCCCAGGGAGACATCCCGGTCTGTGCAGGGCAGGCGGGAGCGAAAACTTCCTAGAGGACAGGGCATACTCGAGACTTGACACGGGGGTCGATTCTCAGCCTGCTGACGGGATACCAAGGACTGAGCTGAGACAGTCTTCTACAAACACAAACCTGCCTTTTTTTCTTACCTTTTTTTTTTTTAAATTCAAGATTAGGATGCCCATGCCCTTCTTTTGGGGAAAGGAGGTCAGTCACAGGGCAGCCAGGGTACGTGCAGGCACTCCACAGTCAACTAGCAGAGTTAAAAGTAGCATCCACCCCATTACCGTGCCACTGGAGACCAAGCCCGCAGCTCTGCCCCTTCTGCCGGCTCCCTGCCAGGCAGAGCCCAGGGAGGCTGCTCTCTCTGTTTATTTCTGGGTCACGAATATGCAGATGGGGCATTTTGCTCTGAGTGATTCAGCAGAAAGCTGTCCTCAGCCTGATTCCCCAGTTCCCCTGGGGTGCTCTGTGCTTCCCAGAACCTGGCACCCCGCGGGGAAATCAGGATGCTGTTCTCCATCTCGCTCCTCGCCCAGCATCAGCACTGCAGCAGACAGCAGGGACGTCCTGGCTCAGGCCCAAAGCAGCACTGAACCACATTTTGCCTTGTCCTTCTGCTGAGAACAGGTACACGTACCCACCCAGGCACAGCAGGGCTCTCATCTTCCCTACACCACTGACTCCTGCCCAGTCTTCTCATCCCATTAAGATAATGAGCAGCTGACACAGATGTTCCTCCTCCAGGGGCACCCGAGTAAGGGCTGGCCTGTGTGCTGGCTCTTGGCAGGAGACAGAGCACCGTGGCAAAGCACGGACAGGGACCACAGCCTGGCCTCATCCCATCCCTTATCCGGACCCTATGTAACAAACCGCCCTAAAGGCACAGGCCCTGACGCACTTTCGGGCAGGCCTGCCGGCACCCTGATCGCTTTGGGGATGCTCAGAAGCACCTCTCCGAGCCCTGGGAATCTCCAAGCTGGAAGCGAAATGCCCATTGAGCAGACAGCTGTCCTCAGCGTGATTCCCCATTTCCCCTGGAGTTCTCTGTGCTTCCCAGAAGGCAGCACCCCTCGGGGAAGTCAGGGTGCTCCCAAAGAGGCCACCGCGGGCTCCCTGGGCAGGCACTGCGACCTCAGGCTGTCCCTGGCAGCCACGGCAGACCCCAGGCTCCCCTACCCAAACACCACCACCGAAAAATGTGGCCTCCCCTTGGGAAGGATGGCAAAGCTTCCTAGGAAAATGCACTCACCAGCCTTGCAGCTGCAGCCAGCGTAGAGGTAGCCGTGTCTTCTCAGGAGGCTGCACTGCCCGTACGGCCCACAGTCATTGAAGCAGGGGGTGAGGTATGCGAAGACAGTCACTTTGGCTTCCGCGGCATTACATTCACTGCAAGGAGAGCAGGTTGCGTCGGCACCCCGGTCCTTTGGGGCAGCCTTTGCCCAGGGAACACTCTGCTCCGGAGGGTCAGGCCACGCTCGGGCATGCAAGCTCCCCGCTATTGCGGGATCTGCTCCATCCCTCCGGAGAGCTAGGAGCAGAGTCGGCTCCCTCTCCGCTCGGGCTGCCAAACCGATGTGCAGGCAGGAGTCAGCTCTCCCCAGACCCCCACAGCAGGCCCCGGCACCCAAGCCCAGCATCGCCAGCACTGTTTTACAGCATGCGCTTGGCCCCTTATGCAAGGAACCAGCAGGAAGGCAAACCGCAGGACTATGGACACAACTGCCTGCATTTCAGAGACCCCTCAAAGGAGTAACAGCAGCATTTTCATTTACCAATTTATCACTTCAAAATCCACCTGGGGAAGGGGAAGCCCGTCATCCAGACAGGCTCTGCCACCCGCAGTCTGCATGAGACATGCCAGCTTGGCACCAGACAAGCTGCTCGGGTGCTCACAAGAGAGCAAGTCGGCACCGCCACCCGCCTCCTTCCCCCTCCGCAGCCACGGCTTCGCCCCTACCAGGTGAGACGAGCCCACGGCACGGCAGTGAGGACAGAGGTTCGGTTTTGCTCACGCTAGTCAAGGGCAGCAGCACAGAGAGGCAGAGTGCCCTGAACCGTGGGGATGGTGGGATGACACACCAGACTCACCCCTGGCCCTTCGGGCAGATGAGCTGCAGGGAGAGGAACCAGTCATCTGTCTGTGGGTACAGGACAATCAGCATCGCTTCCGCAGAGGACGTGCTCACACTCAAAGGGTAGCCCTGGAAAAAGGCTTAAAGAAAAGAGGGTGCTGTGATGGGTGAGGACTAGGGGAGAAGAGCCTGCGGCAATTCCAGGCTGAGACCAGTTGCACAGGAATCAGATGCTCCTGTGGCTCCTTGCCCCAATCCTCAGGAGGCACCGGGGGGATGGAGAAGACCCTTGCTCCTGAGACCCTTGTTTTGTCTTTCATCTCAGCTCTCGGTACCTGTCTAGACAGCACAGGGCACCTGGAACAGCCTGTTTGCTTGGCTAGTCCTCCAGTGCAGAGCTCAGTTTCTCTGCACACCAGCAATGCCTTGGCCATCCCCAAACCTCCTGCCAACGAGGCTGGAAGAGCCCCAGCTGGTAACCAGACCTTCCTTTGGTGGAGGCTAACTCCCGGTGCCAGACTAGCATCTGCACCCCTGCACCCCTGGGCATACGCCAGCATGAAGACCTCAGGAGGGCTTGTGCCAAAATCAGCTTCCCTGGGACACCCCACAAAGTCCTGAGTCAGTTAATAGCTCACAAGGTCTAAAAGCAAAGCTCTGAGACGGCGTAGCTGAGCTGGCGGCGGGTGCCAGTGGCTCTCATACCTGTGCTGCAGTTCTGTGTGGCATTGAGGGACAGCACCGGAGAAGCAGCACTCACACACGCAACCACGGTGGCATTGGCCAGGCTCACGGTCGTCTGTGCAAACAGAGCAGTGTCCCCCGTCAGAGCGCCCCGATGCCACCCCCCTGCACAATTCATCTCCCACGCTGCTCACGGTACACGGGAGCAGCGGGCGACAATAAATCCTGCAGGTCACCCACCAATTCAGCAGCTCTTTCTGGGCAAACCCGCGTTCACCGCACCCTGCGCTGCCACCGCGTTACACGCTGGCTGAAAGGCAAGAGAGCATCCCGGGGGACTGCACGGGGGGAACTGCCCCAAAGCTGGGACACTCAGACATCGCTTCAGCACGAGCAGAGGGCGGCAGAAGTCAGAGGGAGCAGGACATCAGGGCTGAGCCCTGCTCCAGCCCTCAGGAAGTTTCATAGAATTTCAGGGGGCTGATTTTGGGGTGTCACTGAAGGAGCCTGGGAATCAGCGACTGGGGCAGGAACATCCCTGGGTTTCCCTGCTCAGTCTCCTCTCCTGGTGGCAAGGTGCCAGGCTCCCGTGGAGAAGATGGCATTGCAGCTGCTTTCCGTTTCGTCTCCTCTGCGTCACCGCCACCACATGCCAGCAAGCTGTGGCATTTGAATTGGAGCTGGCAGGTGGGACATGCTGGAAGCAGCTAAAACAGGCTCAGAGTGTTTTGTGACAACAAAAAGAAAGAGAAATAGTCCCACTGGTACCTACAACCCCTGGAGTTTGCTGCCAAACCAGCCCAGGAGCAGGGAGAAAGCCCTGCAAAGGGGAGACAATCCCATCAATCAGCCTCCGCACCTTGTTAAGCAGGAGACTGACCACGAGGGAACCCCCGCTGTCCATGCCAGTGTTCAGGTTGAGGAGGAGGAGGGTCGGGGAGAGGGAATTCACGGGAACGCTGGGACTATTCAAGAGCCTGTAGCGCACAGACACCACATCCAGGTCCTCACGAACGATGGGCTGGTTCTGCAGACAGAAGCTCCTCTGGTCGGACGCGTTGCGTGAAGCTTCTCCAGCAGACAGAGTGGAGCTCCCTGCTGCTCCTGCGCTACCTGGTCTGGGACCAGTTTGGCTCTGGTTTAGGCTGCTGAAGTTAAGGAATGAACTGGTACTTCCTGGCCTGCAAGCTGTAAAGCAAGAAAAGGAGAGGAATCAGCACAGCCAGGACTAGCACCTCACCCAGGCAGGGCCCCAGCAGCTCCAGACCTTCAGTGATAGCACAGACTGGAGGCTTTTCAGCTGCTTCATGCACTGCAGTATGGGCGACAGCCCCTGAAAGGCACCATCTTTGCAGGGGGAACTCTAACATCAGCACCCACAAGTTGGGACACTGATGGAAGCCTGACAGTGGTACAGTGGGTGGAAGCTGGGAGGGAGCTCCCTGGAGCTGCAGGGAAGGGGAGGGGAACAGAAGAAGGGATAACGCACAGCACCGTAACACGTCAACGTATTCAGGGAGTGTTCACTCGCCAGTGGCAGTGATCACTTAGCTGTCCCATAACCACAGGCTGCATAAAAGTCTCTACCAGTTCCCCAGACGTGAGCAGACAAGGCTGAGCAGAAGAGAGAAGCTACCCCAGTGTAGCTACAGGCACAAGCCATCACGTCATGGCAGATGGAGCTGAATGTGACTCTTGGAGTCCCACTGCTGGAGCCTGTCCATCGCTCCCAGAGACCCTGGTCTAAGAGCTCGGCTGCCAGTGCCAGGCCCTCCAGCACATGGGATGAGCCTCTGCTTTGAGGAGGGGATGGTAGAACCCCCAGCAGAAGAAAACTTTAAAAATGTACCTATTTGGTGAGCTTCCAGGAGTCAAACAGGGATTATGGTCACGTAATAAGAGGATGCAAAGGTGCCTATCACAGCCGCAAGGACTTTGTGACCTCCTGAGTCACAAGGCGTCACCTGAAATGGCGACATCCCCTCACTACAACCCAAGACATTACCCCAAGTAAACCTCTGTGAGATGGTTTCCTGTGTGTAGCCTGCTTATAGACAATCAATAGTCAACATATCATTACAGCCTGGAGCATCTACCCAAAACTATTCTCCCCACCAGATTTTAAACCAGCCACTGCTTCCCAAAACAGCCTTTGGAAAATATCATCGCTTCAGAGACCCTGAACTTCTCAGGCATTTCCAAAACAGGCAGCTCCAGGGAATATCCCTCTTGGGTGAACACTGGAGCCTTCACTTTTGACTCCAAAGCAACAGCTAGGTCTCAGCCCCCAAGGTTATGCCCAGGCAACCAGCATGCTGGGGAACGCAGGCCACTACAGCCAGCCTCCCAAAGGCCCAAGAGAGACACAGGAGACACAAAGTTCTCTCTAGTCCTTCCCATAGGGCTAGAGAAAGTGGAAGCCCACCTGTGAAAGAAGCCAGCATCTCCACCGACACACTGGCATTGGCAGCGCCGAGACTCTCCACCATGATCTGCAGCCACTTCTCCCAGGGGGGCGAGTCCAGGGCCAGGCTGCAGTTTACCTTCCCCGTGCAGGTGACGATCCTCTGGAAGGACTGAGGCAACGTGATGGAGCCCAGCGCTACCCGCAGGGTGCACGCTTTCTGCTCACTTGTCACGCAGCTTCGCAGCTCAAACCGCATCCCTGCGGCATGCTTGGGAACGAAGACCCTGCAGGAGGAGGGACCAGCAGTTTGCAGAGCTTGTACTCTCAAGACAAGCCAGCCATGACCCACCGTGGTCCCTGGGGCCTTGTGGCAAGAACTAGATTGCCCTGGCTGGTGCTGTGAAAATCCTTCCCAAGGGAAACATCTCAAAGAACTAAAATTCCTGCAGCTGAACCTGTAAGACCACCTGAAAAGAGCTGGATAAGGGTGCTCGTGTGTTCCCTGTGCAAACCCTACCACTGCTGCAGGGAGCTCAGCAAACAGGCTTGGAGACCCCCCAGCTCCAGCCCCACGTGGGAACAACAGTGGCTTCCCTAAGCAGCACCCATGGGAAACCCCACCCGCCATGGCCCCGAGTCTTTCCATCCACTGCTCTCGCTCACTTGACATGCAGCGGCTTAGCAGGCGAGACGACGGTTTGTGGCATGGCAACACCGGGCTCCAGAACGGGCATATCAGTGAGTCTGAGGACAAACATATCTGCCTGGAACATATAGGGGCATGGAGTGGAGAAACCCTGCAGGAGAGGAGAGCAGATGGGTCAGCTGTGGCGAGACACACTGGGCAGAGTATGACAGCCGAGACCCTCACCAGGACCCTCACCTTCACTTCAATCCTGCCGGCAGCCTCAGGGAGATGGGCAGCGATGAACCAGTCTCCAGCAGCAGGGGTGGTGACGTTCACAAAGGTGGTGTTTTGCGCAGCACTGCTCAGAGTGATGCTTATGTTATAGGAAGGACGGACGGTTGCATTTGCAGGAAAACGAGTGCCCAGTGGATTAATTACAGGAGGGGCTCCGTAGCGAAAGTGCCTGCAAAAGAAACCAGAATGCGAATAAACAGAGGGATGTAAAGACACTGGCAAGATAAACTGGGATACAAACTCGTCAGTCGACACCCAGCCTGGCCTGAGATTGCAGAGGGAGCAACATTTTCAAGTGGACCACAGAGCCATCATTTTCATCTGGTGAGGACTGGTTGCTATTAGCTTATCCGGGATTTAGTTAGAGATTGGTTTAACTTGGCTGCTTATTAAGATAAGGATTTACATGGTTCCATCAAGCCTGAAAGCAAATTTCCACAACACTTACTAAGGTTAAGCCCCAGCCGCAAGACTACTCCTTTTTTATAACCATCAGCAAATTCCCCATATAGGCTAAATAGTCAATGAAGAGCTTTCATTTTCTAGCTAAGATCTGCATCTTCCCTTTTCCTCTTTTAGGAGGGCGGGCAGACAGACTAAAAAGATGCTTAACAAGGAAAGTCCATGTGACCGACTTCAGTGCACCAGCACTTCTGCTTTCCAGATAAGCAGCCCAACGTTCAAAGTAGCAGAAAAGCAGGCAGCCGAGTAATATGCGAGATATTTATTTGGGCAGCCAATTTAGCATTTAATTTGCTGGCTTTTGGACTGCACTGCAATAGAACAACGGACGCAACAGGTCCAGCAAGCAAATGTGACAGGTGATGTGTTATTAACCTGTTTGAGCTTAGGTGGTCTTCATTTCTTACGGTATCGTTTAGCTGCTGCCTTGTCCCTCACATCCCCAAACTATTGGAAACCTTTCTGGGAAGCAGAAATTAAGATCATCTGTTCCAGGCTGCTCTGGAGCAACCAAGAGCGCTCGTCTGTGCCCAGGACAGACCAGGGAAGCGCAAGCCAAGCAGCAAACTTAGTCACTTGCCGAGACCTCTGTGGAGTGGGTGCCAGAGACCCTCGTGTCTCTACGGGCACAACCTGCCCAGAAAACTTGGGACCCTCCCAAGATACAGCTCAAAGTCTTGCCCCACCTGCAAGTTTTGGACCTCAAATCCCCCAACAACTCAAGTACTGCTTTAAGCTACATTTCTTTCACTGGCATTGAGTTTGCAACCTTCTCGTGCTCTTGCGTCTGCAGGACTCAGCATTCCTCTCCTCTCTTCACTGCACACACAGCCTGCATCCCTCACAAAAAGTGTCTCCAGACTCTTCAGTTCCTCTGTACTGAGGGATTTGTCTGTCTCCAATAGGTTTGTGTCCTCTCAAGCCCCTTGCAGTCCTGCCACATCCTTTGGTACCATGCACAGGATCCTGCCAGGCACAGAAAGGTCCAGGAACACCTTTGCTCACGAGCAGCAACACCAGCCTCACTGTGAAGCTCTCTCCAGTGTTTCTAAGGCGTCTCTTAGACATCACGTCTGATAGACGGCCCCAGATCCACTGGTAACGTGAACACGAAATACTCCTACAGGTTTAAACACAGATTTAGTGCTAGTACATGAAGAAACTATGGCTGCTGCAACTGGGAAACAGATGCCCAGCCTCCTACAACCAACCAACCACAGCCATGAGCAACAAGGACAAGAGAAGGACTGGAAGCCCACGTGGGCAAGCGCTGGCACAGGGACATACATACACTGTGATCTCCATGTTGGTGCACTCGGGTCCTTTCCCCCGGGACGCCTGCAGGAGCCAGCGAAGCAGCACGGTGTCTTCTGGGACATGGAAGTGGAAGAGCTTGGCGTTCCCATACCAGCTGTAGAAGGACAGCTTCTGCGCGCTCTGAGAGAAGTACTCGGAGACATAGAGGGAGTCTGAAAGGGAGAGAGCACAGCAGTTGCTGGGGTGGCTGCTGGGGGCAGGCTGCACCACCCACAGAAGCACACAGGAGTTTTAAGGAGAGGAGCCCTTTGCGTCCCTGATTTCTCATCCCAGTCCCACTAGGTACGTGGTGATCCGTGTTGTTCCTCCAGCCAGAACCACCCACACCCCTGCTACAAAACCATCACCCGGAGCCAGAAAGCACTACAAGATGCCTTAACTATGCTCTGCGAGATGTGCTCTGAAGATGACAGATCACCAGAGACACTGAGGAGGAGGAAAAGGTCAGGAGGAAAAGTTGATGGCACAAGAAAAGACGGTGGAGTGGGCAGCAGCAAACCCTGGGGCAAACAGCGCAGAACAGATGGGTGCAGGTAGCGCAGGGGCACTCCAGGCCCCAGCAGCAGTTTATGGTGCCCACAGGCAAGAGCTGTGCCCTTGTCTGTCTCTGCCGAGCGCACGGGCTGATGTCATCAGTCTTACCCAGCTCAGGACACACGTGCTGCCTAACACACTGCCTTCCCGTGACACGCAACGTGATGAAAATTCATGTGCTGCAAACCTCTGCTTTCAGACATACCTTCCAAAGTCTAAAGATTTTCCTACCTGGAAGAAAGGCTGCTGGGATAGCGAGAACAGCCCTAGGGTAGACTTGAAGGTCATGCAAGAGGACAACAGCTATTCAGTCAAAGTGCCATCAGGGCTAACTAGATCCTCCATCCATCCCTCTGCCCAGCTATGCCTACCAGCCTGCTGATAATTTCACCTGCAAAATTATACATTAGTGTTGTTGTCAGCAAGGAACCAGCCAGACTGCCACTCGGGGATGGAAAAGAAACGTCACACCAGGGTTGAGAAGGGGACAAAACTGCATGGAGGCAGCGGAGCCAAGGCATTGCTGCCCACCTGAAAACAAGGTTCCTAACAGTCAGTAAGGGGGTAGAAGAAGATGTCTTCACGTCTCTGCCAAGTTCTCCCAGATGCTCCTTTTCTACTCTGGAATTCCCTGGAGTGGGGAGAAATCGTGGCACCTTTCAGATGCAGGTTCCTTGTTTCTATCAGAGAATAAAGCAGCAAGCATGGTTGAACTTGCCTTCCTCCAACACTGCACAGGGTTGTGTTGGAAACACAGAGGACCCAACTGAGTTGAAGAAAGATGCCAAAGAGGACAACAGTCCTCAGGCAGGACCAGAGCCTTGGGATGTACTTCATGCCAAGAGGAACCTAATCCTAGCAGGAACTACGATTCATGCCCCAAAGCAGGTCGCGCGCCGGCCTGCACCCACGGCGCTGCAAAGAGACAGGAACGGTAATCATGGGTTTAATTCCCTGGCAAATTACCAAGCCAAAGCCTCCGGGCACCCTGCAAATCTGACAGGGAAAGGAGGAAACAGGAAAGCAAGAAATACCAGCCATGCAAGCCAACCAGAGGATTTACTGGTGGAGGAAGAGTGTGGCCGCCCCACCTCGCCGTAGGGGCTGCCCCGGCCACGCGCCCACAGGGTCCAGCCGAGGGAGCAGCGCTCGCAGCACCGTAATGCACGGGGCCAGGCGAGGCCACGGGGAAGGGTGAGCCCCAGGCAGGACAGCGAGAAGCCCACAGCACGTGGGCAGAGCTGTCCAGCTGCGGTCCCCACGCCAGGGTTACGCTGCTCTCCAGGCCAGCAAGGAGCAGAGACCACAAAAGGGGCTTTTCAAGCAAACGCTCCCTGGCTGCAACGCCAGCGCAGTGCGTGGGCTGTTACAGACAAGAGCTGGCTGTGATCCCCTACAAGCCCAGCCATCTTTCAGGCACAGGAGCTACAGAAGGGAGCAGTCTTTAATCAGCAGCGTCTATACCCCCGGCTGCCTTTTGCATGCATACGGCACGTTCATGTCTGGAAGTCCATGGAGATGTCTGGGCACAGGACGAGGGTAGACAGGGACACGAAGCGTGATTAGAGCTGGGAGAGCCCCGGCCCTGCTCAATGCAACAGGTCCCATCAGACAACCTGCGCGGGGATAAGCCCCCGGGCCTCAACGCAAGCTGCTCCAGCCCCACCGGCTGCCAGGCTCTGCCCGGCCAACAGCCACGGTCACCACCCTTCCAGCATGTCCTCACAAAGCTGAAGCATGATTTGCGTGGGTTTTGGGGAGGAGAGGGCAGGCAGGCTGCAAACTTAAAAACTCAAGCAATCAGTGGTGCTATTTATTAAGGACCGGTCAATTATACGGAGTGAGCTCAAGCGCAGTAAGAGGCTGAGGGCAGGCAGGCAGACCTGCCCTGCCCACGCGCTGCCTGCAACCAGGTTAGCACCCGCTGTGGCTGCACCAGCTGTGGCTGCACCAACAAAACGCCGGCGTGGACAATGTCCACTCACAAACAGCTTCTGGCGGCTCGCAGGCTTCGCTGCGCTGGGCACCCGAGAGCTGCACCCAGGGAGGGGGCAAGCTGGCTCCCAGAGCCTCTCTGTTTGGGCTGACGAGGAAATACCACAGGCAGATAAACTGAATATCAGCAGAGAAAAGCCAGAAAGACAGGTCACCGCAGGCGAGGCGTGTGCTCCGGCAGCCCATTTGCATCCAGAGAGCGTACTCTAGTATTTGCTGCGCTCTGTACGTGTCTGTCCCCATCTATTCACTATGCTCTGCACCAGCACGGCAACACCTGGAAAGTCCCACTCGGCTGTCCCATGATGTAAAACAAGCCTTTAAACTGAGCAAGGGAGTTGTCAAATGGATGTTGTTTCCATCCTCTCCCATACAGATTTCACATACGCAGATTTCAAACATACGCAAAAACCAAAAGTGTTTTTAAGACAAGAAACAAAATGCGGTAGAATCACAGATGCAGAGAGGAGACACGTTATTTGAATTTCAGAATAAAGCGCCACCTGAGATAGCTTGGGTTTGTTTGTCCAAAGATGATCTCATGGTAGTTTTAGGAAATAATACCTTGACTGCTGGTTTCAGGGCTTCCCATCAAAAGGATGAAGCCCTCATTTCAAAGCAGATGCTGTGTAAAGCTATACAGATGGTGTAAGTCTGACTCTGGACAAGACATGGCTATAGGACAAGGTGTTTGGCCATTTATAATGTAACAGAAACACTATTCCTTTAGCCCGTGTCAAAAATCCATCTTTAAACATTCCAGAAAGAGGATCCCTCGCTCCTGATCTTCACTGGCTCCCAGACCGAACCCGACAGAGGCATTCCCCAGCCGGCGGGACGGCGCCAAGACAATCCAACCACCACACCTGAAGCGCAGGTAGGTCTGCAGGGCTGGGAACCCAGCGAGTAGGATGCCAGAGGAGGGTGGGCCTGGGGCAAAAGGCCATCTCGCCCATCGGCTCCCGGGAGCAGCCTCCACGCTTCACAGACTACGAGGAAGCGATAACCACCATCAACAGCGGATAGCCACCGCTGGCACAAGCCTACATCCGTGACAGGGTGCAGCAGGCAAACAACCTCACCTCCCCAAACCTTTCCACCACCCTGCCCGCTGGCTGACCCTCTGGAGGGGGAGGCACGGTCCCCGGGGAGCCCAGACCCCCAGCACCACCACCAAGAGCACCCACTGCTCTGCCGAAACCCCCGCTCCTGCCCAGCTGCCCTGATGCGCTGGAAATAAAGTAACCTCAAAACAAAGCAAAACCAAGCAAAACAACCACCGCCGCCACAAACACAGCAGAAACCCCTCTGGGTCCGGGCCTGACCTCTCGCTGCTCTGCAGCGCCCGACACAACCGCTGCTCCACCGGAGACGGTTCACAGAGCCCCCAAACCACTCGGGAAACCACGGAGCCACCTCAAAGCCACCCCTGGCAGGAGCTGCGGGACTCAGAACGGCTCCGGGGCTGCGCGGCAGACAGGCTCCCGCTCGCTTTAACGTAACCCGGCTGGTTCCCCCCGGNCCCCGCCCCGGCCCGCCCCCGGCGGAACCACCGCCCCCGCCGGCAGCGGGGGAGCCGCTGGGACCCCCGGGATGAAGCGGGGCCCTGGGGCTGCCCGCAGAGCGGGGGAGCCTTGGGGGGCTCGGGGACAAGCCTGGGGCTTGTGGGGTGCCCAGGTCCTGAGGGACCCCCAGCACCGGCCTGGCGACCCCCGCTATCCTGGGAACCCCATGATCCTGGGCAAGTCCTGGAGCCCTATCAGCACCCCAAGACCCCGGCTAGCCTCGGGGAGCCCTGTGACCCAGAGACATCAGGTGGTCCTGGGGTCCCCCCAGCACCCCAAGACCCCGGCTAACCCCAGGGAGCCCTACGACCCAGAGACATCAGGTGGTCCTGGGGTCCCCCCAGCACCCCAAGACCCCGGCTAACCCCAGGGAGCCCTACGACCCAGAGACATCAGGTGGTCCTGGGGTCCCCCCAGCACCCCAAGACCCCGGCTAACCCCAGGGAGCCCTGTGACCCAGAGACATCAGGTCCCCCTCAGCACCCCAAGACCCCGGCTAACCCCAGGGAGCCCTATGACCCAGAGACATCAGGTGGTCCTGGGGTCCCCCCAGCACCCCAAGACCCCAGGAGGTCCCTGAGAGCCCCAGGAGAGTGGCCTTGGGGGAGGATTTAAAACCCCAGGAGCACCCTGGACCCCTGGGAGAGTGCCCTGGGGAAAAGCGGGGGGTGGTGGTGGTGCTGGAACCAGGCTGCTGCCACGGGAGACAGTAGCCTCATGGGTTTGCTTCTCAGTGAGACGAAGAGAAAGTGAGGTGGGAATTTAAGATCAGTTTAACTGAAATCACAAACATTAACGTGCCTCAGTCGTAAACAGGCAGTAGCTGCCTACCGTACCCCAGCTCAGAACTGCAATTGTTGGGGAGGCTCAGCCCTTCAGTCTGAAGTGGGGTTTACACTCATCCCTAGAAAGTCTGACTGCCTTCTCAGCTCTCACGTATCTGCCATGTTCATAGGACTTGCAGGAGATGTGGCTTCCACAGGTCAACTCATTCTCTGATTTTCTCATTGTCTCCAAAAGAGTCAGAGATCTTTCTTCTTACACGCCTTTACTTTGGGGTGCCTTCTGAGGTGTTGGTGTTCTCCAAGGGAATAATGCAGTCTGGACACAGTCTTGGAGTCCTTGCTCGGGCAAAAATCCCACCACTTGCTTATGGGTCAGCTTGGGTGAGGACTTCAGACCTGCTTTCAGTCAACCACAATCTCCCTGAAGATGGATTACTTCAGGAGCTCAAAATCTTTGCTTCTTGCTCTCACAGGCCTGATATACTTGTGGTGAGTTTATTAGGTATGGGAAGGAAATCCCCTAGGGAAGAGCCAGTCATTTTCTAGGGGCTCTGACCTCACCGAAAGCCCAGTCAGAGCAGCTTGTGCAATCAATAGCTAAGCAATGCCCTCATCTAATTTATGAGAAAACTTCCCTGAAGTCAGCCCAGAAGCTTGAGCACATAAAGCACGGGACTGGAAGGGACTATTCCTCTAATTCCCAGCCTAGATTTGTTCAGTGCCTGTTCATTTCCATTTGTCCCTGTGTAATACCATCCTTGGATGTTCAGAGCTCCCCTTCTGGAACGTGTGCTGCCTAACGACAGCAGCAGCTTCCTCCACATCTTTTTGCTGGGCATGAGGATATCATCCCCTTTCTGCTATGTTGATCCTTGAGGTCATGCAAGTATCCTGTAATATGCCGATCCTCCTCTATTGTGACAGTACCCACATCTTTTTTTTAAATATTTTGGTATTAATAAAAATTCCAAGGCCACATCCAAGGTCAGATTCCATCAGTAATTTCCCTCCAGCCCAATAATTCTCTTTCAACACTCCTGTTATCATGTCCCTATTTTTTTGAGTTCTGTCTTACAATTCTTCCACTAATCCAGACTTTCTTCACTCTAAATCACATGGTCCCAGCACTGTATGATGCTGCTGTCTAACCCCAGGGAGCTTAAACAAGGCTCATGACTTAAACAAAGCTCATGACTGAGCTTTGAGATCTTGACCCACAACTTGATGGATTTATCTGTTCTTACTTCACTCACGCATATTGCAAACATCAGTCAAAGCCTTCTTTAATGGCTAGTCCTCCTCTCCATTTTTCATAATCTGCTTATTATTTCTAATACCCTTTTGATGTTAGGAAATCACACTCCAGTTAAGTATTGCACTCTTTCCCTCTTGTTTTTCATGCTTCTTTGGGATATAAAGTAATTTTACAATGTTTTCCCTAAGGAATGGCAAGCCTTTTCCACATTAGCTTTGAGTTCTCCCAGTTGATTTCGCTGTTGCTCAAAAATTGTTCTTCTGAAAGAAGAACAAACAAACCCTTCTATCTCATTCTACGTTAATTTAGCCTTCAGCTCCACTTTAAAGGCATCAGCTCGTCATCAATCAATCCGTATGAATGACGTTCCTGCAACGCTGTCTCTACTTATAGTTATTTTCTTCTTAAAGGACAAGAAAGGAGATTCAAAGTCAAAGATCTGAGAGATCTGAGCATAAATCAAACTCACCTAACGTAGTGCAGAATCAGATCCACAACGTGTTACAATACCTGTTTTCTCAGAGCTCGGGTCCCTTAGACTTGCTCCCGTTCCCCAGGAAAAGCATTCCAGTGTTCACCGTCACTCTTTGGGGTGGTGGATGCTGTAGGACATGTCACCTCCAGACTGACAGCCGCTCCAAACACATGGGGACACTAAAATGTTGTCGTTGGCTTAGTGACTTTGTGGGTTGCTCTTTCCCCTTTGGCTAAGCAGCCTTGCAGCCTCAGAAGAAGGGGTGGGTTTGAAGCGGGAGGGTCTCCCTTCTGCTGCAGAGCTGGAGTTGGAGCTGAAGCTTCCTCCACTTCCACAGGCAGTGCCGCAGGTGGACATGTGCAGCCACCCAGGGATCACCGTGACCTGCAGCCAGGCAGAAGATCCCGCTGCAGTGATATCTGCCTTCTCTTGTGGTGGCCACACCGCAAGGTGTAGAAAACCCCTGGTGAGCTTCTGTGCGGAAATCTGAGGGAGCACGGCTACGCTGGGGCCCGGGCTCAGAGACACGCCTGACTGAATATAGCACAGGTGCCTGTGCCATGGTTAGGGCTCACCACATCTGCTTCTTGCTCTTTGGTCCATGAGTCCTCAAGCGCAGCCCCTCCTCAGGAGGTCAGACACAAGCGGAAGACCCTGTTCTGGAGAGTGTATTTCCCACAGTGTTTCAAACAGGCCTGGGGAAAAATCTGCACTGTATACGGAAAATATCCCTGTTTGAAGCTACTATCTGGAAAAATAAATAATGGTGACCTGTCCAAATTGAATCTATGGAGCTTTAACAATGCTGACCCATGAATTTTGATAAATATACTTCTACTATTAATAAAGGCACTCAGCTGCTCAACCATTGAAGGAGGCATAAAAGCTTTCTGGCTGAGCAGCTGCAATGCACATTTTGCTGTATTGCTTTCCATAAATCCATAGCTGGGATCCTCTTGGCCATGGGCAAAGGTCTCTGGAGAGCACAGAGCTGGCACAATCTGCTCCCGTATCTCTGGCTGGTCCTGGTACGAGGAGTAAAAAAGCAGCACTGGCTGGAAAACCCCATGTTTTAACCATCTCCAGCTCGTTGAGTTGTGTCTACCCAGCGGCTCATTGCCTACTTGAAGTCACAGTGACAGGGGATCTGGAAGGGAAGAGTACAATGAAGAACTGTGTCCCAAGGATGTGGACCAAAAATCTGCTGTTAGAGTTGCATGCTTTAGCTTTTGACAGAAATGTCAGATGACAGCAGGAGGCTGGTGAGAGGCTATTTGATGTAGTCTGGGGAGCTTTGCTATAAGCAGCTTTCAGTGTTACTCACAAATAGAAAAATAAGAGAGCAATCATTTTGGTGTAGTTAAATAAGGTGACACAGATAGGGAAATAGGATCTAAAAAAGAGGAAGTTGAATTTAAACTGGCTATTACAGCTCAGGAAAAAGATGCTGGAGTCCTCATTGACATTTCACTAAAATTGTAGCCTTGATGTGCAGCAAAAAGCCAGCAAAATGTGGTGATGTCATCAGGAAGGGCTCGGGCTCTCAAAACAAGAAAGAGGACATCTTTCGCCTGCTGTGTAACGGCTTAGTGCACCCGCATCTGTGCAGTTCTGGCCTCTGAATCTAAGGACGTAGTGGACGTAGGGTCCTGAGCAGAGCAACCGAGAAGACCAAGGGGATGCGGCAGCTGCAGCATGAGGAGGTCCTGAGAAGGCTGGAATTTTTCCCTGGAGAAGGGGGAGCAGAAAGGGCTGACTCTACAAAATCATAAAGTGAATGTGGGCCTGGTGCTCATCAGATTCTGCATGACTAGAATTAGAGGCCATCGATGAGTCTGGTAGATTGGTTTAAAATGGATAAAAAGGACTTTATGCGAGGCAGGGGGAGAGCTTCTGGATGGAGAATGAGCTTCTGGAACTTGCTGCCACGGGAGGTTGTGGAAACAAATAGAATCAGCAGGTTTATAAAAGGTATAGCAAATTCATGAGCAGCAGGTCAACAGACAGATGCTGAAGGCAACAGGCGGGAATGTACCCTCTGAAATTGCTATTACTGCTGGTGTGGGTGCTGGAGGAGCACAATCAAAAATGGCTAGGCTCGTGTGCTCTCCCCAGATGGCATCTCCCGTTGCTGAAAACAACACTGGGAGAGAGGAACCAATGATGTGACCAGCAGAGCATTTCCTATGTTCTCAGTTTCACCATCCCTAAGCAAATACAGATCTTCTCGGGTGGTTGGTGTGTGGTAGGAAGGCAGGGCAACCAGCAGGAAGAAAATTTTTGCATTTCTATTCAATTTCCATCTCTGTAGTAAAAATCTCATCCATCCCCAGTGGATAATGTCAAGCAGGTCTGACCAAAAAACATTGTAAACTCATTGAACAGGGTTGCTAGTGATACATTTGAGATGAAAGTTTGATGAATGGCTCCAAAACAGCAGTAACGGCATTGAGAAGGCATCAGTGGCCAAAGTCCTGTTACCACAGATCTGCTTCTTCTCCTCCCAGATATAAAATCCAAGACCTGGATTCTGTTGTGAACATCTCCAAGGATGGGGGATTTGTGGTGCTTAATGTCTTTTTGGTCACAGGGGCTCACAGAGAGACCTGGGCTACTCACAGGTCAGCTCTGAGGGGGATCAGCAAAAAGGTTTTCTAAGATGTTGCTTGCAATGTTAAACTTTTTGTGGTGGCAAAGGAGAGCAGACAGTGTTTTAAGTTCTATGAATACCTGTTTTTACCAGCCCCGTCCTGCTGGCGGGGTTTGTACAGCTGTGCTTGATGTGGCTGCTCCGCTGGGAGCAGTCTCTGCTTCTAGGAAAGGAAGGAGAAAAAATATTTGAAGTCCTTCACCAAAATTGGTATTTTAGTGAAGGCTGACTATTTTCTGTCTTCTGCGACCACTTTTCCTTTTCCCACTGGCAAAACAGCCAGCAGAGAAGGTGGGAGAATCCTAAAAAGTGGGCATTAAAGTATATTTCAATCATTCCGGTATTTTCAAACTGTTTGCCTGAAAAAAACGCCCCTTTACCTTAGCAACTGCTGGAAGCCATCTCCACACAGCCAGTATCTTTGAGAAGCGGCAGAGGATGATGGGGTCACAGAAACGAGAGAATAGGGTCTCTTATCATTAGCAGCATAGAAGGAGGAAACTGAGGAACCATGAACCAGTCAACTTCAAATCACAAAAAAACAGCGGGATGTTTAATTGAAGAAAGAGATGAGTAGTAACCATGGCCATTGCCAAAAATGAACCATTTCAGATAAGTCTGTTTTCCTTCTGTGACAGATTCCAGTCTTTGGTTCAACATTATTATTCACTGTTCCTTCATCAGTAACTTATGTGTTGCAATGGAGAATGCGCTTATTAAATTCTCAGACGTGCCTGAGCTGGAGGGGCTGCGAGCACCCCAAAGCAGTGGGTTAACATTCGAAATGATCTAGATAAACCGGAGAGATCAGTTCAGTATGGAAAATCTGACATTTAGGAAAGGGTAACTGTCCAACCACAGGGCAAACAAACTGCTTACGCAGCAGTTTTTCAGCAAAAAAACTATAGGCTGCCCCAATCAAGAGTTATGCTATTGGCATATTGAATGCCAATATGGGATGTATAAACAGAAGAACAGTTTGTAAAACAAACGATGTTTTCCCTCATCTCTCCAGCAAGAGGATCTCTCAACTGGTGTCCTAAGATCAGCTTCTGGTAATAAACCAATTCTGTATTTTCCCACTGCTTTTCTGCTACATTTTGAATGGGAAATTCCTGGTAAACTCCCTAGAATGCTTGACCTCCTCCAGAAGTATGGACTTCTGTGTCCCTCTCCAGGACGCACTCTCTGGGGCCATGACTTTTTATCAGACGCTCATAAGAGTAATATCCACGCTACCCAGGCAACGCTGTTTGCAACCCCTCAAGAGACTGGTAAAAGTGTTGTGATCAGGGAAGTCATAACCATCAAGCTTGTTTCCTGATGTCATTTTAGTTCCTCTTTTCAATAAAAACTAGATCTGAGATGTCACTTGCCTCGGTGACTATCATATAACAAAATACTGTGTTGTTCTGTGGGTATCTTTGAACCATAGGTGCTTTGTCCATCAAAAATAAATGAGTGGCGAGAAAGGCCTCCAGATAGTGCAGACATCAGGACAGGCTTTTGTTTCACCTGAAGATGTTCATCTTCCTCCTTCCCCTGAACCTGCCTCCTGTGACTCTGCCTCCTGAGCGCTGCCATGGCCTGGGTCGGGGGGCTTTACCCCCCAAGTCCACCTCCTCCACGTCGCCTGGTGCCATTTCAGGCTGCCGCTGCTGTGGCAATGCAGAGATTGCCTCCACCTCATCAGCACCAGGGCTGCAGCAATACAGGCTGCAAAACCAACCTGGGCAGGCAGTGGGGGAAATATTTGACCTGCCACTGCGCTGCCTGCAGGTCCCGAGGCGGCTGGGCAGGAACGCCAGCTCAGGGAGAGCCAAGCTGTAGAAAGCTGCTGCCAGCATGTCTGGCCCGTGGGGCAGGCTGTGTCCTGGGGCACATGAAGCCATGGCCACCAAGGGATGCCCAGTGAAGGGAGCCCAGGGCTCACACGCCCCTGTGCTATGAGCAGGAGGCATGGGGTGCCTGGCTGCTGGGGCACCCAGCACTGGAAATGGGCTGCTGGGGAGGGGTCCTGCACCCCTCCGAGCTGGCACCAGTGTCCCCAGTGTGCTCAGGACTTGGGGCTGGCTGGAAGCCCATCCTGGCAGCCTGCTTCTCCCTGCCCAGAGGCTCCAGCTCAGCCCTGCGGGCAGGACCAAGGCTTGGCCCTCTGCACCCTCTGCCTGGCCCCGATAAAGCACCACGGCTTGAGGTCCCCATCTTGTGGCAGCAGGGACAAATGGCTGGGACAAAACTCATCCCAGCTCTTTGGAGCTCAGCGGTTCTTTGGCCAGGCAGAGCCCTGGGAAAGCGCTGCAGAGCCAGGACACTGCCCACTGCCACACGTGTCCTGCCTAAGGACACGACACGGCATGGGAGTGGTTGGAAGGGAAAGCCTGGCAGAGGCGGTGGGGACAACTGCCAACCCCTTCCCCTCCACGCACATACCGTCCTCTGCGTTGCTCTTACAGACCCCACGAGGGTCCTCTGTGGCCGGGTTTGGAGCATCCCAAGGCTGTGCTGGGTTTGATGCTGGCTCTTCCCGGTGCTTTACACACCGCCTTGCACGCCTGTGTGCCCTGACCCCCCCATGCCCCTGCTCCCCCCGAGCTCCCCAGGGAGCAGAGGCTCTCTGTGGAGCAGAGTTGCGCCCACAGCTATGTCTGGGTGATGTCGGCTGGAAGGGTGCAACCTGCTCCAACACCCTGCTCCATCCAAAGGTAGATCAGGTTGGTCAGTGATGCCCTGACCAGCTTTGCCTTCCCCTCCTCACCGTGCCCAGGTGTGGTGGGCAATTGGGGTCATGATGCCTGTGGTGCTTTGCAGGAGAAACCCTGGGGGCTGGAAGGGGTCTCCCTCTCTCTCCAGAATCATTTGGGGTCTCTCCTGCCTCTGATATGTTCACTGATGGTGACTGGAGGCCATGGGGCTGGGGCAAGCGTCCATCCTTGCCAGGGAGCGAAGGGGCCCATGGCAACCTCGGCTTGGCTCCGTGGTCTGGCTCTGCTGTGCCAGCCACCCTGGGGCTTTCTCGAACCTTCACCCCAGCACCGAGCACCTCCCAACCCTGGCAGGGACGGGGCAGCCTTACTCAGCACCTGGCAGGTTGTAGCCCCCCCGGACTATCTGCTGCCCCGTCTCCCACCACACCCACAGCTGGAGGAGAGCCCACGTTCTCCTTTATCAGCTGCCCGCAGCCCCCCCTCCCGCGGCCACCCTGCTGCGGGCTGCGATAAGGGCCAGGGGCTGTGCAGACACCAGCACCGCGGCACCCAGCTCCGCTTCGCTGCCCGCGCTCGTTTTCCTGCCCTGACACCCCCTACCCCGCTCTGGTTCAGGGCCCAAAGAGCAGGATCTGGGGCTTCACCCTGTCTGCTCCCCTTGCAGTCCCCCGTGCCCGGTGTCTTCCCCAGTCCCCCAGCCCCCCAGGACCCCTCCAAAGTGACACCCCAGCAATGTAGCATTAGGTGGAAACAGAAGAAGTCCTATGATGCCCCACAGCCCTGCGTGCTGGGGATGCACAGAAAGATGCCCTTGTGCTTGGGGGTCCTCAGCGTGTCCTCGCTGTGCCACCATGCAGAGGGTCACAGGCGCCGGCCACCCCCATTCCCCACTGTCTCCTGGAAGCACTTCCAGGACAAGGTGATCTCCAATAATTTGGCCTGAACGGGGGCAAGAAGTGCATGGGGTGCATGAGGGGATCCCAGCACGGTGCTCTGGTGAGAAGGCTGGGACAGGCTGGGGCTGCAGGGAGCTCCCAAGGGCCAGACTCTGGCCACTCTCCCCGAGTCTTTCCCCTCCACCAGTGCCTGGAAATGCTCTGCTTGCTCCCACAGCCCCACGGCTGGCAGAGCAGTGTCTGCCTGCCGGGCACCACCACCCTCAGAGACAGCAAAACCTCTCTCAGAGACCTCTCTCAGAGACAGCAAAACCAGAGCCCATTTCGTCCGCATGCCCACCTGGCAGGGGGGACTCCCAGTTCGGACCCCCGGAGCAAATCCCTCCCGCTCCCTCCCCGCAGGCATCAACCAGAGCAGGACGCCAGGACTGGAGCGCAAATGCAACAGATTTTATTTCAGATCATTTGGCTGCTCGCTGTCGGAGGGCTGGCAGTAGGTTGGGTCCAGCTCTAGCCATGGTGCCGTCTTAACGGTACTTGGAAGTCAGCACGTTGCCCACGGCGCACAGGAACTTGTCCAGGGAAGCGTGGACCTCCGGGGTCAGGAGAGAGGGGTTGTGGATGGCCACCACCACCAGGAAGCAT
Organism: Pelecanoides urinatrix; assembly: GCA_013400755.1. Classification (NCBI taxonomy): domain Eukaryota; kingdom Metazoa; phylum Chordata; class Aves; order Procellariiformes; family Procellariidae; genus Pelecanoides; species Pelecanoides urinatrix. The sequence goes on along the minus strand of VZTQ01006148.1, from coordinate 208,259 downwards.
TGGCCCAGCAGCTGAAAGGCAAAAGGAGATGGTGAGCAAGGGGGTGAGGCGAGGGGGTGGCCAGGGGGGTGCAGGAGGGGAGCCGGGCTGGTCACCCCTTCCCAGACGCTCACTTTGAAGTTGACAGGGTCCACGCGGAGCTTTTGGGCGTGGAGGTCGGCGAGCTTGGAGAGGGCACTCGCGATGTCATCGATGTGGTTGGCAGCCTCGACCAGTGCACCCGCCACCTTCTTGCCGTGCCCCTTGATCTGAGCGGAGCCGTGGTGCAGGTCGAAGTGGGGGAAGTAGGTCTTGGTCTGGGGGTAGGTGACGAACATCCTGGAGGACAGAGGGGGTCAGGGGTGGATGGGGATGGGACAGATAAGACAGGGACAGGGTCACGTAAGACAGGGACAGTGGTGGATGGGGAGAGGATGGGGGCAGATGGGANCACCGGCCCGGCTGGGGGGTCTCTGCCCCCCCGGCACCAGCTGGGTTTCGGGTTGGGGTTAGGGTTAGGGCTCGCACCAGCGCAGGCTGGGTGGTCCGTCCCCTCTGGCACAGGCTGGCTGCAGGGCTGGGCACGGGCACCCGCAGGTACAGACTGACCCATCCAACGCGGCCTCCGCGCACACACGCGAGCAGCCCCGGCACACGCACTGCCCCTACACACACTGCATCTAACACGGCCCCTGTGCGTGCACCATCCTTGCACACAGGCACGCTGCCCCTATACGCACCCCGCCATCCAGCGCGGCCCCTATACACACCCCGCCATCCAGCGCGGCCCCTATACACACAGCCACTCATCCACGCTGCCCCACGGCACCTACTGCTCTCGTTCCCTCAGCGCACCCCAAACCGGTGTACCCCAAAGTGTGTGCCCTCTTCACCCCCTGCTCCCCGAACTGCAGTCACATCCCTTTGCATACAGACCCCGGAGCCCCCCGCTCCAGCCCTCTCTCCTGTGCATGTGCTGTGCTGGCCCCAGTGCTGCGGGGGGACTGGGTGGCCCTGGCTCCTGGGAAGGGGGGACACTGGGCAGAGCCACGGGGACCCGTGCCGGGCACTGATGCAAACGCTGGCTGCAGCAGCAGGAGCTCACAGCCGGGGAAGGAAGGCACGCAGGGCCACAGTGGCCCATGGCAAGCTCCGTGTGCCCCAAATGATGAAGACAAGGAAGGCAAGAAGGGCAAGGAAGAGGAGGATGGTGAAGAAGATGAGGAAGGTGAGGAGGGGGCCTGTGGTGCTTCCAGTAGGTTCGAGAGCTGGCGCAGGCAGACGGGACAGTTCACACCCGTGTTTCCTCCATGGCTGACGGTTCTTATCGTTTGTGTTTGGGGGAGATTAGCTCGAGCTGGCACCGTGTCAGAGCGGGGAAGGAGGGGAGGATGGGGGGGCTGATCTTCTGGGAAGTGGAGCCGAGGGAAACAGCGGCAGAGCAGTGTGTGGGGGGCAAACTGCAAAGGCAGAAGAGCCCTTCAAACTGGTGGCACAAGAATAAATGGGTGTAAATGCACATGAAGACACTGGGGTGTAGACTGGGATGTGTCTGAGGATGAAGGAAAACTGCTGTGGGTTCATGAGTGCACTGGCAGGAGAGGGGCCGGCGTGGCCCGGGGCCTCGCAGCCCTGGGTCTCTGTG
>VZTQ01006148.1:192729-205571 GCA_013400755.1 Pelecanoides urinatrix | reverse complement strand
GGGTTGGGGTTAGGGTTAGGGCTCGCACCAGCGCAGGCTGGGTGGTCCGTCCCCTCTGGCACAGGCTGGCTGCAGGGCTGGGCACGGGCACCCGCAGGTACAGACTGACCCATCCAACGCGGCCTCCGCGCACACACGTGAGCAGCCCCGGCACACGCACTGCCCCTACACACACTGCATCTAACACGGCCCCTGTGCGTGCACCATCCTTGCACACAGGCACGCTGCCCCTATACGCACCCCGCCATCCAGCGCGGCCCCTATACGCACCCCGCCGTCCAGTGCAGCCCCTATATGCACCCCGCCATCCAGCGCAGCCCCTATACACACCCCGCCGTCCAGTNGCACTCGCGATGTCATCGATGTGGTTGGCAGCCTCGACCAGTGCACCCGCCACCTTCTTGCCGTGCCCCTTGATCTGAGCGGAGCCGTGGTGCAGGTCGAAGTGGGGGAAGTAGGTCTTGGTCTGGGGGTAGGTGACGAACATCCTGGAGGACAGAGGGGGTCAGGGGTGGATGGGGATGGGACAGATAAGACAGGGACAGGGTCACGTAAGACAGGGACAGTGGTGGATGGGGAGAGGATGGGGGCAGATGGGAGGGAGTTGGGGACAGACAGGAGAGGGGATGATGGCGGGGATGGACACGTACCTCTCCAGGGTCTCGGCGCCGTACTCCTCGGCATGGCCGCCGATTTTGGAGAAGACGTTCTTCACATTGGTCTTGTCGGTGGCGGACAGCACCATGGTGTCACCTCCGCGTTGGCAGCCCCGAGCACGGGTGCCNGAGCGGGGAAGGAGGGGAGGATGGGGGGGCTGATCTTCTGGGAAGTGGAGCCGAGGGAAACAGCGGCAGAGCAGTGTGTGGGGGGCAAACTGCAAAGGCAGAAGAGCCCTTCAAACTGGTGGCACAAGAATAAATGGGTGTAAATGCACATGAAGACACTGGGGTGTAGACTGGGATGTGTCTGAGGATGAAGGAAAACTGCTGTGGGTTCATGAGTGCACTGGCAGGAGAGGGGCCGGCGTGGCCCGGGGCCTCGCAGCCCTGGGTCTCTGTGGAGGCAGAGTCCCTGCACACGCAGCGCCCGGCCGCTGCCTGCGCTCGGCAGGCACCGCTCTCCCGATGCACCGTCTCCCATCCCTCAGGAACGCTCATCTCCCCCCTCCGGTGTCACAGCGCAGAGCAAACCCAGGGCTAGTTTAGTATCTTATAACCCATCACCTGTGATCTAAAGACAATGATTTTTTTTTAATTCAGGCTCCAAAACCCTGAAACCGGTGGCCCTGTGCTGGACTGCAGCTCTGCCCGCCCCGCTCCACCCTGCCCAGGGAGAGCAGACCCCGGGCAGGGGTGGGGGCACCTCCCTGGCCGTCGATGGGGATCTGTGGCTCAGGGGCTTAACTCAAGAACAGTGTTTGTGCTTAATGGTCTGTAGTGGATTTTTTTCACTCCATGAACTTGTCTGATTGCCTGTAGAGCTCATACAGGCCCTTAGCTCCCACAGCATCCCCAATAAAGTCCTAAACAACTGTCGTGATAGATGGAGCCAGGAAGGATTAATCCTACTCCCGTGGAGAATCCTTCAAGAGGATGCAAGAACCACATTTGGCTTGGCACATCCTTCCCCCGGGCTCCCCAGAAGGATGGAGGCACAGTGAGGCGACAGGCTGAGCTCCATTCCCCAGGTCCTGCTACCAACATTGGCCACATCCCAAGCTGGGGATGGAAGCAGGCAGGGCAGCGGGGGGCACCCAGCGAGCCCTTGGCCAGTGCTGCCCCCCTGTACCACAGCCAGCCTCACCGGCACCTTCCTGCCTCCCCCCCTCCCTCTGATGGGAGCACCGCAACACCCCAGCCCACCCCGGCCCCGGCACAGATGGACACGGTGCTGCAGCAAAGGTGTCTTTATTGATGGCAACCGGGCACGGGCAATGGCTCATCTGTACTTCTCGGCCAGCACAGCGGCCACGGCCGACAGGAACTTGTCGAAAGCGGCGTGCACCTCAGGGGTGTAGTCTTTGCCCAGGTGCGCGGCCAGCACCACCTGGAAGCACTGCGACAGCAGCTGCAAGGCAAAACAGGGGTCAGCACCACCGCTACGGCCCCTGGCCCCCCAGCCCGGTCCCCATCCGCCGCTCCCCATCCCCTGTCCCCCGTCCCCCGCCTGCCTTGAAGTTGACGGGGTCGACACGCAGGTTATAGGCGTGCAGGTTGCTGAGCTCGGACAGGGCCTGGCTGAGGTTGTCCAGACTCTTGACGGCGTTGCCCAAGGCGCTCACCACCTTCTTGCCGTGGCCACGGATCTGTTCGGAGCCGTGGTGCAGGTCGAAGTGGGGGAAGTAGGTCTTGGTCTGAGGGTAGGTGATGAACATCCTGCCGGAGCAGGACGGTCAGTGCCGCTGACCCCCAGCCGGACCCCCCACATCAACCCCCCCGTGGGGCTCCCACCCGCTCGCCCCCCTCGCCCGTGGGGTCCCCGGGCCGCACCTCTCCAGGGCCTCGGCTCCAAAGTCCTCCTGGTGGCCGAGCACCTTCTCCCAGACCTGCTGGATCAGCTTCTTGTCGTCAGCGGTCAGCATGGCAGCGGCTGGTGGTGGTCAGGTCTCGGTGGCAGCAGCATCCACGGGGACACTCTCTTATAGCATCCGGCACCTCTGCCCCGGCCTTATCTTATCAGCGCTGAGGGGTGGGGGGGCCGCAGCTGTGCAGTGCTGGGCCCAGGGAGCGGCTGTGGTGCTGCCTCGGGGGGCCCCAGCTGCCTCGGGGGGCCCCGGCTGCCCCAGGGGGCCCAGCCCTGAGGAGGCCCCGCGGGGGCCCAGCTGCCCTGAGCTGCCCCACTGCACCGGCCCCGTGCCAGGCTGGGGGCCGGGGCAGCGCCCGGCTGGCTGCCCCGTGGTCAGCAGCAGCCATGGGCACGTTCCACATGTGCCACAGCCTCGGCCTCGCCGGCCGGCGTGCCCTCAAGTCTCCTGTTGGGATCCACTGTTCCCCCCTCGGCGGGCCAGGGTCCTCCCTGGCTCCATGGGTGTCAGGGTGGGTCCCACACGTGCCCCTCGTGTCCTTCAGACTCCAATGCATCCAGCCCCTCTCTGCCCAAAAAGCCCGTGGGCCTCTGAGCAGGAGCCACGGACAAACCTTCCCGGGTCACGCTGGGGATCTCCCATGGGAAACACCACCTCTCCGGCAGCCCCGAGGAACCTGGGCAGGGAAGAACCTTTGTTTTGGGCGCACAGTCTCCCCAAAGTCCATCCTGTGATGCTTGTCAGGCCTGGGCTTCTTCCCTTCTTCCCACCCCAGCATGTGCTCCTGCCTCTCCGTAAACGCTGGGACATTCCGCAGGGCATATGGTGCTTGGTGACTGTCACATCCTTCACTTAGCCTCTGTACGACGTCTTTGGTACAAATTGGGGGTTAAACACACCATATGCTGACCTACTGTCTAAGCTGTGGATTTAAATGTTCAGGTTTCCTGAGACCCACAAGTGTAGAATGTTTTAAAATCTGCTGTGGTACGCTGCGTGACACGTTTAGAGGAATTTGGTGGCTTCAGAGCTTCTGCACTGTCTCTCTCCCCTTTACAGTTACGAAATTTTGGAAGTGAGATGAGGACCACAGCTTGCAGCGCCAGTTCGGGTGGTCGATCAGAGTGTGCTTCAGACTTTGCACCCACCTTTTCACATCAGAAGTCCTCTGAGACAGGCACGGGCAGTGAATGTAACCCGGTAAATAATTTTCTTCACAGCAGCTCACAGGGCGCTCTGTTTGAGATTTTTGACCAAGCCAGCCCTGTAACACCCTGGTGCTCTGGGTTTTGCTGAGCAGTGCTTGCGCAGCATCAGGACCATCTCTGCTTCTCACGCTGCCCCCCAGGGAATAGATTTTGGGGTGCACGATACGCTGGCACGGGACACAACCGGGCAGATGACCCCAACTAATCAAAGAAGTATTTCATACCATATAACACCATGCTTAGCAATAAAAGCGAAAAGAGGGGGTTTTAGGGAGTTTTAGGGAGTTTAGATGGGTACCCACCTTTTTTGCTCAGGAACTGGCTGGGCATTGGTGTACCCATGGGAGGTGGTGAGTGATTGCCTTTGCGTCACCTGTTTTGTTTTGCTTTCTTCCCTCTTGTTCCATTTATCCTTCACTTATTAAATAATTATTTCTGGTTTTTTGTTTGGTTGTTCTTGACCCCCAAGTTTTCTTGCTTTTATTCTTCCTTTCCTCCTCCCCTCATCCCATGGAGGAGGGGGAGTGAGTGAGCGACTGTGTTGTGCTTAACCCACCGTGTTAACCCACCACAGGTACGTGTGGAGGGTCCCTGCGCTCCCCCCAGGGTGACCACCAGTTCTCTACTCTTCCCTGCCGCTGCTTTCCACAGAAGCCCCAGGAATTTGTGGTCCCCCAGGTGCCATCAACACTGATCTCCAGTGGCCACCAGTATTCCCAAATTTCAAATGCATGTAAAGTTCTCTGTATAAAAATAGAGAAGTCAAGCTGAGGGATGGTCCCTTTACCAAACCTGTCTAGCAGGTGTGATAGCCCAAGGTGTTCTTGAGGCACATCAGATACCTTGTCCATACCCCACGGAGAGGAGCATGAGAAGACAATGCCCAGCATCGCTCTGGGCACATCACTACATACGGCAATGCAGGTTTTGTTCAGAACAGGCTGTGCTGGGTTTTGGATAAAAAGCCTGGGTCCATTCAATATCCTAGCAGGGTAAAAGGTTCTTTCCTGGTCAGCCTGGAAACAGTCTTTGATGGATATACCTTCGGTGAGCAGTAGCAGTCACAGGGCTCTAGTCTGTTCTGGGCTTCTGCTCAATGTTGCGTTATTCCAAATGAATTTACACAGTTTAGCACATGAATTAGTACGTGGATTTACATAGCTTAGTATTTTCCCCTCCATATTGTGCAGACATTTCAGAACACCCCTGCCTGAACAGTGAGGTGTAGGTGGAACGCATGGAGATGAAAGCACAAGACCATAGCTCACATTTGAATTATTTATTGGGTTTTGCAGATGACCGAGCCCCTGTATAGGGGATTTGAGAGGACTGCATTTGAGAGCCTGGCAGCTGGGGTGCACCGTGGGTGTGCGTCCCTCACCCTCTGTGGAGACCATTTATCTGTACTTCTCAGTCAGAACAGAGGAAACACTGGACAGGAACTTGTCCCACGCAGCATGAACTTCTGGGGTGAAGTCACTGGGATAGCGGGCAGCCACGGAGCACAGGATGCAGTGGGAAAGCAGCTGTAAGGGAAAACAGGATGAAATCCATTGTAATCAGTAACAGATGTCAGTCTTGGTCCCAGCGTACGTGTCCCAACCAGGTAGTGCTGCTGCCTGATGCTATGGGTGAAGAAGCAGAGTTGCCTTTGGTATAGGACAAAAGGCACCGCTCGATACCACTCCCTCTTTCCAAACATCCCTTCCCTCCTCCCCAAAAGGAAATGCAACAAAGTGGAAATGTTTAGAATTTACTTGGTGCAAGACAGGTGGTATAACTTGACTTGTGAGGGAGGTTCCTAAACTACAACGAAGGCGGTAGAGACTCGAGTCTGTGTAACACAAACCATAGGAGCCCCCTGAGTAGTTCTTTGCTTGAGCCAGACCAGATCTTTCATTAAAAGATCCAATCTCAGGTTAATAATCAGGTGGGGAACAAGCAGTGTCACGAGTTGACAAGGCTGTGCAGTGCGGTCAGGGATCAAGCTGCCATCAGCGGTCACTAATTCTGCGATGGCAGTTTTCATCCCTGAAAGTCTCTGTGCTCACTCACCTTGAAGTTCACTGGGTCCACCCTGAGGATGTAAGCGTGCAGCTCACTGAGTTTGGCCAAAGCGCCTCTAATGTCATCAATGTGCTTCACAGCTTCCCCGATGGCGTTCATGACCTTGGAGCCATGACCACGAAGCTGAGTTGAGCCTTGGCTAAGATCAAAGTGAGGGAAGTAGGTTTTTGTCTGGGGGTAGCTGGAGAAAAGCCTGGAGGAGAACATGAGAATGAGATTCAGTAGTGGAAGCGACATGCATGAGACGGTAAAACCTCAGAGCAAGTGCCGTGTAAACCTGCCAGCTGCAGAAGTGCACTCCTTCAGCGGTTGTAACAGAGCTTTGGGGTCTTGAGGCTTGCATCAAGAAGGTCTTCCTGCTCTTAAACCTCTTCTGCAGTATGTACAGATTAGACAGTGGGCTAATCTGTACGTACTAGAGAAGAATGAAATTTTAAAATAATTTTAAACTTAATGTATTTTCTGTTTTTGGGGGGTATTTTAAAATAAATAATAGCCCGAAATTGTCACTACATTTCCTATATTACAAGGTAAGCCAATTTGCAGGATCTTCAAACTAATAGGAGCTGAATGAACTAGAATTGATATGAGTGATACTCAGAGTCGTGGAAGGAGTATCACAATACTTTATATTGAGCTGTAAATAACATTTAACTAACTTTGAATAACATCATAGTTTCTGAGCAATTTCCAGACTATCATCCCTTTTGTACCAGCTTGCTTAATTTGTATGAACTTTGGATTACTGTGCTCTACTTCATGCAAGGGGTCCAGTTGTGTTGTTTCCTAACAGTTTGTTACTTATCGGCTGGAACAATGAAACGTGAGTATCCGGTGAATTTAGTGGACAGCTGTTCTCTTAATGCCTAGAAATTGCAAGAGAAATTGCATCACTTATATAGAAATTGCATCACTTGTACAATAAACCACTTCAAGTTCATTTCCTAACAGTGATAACCCTAGTTCAGGACACTGAGTATGAATGACTTTGAATTGCTTGCCAGGGCTCCTGGCTACGAATTCTTCTGAATTGCTATAATGGGAAATAAACCTTTAGAACTGCTTAGAAAATGATGTTTTGCTGTAAGATTTTGAAGCCATCTATTAGCATTTAGTAGCACAGATATAATTCCAGAATATTACATACCAAACAATATAGACGTCATCCACCAACTCTCACCAGTCCCAGGGTGCTCTCGCTCATGCAAGTTTTATGGGAGATGCACCCTAACGGCAGCACCCTCTTCGGAGGGGTTCTGGGGGACTTACCTCTCCAGTGACTCTGCCCCAATGGCATCGGCTTGGGTAGCCACCTTTGCCCAGATGGTGACCACGGCGGCCTTCTCGGCTTGAGTCAGCGTCATTGTGCAGGAGGGTGCCAGCTCAGGCTCCTTGCGATGAACACTCAGAGCGGGTTGGGACTCGTCGCCCTGGCAGCCCTGGTTATAAAGAGGAAGGGGAGAGTGGACCTTGGCGCCTGTCCACGCTCATTGGTGACTCCAGAGGCCCACCCATGGAGGTGGGAGACTCTTATCTTCCCCTGAAACAATGCCTACTTCGGCAAGGGTCAGTGCACTGGCCTCCTGGCTTGCTGGCGTTATCAGCTTCTTGCTTCTTAACGTAACGGCGGTGTGGCCCGAAGAAATTGTCTGGACACATACTGATACATGGACAGAGAGATAATGCTGGAAAATTCCAGTGATGGAGCATTAGGACACATCTTTAAGCTGAGGAGCATATGGACTTCAAGCATCATAAGGAGAAAAATCTGCATTTTCTCCCTTGCCTCACAGATGTGACCACAAGACTCTGGGCCTTCCTGCAGCATACCATACACTTCCAGCATCTGCGGCTGCCATGTGGCGCAATATTTCATATTTAATTATTCCTAGGTAGCGCTAGGGACAGGCTGGGAGATGTGCAGGATAGTTCAGAGGGGGAGTGAGTCCCTGATTTTGTGGGAATCAGTGGAGATTTTGCCATTTGCTTCAGCACTGTCAGGACTTCACTTTGCCAACCTCTTGCAAAGAAATAGGGATGCACTCCGCAATTGGTACTGCTTATAACAGCAATGATTCCTATGGATACAGGGAGAGAGAGCTTGTGAAATTGAGTATGGTCCTAGAAAAAAGCATGTGTGTGTGAGAAAGCCCAGTCAGGGTTTTTTTTTTTATCACAAAGTGCCTCATACTGCATGTCTCTGATTTCTAGCTGTATGGTTCTTACTGTTAATTACCCCTTGTACTGTAAAAATAGCCCTCAGCACCACAGCCAGTGCTGGCATGTGCTGTGCTACAGGCTGGATGTGCCCAGGAAAGCCTGGTCCCATGATTGATGGGTGAAGGACCGAACAAGCAAAGGAAGATCAGCACAGGTCTGTAATCACAGAGAAGTGGGCAAAATGTCAAAGAAATACCCTACTGGAGATGGTTACTGCTGAACCTCAGGGAATGAATATCCTGCCAGCACATGAAGCAGAGGTAAATCTCTCTGCCAGCCTGATAAACTACCGCAGCTGTACACATCACCACCGAGTGCTGGCAGCCGTGCACGGAAAGCTGGCTGCTACCTCAGAGAGGTCAGATAGTGTTCTCTGCCCAAACAGCCTTGCACGCTTGCGCTGAGAAGGTTGATACGTATACGCCAGATTCCTTGCCAAGATGTGTCTGTGTTTCACAGCCATGCTACTGACTGCTACAGAGGATGCTCCCCAGACGTGGTCGTCCTGCTAAGAGGAAAGCCCTTCTAGGGATCTAACGATACTTGGGTCATGCGTGCACTGGGGTATGTCCAGCCAACAGTTTTCTGTACCAAAGTGGCAAAATAGACCCCACTCTCCGGGGGCTGTGGCTCTGCCACCGTGTCCTGGGGTCAGGTGGGAATGAACCAGTGGTGCTAGAGAAGCAGTAGGGATGGGGTCAGACCGCTGCTGCTGTATCTTCTGGTGTCCCCAGTGTCCTGGTGGCTGCAATGGCACTGCAGAAGGGCTCTGACCCACCCCTTGTGTGTGGCACTGGGCTCTGACTTTAAAATAGTCATGCATGTGAGCTGTCACACGAAGCAGGAGAAACCTTGGGCTTTCCCAAAGGGCAGGCACAAAGCACTTCATGCTGCTTGGTCTGCAAGCCTGGCTGGGTTTGGTGATCTTGCATTATCATCCCCGCTGTGGAGGCCAACACCGTATCTGGGATTTAATTTAAGATTGTGTTCAGGACCACAGCTGCCCACTGGCTGGGTGGCTGGGTAATCCACTTCTCTCAGTACCTCGCTTTAAGAAGGGATACAAGACGGAACTCACTTGTGAGCCGATGAAGACAATCACTTTATAATAAGGAGTATTATCAGAGTGCTCTTTGTATATCCTCCCTTTGATAAATGCCGTACATGTCCACTGAAAACCTGGGGCTAACTGGCTGGCTACACAGCTGCAGAGCAGAGCAGTCTCCCATTAGAAGTGCCACTGACGGCGTGGGCAGCGGTCCTTCAGTCAGGACAAGGTGATACTCAGTTTATACAGCTTAATGAATGGAGATGTCGAGGGAGGTTGTATTCATCATTGCCTGCTACACGCATTTAAAAAAACTTGCAGTTTTCTCATAGAAAAATCACTTTGAAAATAAAGATGCTGTTGTTAAATATACATTTATATAATGTTTTTGTCTCCTCCCAAAAATGCTGCCTCTTACATTGCCCACTGCATGGCTGTGCTCCAAGCTCTCCTCAGTGAGAGTGCTTTTAATCAGAGGTCACTCAATCAACACATAGGGGAAGCGACCGTGACCCAGAGATACCCAGGGATAAGGCGGAGACCATCAGGACTCCTTCTTATTTTGCTGCCCACTGTTTAAGCTGAACATTGATCCTCCATGACTGTAGGATTAAGGTCTGTATAGACATGAGGATCAGAGTGATGCCCACACAGGAGGGTTTGCCATCGCTGAAATCTTTATGGAATTTGAATTCATTTTCTGAGAGTTACTCTCGCACTATCACAAAAGCCAGAGCAGCCAAAAGGTGGCAGGGGTTTGCTAGGAGGGGCTCACCGCTTGCCCAGGGTCAGGGCTGCGCTGGGGACAGCTGCAGGAACTCCTCAGGAACGTGCCTGGCGGGAGAAGCGTGATCCTTGGCCGTGTGCCACAGCGTGACACGGAGAGCCACCGTCTCTGTCCTCACAGGGACCTCTCAGCCAAGTTCCTCCATCCCAGTCCAGCCACCAACGGGGTAGTGAGTCGTGGAGGTCCTGGCCTGAGCAAGGAGCTGGTCACCATCACGGGTGCTGCCCTGGTCACAGGGCCGATACTGAAGCTACAGACCTGCCTTCCTCTCCTGCTGCTGCTTCTCCTAGTTGTGAGTCACCGACCCGCAGCAGAATGTCCACCCCTGGGCAGATGATGAATCTTTGTCACGAACTTGTGAAATGTCACCAAAGGCGACACCAAAGGTGATTTTTAGTATCAACACAGAACTTTTTTAATCCTGTTCCAAGGGCAGGCTGCCAGTGTTTCTCATTTTAAAAGGCAGAAGCAAGCAACAGCCTGTTTGTAAATTAGCCCTGACTGTAAATCCAGTCACCGGCTGAATGGCACCTCTGTGGGATCAGGGATAACCTTCCCCACGGGCCTGTATTCTCCATGGGGACGGCCTCTCCCTCAGAGGGAATTCCCGTGGATAAGGTGGCACATATGTCTGCTCTAACTCTGAAAATTTTTGGCATATTAAGTTTTGGAAACCTTAAAAATGGAATCTAAGTCCTGGCTTTATTCTTTAATTTCCTACCAGCTTGCAACACTTTGCTTTCACTAAACTACAGCCTCCAAGAGTTGGAAATGACAAATATGTCTGTAATTTATTATTTAAGAAAGTACAATTACGCTTTGAAGCAGACACATTGGGAAATTTTAATGTAGCTGCCCAGCGCTGATGCACGAGGAATGCTCTGCCGTGATAATATGACTGCTCTTTAATCACCCTCAGACAATTCTCCCCTCTCAGTGACACCTTCTCTCGCTTCAATTGTTATCGCCGGCCGCGCGGAGGGTGGCCCTGCAGATTACGCCCGCGCCGCGTGTGCTCATCTCCCTCTTCAGCTGCCCACCTCTGCCCGATGTCCCCGGGGGGAACTGCAGAGCAACATCCAGAGCGGGGATATCTCAGAGCGTTCAAATACCCAAATATTGCAATCAAATGCAGAAGAACTTACATGCAAAACCCAGGATACCCTCTAGCATAATTGCTGATAATTTTCGGATCTCAGTTAAGCACAAAATAAGACGAATGCACCAAGCCGGCTGCCAGCTGTTGCTCTTACTAAGCCAGGGCAGGAGCACACAGGAACGACAAGTTGAGCTGTCGCAGCGCTGTGAACCCCTGGGGTCTTGCACTGAACGGGAGAAACAAGGTGGAGCGCGGCTTGCCAGGAGCACGGGGAGCCAAATATTGCCCCTTCCACAGCCTGCCTCCTGCAGGCATCCCATAACGGCCAGCCCGCGGGGGAGCGACGAGCCCTCGCTGCCGTTTGCCAGAATCACTAAAAATGACCCAAAAAGGCCAATGGAAAGAAATGGGAACGGGCGGCCCAGGCCTCCGGCAGCCCCTGCACGAGGGCTCCAGGGCCAGCACCATGGCTGGGGGCCGGGGGGCCACCACACACAGGCTGGGTCTGCAGCTGAACTGGGCGTGCTGGGGGCACTGGGCTGAGCTGGCTGTGGGTGGGTGAGGCACTGGGATAAACTGGGGGTGCCAGGAACAGGGAGTGGTGTCCATGGGCATGGGAAGTACTGGTCTAAACTGGGGACACTGGGCTGATTGAGGGGAGTCCTGGGGTGGGGGGGCTGTGCTGGGCTGAACTCCAAGTGCTCTGCTGAAGTGGGAGTGCTGGGTAGGGGTGTGAGGTGCCGTCTGAACTGGGGGCACTGGGCTGTACTGGGGGATGGGGCTGCGAGGTGCTGGGCAGAATCGGCTTGTGAGGCACGGAAGGCCCCGAGCCTCCAGCACCGGCCCCGCACCGGCCCCGGCGCCGCAGCGGCAGCTCCGCCCCGGCGCAGCCGGGAGCCGCGGGCCGGGCCCGGGTAGCGGGCGGAAGCGGAAGCCGGCAGCGGCGGGCGGCTTTCCTGCGGGCCGGGCCGGTCCGTGCCGCGCCGGCATGGGCGAGAGCACCAGCCCCATCAGCGTTATCCTGGTGAGCTCGGGCAGCCGCGGCAACAAGCTGCTCTTCCGCTTCCCCTTCCAGCGCGGCGCCGAGCACCCCGCCGCACAGGCCAGTAAGTGCGCGACGCCGCGGGGTCCGGCCGGCCTGGGGACTGCGGCTGCCCCGCGCCCGCGGGAGCCTCCGCCGGGGGCCCGCTGCCGCCCCGTGGGGGCCCGCTGCCGCCCGTGGGGGCCTGGCAACCCCATAGCCCTTATGGGGGCCTGGTATCCCCCACAGCCCCTATGGGGGCCTGGTGTCCCACACGCACCCCTCACACCCGCTGTGGCGGGCTGGCAACCCCCCCCCACGCCTCATACCCTCTGTGGGGGCCTGGCACCCCCTCGCACACCTCGTACCCCCTGGCACCCCTCACACACCCCCTCCTCACACCCCCCGTTACTTGAACCACGTTATTGCCAGGTGTTATTATCGACTCGGTGCCTTGGTGCTGTCCTGGCTCCGCTGAAGCCGTGTGGGCTTCAGGAGCTGTGGGGGAAGGAGGAGGCAGGGTGGAAGTGAAGGCACCGATCTGGGAGCGGGGATTCAGAAGACACTCAGTGAGCTTTAACCCATAACGGGTAGAAACAAAGAGACTTCAGTCCCTTGTCTTGAATAATGGGGTGGAGGAGGTTTCATTTCTTCTGGAAAACAGGTGCATGGGACCGTTCAGGTGCCAGCTGGCTGCGGTGGAGCCAGTGTTGGCCGAACCTCTTCCTCCGACGCTCCTGGTCTGGGACGGCGTCTGGGGCTGGACTGGGAGCTGCCCGCAGGCCGGGAGCGCGGGGCCGGGGCAGGATGGCTGCGGCACTGCGCTCGGGGTCCGTGTCCCACCCCTCGCTGGCGGGCCGGTGTCGTG
>VZTQ01006148.1:180607-192513 GCA_013400755.1 Pelecanoides urinatrix | reverse complement strand
CTGGGCTGTACTGGGGGATGGGGCTGCGAGGTGCTGGGCAGAATCGGCTTGTGAGGCACGGAAGGCCCCGAGCCTCCAGNGTGCGTGGCCTAAAGGTGCTGCGGAGCGACGAGGCTGTTTGACTTGGGTCGCCTCCTAACTGCTGTATATCACAAGAGGTTTGACACCCCAGTTTAGGTTGTGAGTTACTTTTTACCAAGAGAGAATCATCTTCAAACCCTTTTTTGTTTTTATAGGTAAAATCTAAAAACGTGGGTTATTTTGGCTGGCTGCTTCCCTCCAACCCCCTTCCTGCTTTTTGTTGGTAAAGGATTTCGATACCTGTGACTGCAGGAGGAGCTTCTGAAGCATTATCATTGTCCTGAAACCTAAGCAATAACGAGGGAAATGCGTTGGTCAGAATTTTATTTTCCACACTCTCTCGAACTGCAAACTGTTACCTGGCACTTGAGAGAAAAATTGTTTCTGTGAATTTTTTGTTCTCCTCTTTATCCCCTGAAGATGTAAACCTCTTTCTCCTATTTTTTGATGTGTTTTTGAGTGAGAATAGAAAAAACAAGATCTGGTACTTCTACCTAAAAGGAAGAGGCTTTCTGCTTTTAATATTACTTTTTTTAGATCTTGGTAATAGATAATTTTAAAAAGGGCACAGACGAGTATTCTCTTAATGCACAAGTATTCTCGTAATGCACTTATTTTAATGAACGCTTTAAGGAGATTGTTCCTTGAAAAAGCTGTCTTTATTCTTTGTTTCAGATAAACCAAGGAGCCGATACGCTGTGAATAGCTCTGGTGACACCACAGAAGATCAAGATGGGGACTCCAGGTAGGGGAAAACATTTCTCCTTGCCTAAGAGTTTGAAACAGAGGAGAGATGGCCTCTTGCTCTCTTGCCTGCTAGCTCAGTAGGCAAATTCTCTCGGACTGTATAGAAGATGACCTGCCAAAAATGCTTTAATGCCAAGTTATGGACAAATTAGTGCTTAGTAATGAGGAATTTCTCATGAGGGAATGCTGCTGAATCTATTGTTTTCTGGGCAAGGTATAGGTCAGGTATTTTGCACTCGTTAGAAGGTATTGGTCTTTCAAAGCTAGGAGTATTAATACTTTGGCAGAATTCCACTTTTCTTTACCTGCCTACGTCCAATTGTATATTCACATTCTTCCCTAGCTCGTGTAATTGTTGTATGGAATTGCTGTGCAATGAATAACTAATTTTGTTTCTCCACATATAGCTGCCCTTGTGGAGTGGAGTGTCTGTGGAGTGAAGTAGTAGCTCAAAAGGATTCTGAGACTTAAAGATAGTTTTTCAATTACAGGAAATCAGTGGGTAACAAACGCACTGAAAATAGGCAATGTGTTGTTCAGCATCATGTACGTATGAAAGGACCCTCTAATTAGTTTTTGTAGAAGATTTGAAATCTGCTGCACAGTTCTAAATTTGTCACTATCAGATATGAGAGAAGTCTGGGAAAGAAGAAGGTTTTTTGTCTGTTGGCCCGTAGTTCAGTTGCAGATCTTTTTTGTGATAAGTGTTTTAATCTCCAATATTAATAAAAAGGGGTAGTTGCTGCTCTTCTCTTGTATAAAAGTAAAAAAGAAGTACTCATCACTTGCCCCCCAAAAAGAAATTTAGATCCCAACCTCACAAAATGTAAGCTTGTGCTTAACTTTATGACTGAGAATGGTTCAGCTGAAATTAAAATCACCCATGACAGTAAACTTCATCAAATTCATATGTTTTTCTAGGACTGGGATCTTATGAAAACACATTTTGCTTGAGGTCATTCGTATCTCTTGCCTTTTCTGGTATCTTTGAAACCTTCAAATGCAGCATTCTGTCGTGTCTCCAGCGAGCGCAGTACGGTACAGGGCACGACTCCAGTGGGAGCAAGCCATGGTTTTCTAAGTTTGGTAATTAGTGAATGGCATTTCAGACTGTGCTGTGGACGGCACCTGGTACGCACATTAGGAAGGCTCTGTGCACACGCTCGCTGGTTATCTCAGGGATTTTGTTGGTTGCCGTTCAAAACCCTGGCTCTAGTATTTCCCTAGATAGATTAAGACGGTGCTGGCACGGTACCAGCTTCTGCCCGGTACTGATTCTTGTTGCCTCTGCCGTTTTGGCATTTTTGACCAAAGCACTTAATGTGGAGCTGCGTTCGCTGGATGTTGCCTGTGGTGCTGAATTAGTGTGATGCAGTATGTGGGTACTACAAGTGATGTAGGAAAAGCTTTTATCATTTCAAATTATGGTCAGATGAGAAAACTGCTGGTATTTTCCTGAAACTGGTTTTAAGTGGATTGAATGTGCTGGCATGTAACCTACATTAAACAAAGATTTAGATTATTTCATTGTAGTGCTATCCAGAACTCTGGGCTTGACAGTTAGTGCTTAATCTCCTGGTCAGGTATTTGTTATTAAGCTTTTAGTGCTTCAAAGAATTTATGATCTCTTAACTGAGCTCACTAAGTGCAGAGTATCACAGTTCTGAAGTGCTGAATGAAAGAATAGTAAGACAGAAATCCCCCTCTGCAGTGATGGTCTTCAGAAAAAAGACATTTTCACTTGTACGGGTTTGTATATAGCAATACTTACAAATTCATGCCGCAGTGTCTGCACCTGACTCTTAGTAAGGTCAGTGTTTATAAGCCTTATATCTATGAAGATGAAACTGAGGTGTCAACCAACAGGTCTGTTAGTAGGAAGTCCCTTAAGATTATCTCCTGCGGATCTGTCCATAGCTGCCATGCGGATGAAAGGGAAATAGAAGAAGGGGAGCGTTTACGGTGCTCTGGAAGTGTTGGTTCTGCTAGAGGCCAGACGTTGAGGTCCAGCACACTGCTTGCGCTGCTTACATGGCTGGGCATCTGCATTCAGAAATTCAAAGTCTCTTTCAAAATTGGGTTTGTTTCAAGTCTGTTTATTGAAAAGCTTTTCCCCAATACCACTGTAATCAGTGTTGTAAGTCCGCTGCATCCCACACAACTGATGTAGCAGCTAAATGTATCCTTCTCTTCAGTGATAGCAGCTAGTAGAAGAAATCACTGATGCTCTTTCTATACCGAGTATTATTAATTTATATTAGACAAGAGGAGTTTTGTTGGCAGAGTTAATATCTTTCACTGGACTTACTGATACAGGTGGAAAAAATACGCAAGTTTTGGGTATACACGCGCTTCTTCCAGCACAAAACAAAAAGGGATCTTCGAAACTGTGTACAACAGGTTGTTCAGACCTTTGATTTATATCAGACCATTTTAAGAGTAGCGAAGTTGGTGCCTTGCCATAAAAGAGATTCTGAGGGGAGAGTGGAGGCAGAAAGGTGCAGATGTCTTGGAGAGAGCGAGACGCGTACGATTTGTAAACTAGGAAAGAAAGGAGTTTAACTATCATACACTGTAAAATTGGTATTGTCATTGAGCCCATGGGGTTTTTTTCCCTCACCAATGTTATGAATTTTCGCTCCTGTTTGGAATGTGTTTTGTATGTTGCCATTGAAGATCAGGCTGGAGAGACCAGGAATGGAGTGACTGGTTTTGTGAGAGCCATTCCCCCAGTAGCAGCTCTGTCCCCATTAGTTCGTTCTTCCGCAGCGCGGTGGTGCAGCAGTTCTCTTCCTGAAACACTCAGCTCTGTAGCCCATGAGAGATTTCATCAGTGTGAAGTCCAGTCTGTTTTCTGGTGGTGGTGATTTTCTGATTGGAATTGTCCTTGATGAAAGTAATTTATTAAGTGGTTAATTTATTAAGTGGTTTTGTATTATTTCTGGAAGGCTTCTTCAAGGAAGAGTTGGCAAAAAGATTCCTTTAAATCACCGCATATCCGTAACATCTGTAGATGTTTTTGGTGGCACAGGCTGAGGCTTTGGAGTGGGCAGGCTGCTAGGTTGAGTTGGTGGTGTATGGCAAGGTTGATAATGTTGAAGAGTTGGGTCTTTCCCATGTTTTCATGTTCAATAGCAAAGGTTATTTCAGATTTATCTTGTTGCTGCAATAGTTCTTATGAGGGTTGGATTCATCCTTTTTTTATACTGGATGGCTACCTTTAATTTACTAGCAATCTAGCCCAATTGTATCCTAGATAAGGTTCAGTGTTGCTTTTTTCCTAAGCTATTGGAACCCAGATCAATTACTTTTAAGCTGATTTCTCCCGGAGCAGTTGAGCTGTATGTATTTCTTTATGGCCTCAGAAGGGACAAAATCACGTCAGTTTAGGTGCCTTAACTCTCTGTTTCCATATAGCATATTTGTATACATAATTGGATTTCTTTTAGGTTCAGTCTCAAATTTCCTGGTCATTGTTATGCTTTTTGGTTTTTATAGACAATTGCAGCCTATTCGTGACAATCCTACCTCTAGGTTACTGGTGTGTATTTGCTTATATTAATTTCAACTCAATGGAGCTGTGTGTTTGGGTCTTCAGAATACAGATTTTTCCTCCTTTTAAAAGCAAGTCAAGCAGCAGAAGTGGTTGAGGTGTGTTTATGATGACCATGCCACAAAAAGGTATTCAGAAGAGTCTGTCACTATCAAAACAAATTGCCTGTCAAGTGTCTCTTTTTGCTGGCTTCTTCTCAGCCTTTCATCATTTGCTCTCTTCAAAAACATCGTTCAGTTTTTGAGTGCTTTACCAGTAATACATACCCCTCATAGCTTTTGGAGATGCCTGCCAGTCTCTTTTTTTTTTTTCCCTTTTCTTTTTCCCCTGAAAAAACATGAGGCAATTACTCTTTTGAAGCCGTAAGGTAATGCTTTGTTAAATTGGTTTGAAATGGTTTTTGTAGTTTTTCTGGAGGTGGTATAGTCAGCAAGCAAAAATTCTAATGAAGATGCACATATAGTAACATATGTTACACCAGACTTTGCATTTTTTTAGTGGCATAACTAACTGAAGGAGGTTTAGCTAGTTTGACAGCATTGATGTCATTAATTGGCCAAATGCTTCTGTTATAAAAAAAGTCAAGTTACTGACAAACAAGGACTTGAATGTCCCTTTCTAACAAACAGTAGTTCTCCTGTGATAACATTTCTGTATCCTCTGTCCTCCTTTCACTGGACTCCAGTGTTCTTCCTTGTACTTGTTCTGAAAGGCTTCCTTTCTGTAAGCCCGTGCTTTCCCATTCATCCACCCACCCACCCCTTCAAACACCCTTCCTGTCGTGTCACCCCCTTTGTAGAGTTTGGCATTTGGGCTCGCTAGGTTCCCTTTTCGACATGACCAGTAGAAATCTGCTGTCTTTTGGATTAGTAATTGTTAGAGGTTTTCATTTTGTCTTCCCTTTCTAACGTGGACAGTATAAAGCTTTTATGAGATTCATTTTTCAGTATATTTAGGAAATTTGTTTCAGGAAACAAGTCCTTTTTTTCCTTGTTATTTGGAAAAAAAAGCAGTTGACTTAAACCAAAAATAGGTACTTGTTTCTCCGATATAAAAGCAAGTACAGCTGTTAGCAGAGCCACTCTGTACACCTGTTGTAAAGAAGGTTTTCAGGTTCTTAGCCTTGAAAACTTTTTCAGCCTACTCTTCCTAAGTTTCTGCTTATTGCCTGGAGCAGACGGAGAGGGAGGATGACTTCATGTTTGTGCTGTGATTCTGGACAGACTTGTACCTATTGTTTAGATCCCCGGGAGTGTGTGCAAGGCCCTTTACAGAACCCTGGCTGTGCATGCCACAATAAGTGGTTGGCATCCTTTTTTTCTAAGTCCTGGGGGTATTGAGAGCCAATTGTGAAGAGCTGGGGGTCATTTGGGGCTGCATGGCATATTCCTTGGTGAAAACACTAGTAATAGTCTAGAAAAGAAACTGAAGTTTAGAGTCTGCTCTAAATCAGACTGCAGCCTCTTCTATTTTCTCTTAAGGTAAGCATGAATTAAAAAGTACGGTGTAAATACAGCTCCATAAATGCAACATGTTGTGGGAACACATTACAGCAGCCAGTGCTAGCGAAAGGACTAAAATGCCTTAGGCTGTTTTCTCTGTGTGGTCAATCTAAGCCTGCAGGAATTCATCTACCATTAACTTTTGACTCTTCTCAATAGTTATATTTCCTTTACAGGAGTTTAACCCTTAATAGTTCATCCTAGTTTTTAATATTATCTCTCTTTTTTTTTTTTTTGTATTTTGTGTACTTGCCTCGTTTATTTTCTTGTGTTGTTTTGTTTTGTGTTTATGGCCATGTTCCCATTTCAGAGACCAATGTCTTCTAACTGATGAGCAATTGGTTTCGGGGTAAGACCAAATGTTCTAAACAATCACCTTTGTCTAGAATGGCTTTCTTTTCTCACCATCCTTTTAATTGTGCTTTGTTTCTGGTTTCTGTTTTACACCGAATGATGAGATAATTATATGCTAAATCACAATGTCTGTAGGAAACATATTGCTAAAGGTTCGTGCTAGGATAATTACAAAGGTCCTACTAACATTTCTGTGCTTCCTGTAGGGTATCCAGAATGGGTGTGGTACTGTCCCTTCTGTGAATTGGGAAAAGCTGTGATCCTCTGAGAATGCACCAAGTATAGCCTTGGCATTGTAGTTTTTCCAACAAGGAGCCCTAAACCAAATTGCTTTCTGATGAGCAATGACTTAAAAGTACAGATCAGCGAGTAAACTATTTAATCCCACCGTAATTACGGAGAGCTCTTCAGAGACCTGGTTTTGAGCAGCTGCTCTGGTTGCTTGTTCTTGGTGCCCCACTAAGCTAAACTGGATGACTGCATTATACCCCCTTTTTGAATGTGTGGAGGGAAAAGTGCTTGTCTCTGCCCAGGGCCCCAAAAGTATTAAACTGCATCTCTAGTCCCTGCTTAACATGAAGATGCTCACCTAGATAATCAGCTCCCATTTTAAACTACTTCAAAGAAGAATTCTTTATAAAAACCTTGCTTTGAATTCCTGTGGCATATTAAAAGTTATTATCTGTTCTTGGGGAAAACATGAATTTGTGTTTGAGATTCTTTTCCCCTCCTTTTCCATGTGCTAAAACTAAAGCAATTGTTGTTTCAGCTGGGTTTCCGGAGGAGATGCTAGTGACAGCAGTCGATCTGCACTAGTGTGGTTTGTAACGTACTGCTGGATCGTCTGCTGTTGCTGCTACGTTTAGCTCGTGATAGGAGTGGTAGGATATTTTGGGCAAATCAAAGCTTTTGTTTTTTGTATTTATTTTCTGCCTGCTGAATTCCCTAGTACAGGAGAGGGTTGCTTCCCTCTGGAAATCACAATGCTCTTCTTTTTATCTCATAAAAGAAGGGACTGTTACTGCCCAACTGTGAAACCTAATCTGCTTCTAACAAATTCTTGGCCTCTGAGAAGTCAGTATTTTAAGGTCATCTTACTACACCCCAGAGATTAGAAAATCAGTATTAAAATATCTAACATAAAAGTGTTACTTTCTTAGATGAGATGATGAATTGAAACAATGGCAATAACGTATCTGCTGTCCCTCAATCTCCCTATATCATCCTGAGGCCTAAGAAATGTATAAATTATGTAGAGCGTTGGTGGGGAAAAACCCAAACCAGCAAACCCAATAAATCTAGGCTGTTAGACGAGGAGAATGGGGCTGGAGTCTAGGTCACTCTTGGGGGAGCCGGTGGTGGTACCAGGTGTCTGCACCCATCAGGTAGCACCCGTGTAACCCATCACAGGGTTATCTTTCCGGAGCGTGTCATCTGGCTGCAGCTGCACTACTCTCCCAGAAAGAGAAGTCTCTGCTAGTGAGAAGATACTGAGGACTTTACAAAATCAACCTTTTAATCTCCTCCTCCCCACAGAGCCACATAGAAGGCAGCAGACAGGGCTGTTGGTGTCATGAGCTCTCCTGGGGAACTGCTGAACTGTTACGTTCAGCGCCACATTTATCTGTTAAAAGATCTGCTGGTGTAACTCCCTGTAAAAGTCAAATCTTAACAGTGGTGAAAGTCATCATCATGATCAGTTTTCCAGCTCCCAAGATATCCTTTGCCAAGGCTGGGGGAGGGAAGAGTAACTAATTTCTTAACAGCAAGCAGGCATTTCCTAATTTGCCTCCTTCTCCCTCCGCTCCCCAAAATATATGCTTGTTTTTGATCCATTGCTATTACAGTCTTACTGGCTCCATGAAGAGCCCATTAACGAACACAGCTGAACGGGGCAAGTAGCGGGGGAAAAGCTCACTGCCGTCACTTTTTTTCCTGTTTTGAATGTGATCTCCAAGGACTGTCAGTCCGGGATCTGTTTGAGGATGCTTTGCCCTTTCTTCACGAACTCCATGTGTTGTGCAGCCCAGAGCAGTGTGGTGGCCGAGGACCGTGGGCTCACTGGCCCCAGGAGCCTCTGGCTAGTCTCCTCATTTCTCTGCTTGCCCTTTAGCTGTGTTTGGAGCAGAGCGGTCAGGGATTTGGAAGTTTGTACAGAGCTGCTCCTTTCCATAAGCCAAATGTAAGCAGCATGCTGTGGTCAGGATGACCAGTTTGTACAAACACCAGGGGTTTTGGCAGCTGGTAAAGCCCCCGTGTTGTCCTGCATCTTCAGTGTATGTAGGTCTAATAAAAGAAATGCCCCTTGGGTCATATGCAGATGGATGTACACAAAAGACCTGGCTGTGTGCATTTGTCTTACTTTCTGTAGTACTCCATAACTCACGCAGAGTGAACCAGGAATATGGTACATTAATTCCTTCTCTGGGCATCGAGGGCTCACTTGTGGCCAAGAGATAAGGTGAGCGCAGCACACACCCATGCCTGCCCTTTTTTCTGAGTGATACTGGGTTATCTGGGATACCTGCCTGGTGGAGGGGGTGGTCTGAGAGGGACACACATCCCTGAATGTAAATAAAGAAAATGAAATAAACATTTTCATTCTTAAAAAACTGGTTTCATCAGAAACTGGTTTGAAATTCATTTAGTTAAATGGGAGCCTCTGAGAAATCAGATGAGGAAAGAACTGGCTCGTATCAAACCTTGCACTGCTCCTATTCTAGAACAAGTTCCCTCCAGCGGCTAACTGAGGTCCTCTTCCCTCTGGGTTTGAGCTCCACTGTCTCAGGGGACACCTTGAGGAAAATGAGTGTTTGTAGAGACCAGACCAATGTTGCAAGGCCATCGGAAAGAGCAGTTGCAGAATTCCTCCCTTGTCACACTGGATTCCTACCCGTTTTTGCAGCGGTAGCTGTATTTTACAGGGCAGGCTCCTTGTAGATACTTGCCCTCCTGTCTCGCGGCTGCCTTCTTCCCACCACCAATCCAGAGCAATCCAGTAACACCACGGTTGGCGTTGGGAAGGGCCTGCCCTGTCACAAACTTGTCTCAGTCTGGTTTATCAAATGAGAAAGCCCGGGTGAGGCCAGGCAGCTCTCGGAAGGGTGCTGGTGGTCTGTTGACCACAGGTTGAGATCTGTTAAGTGAATAACTTTGAATCTCACTGATGAGATTTGGGAAAGGATGGACAAGTGTTGGATGTCTGTTTCTTCTAATTGAATCAGCTCTTTCTTGCCTTCCCCTCTGCCATACTGGGTGGCTTAAAGATCTCTGTTGTGCTTGAGTGACAGGCTGTGTCGATATGTAGTTGCTTAGTAAGTTCATTAACCTGCAGCTAAATCCAGGCAATTGCTAACTCGAGCTGTTTTTATATTTAAGTGAACTGCATCTAATCTTTCCAATGTATTTTGCTGAGCATGTAATTAAATAAGCATGACCCTGCAGTCTTTGTTGTGAATGCTTCCTGTTTTATAATTATGAAGGTCTGAGAGATGTAATTAAGGGGTTTTTAATTCTCCATAATTGGTGGTACTCCAGGTACAGCAATTTAGACACAATTTACAATACTTAAAAAACTCACAAGTTAAATGTATCTGTATTTGGAGGAATATTCTGGAGGTATGCTTTTTGAAAACTATAATAACTTCTGTCTCTGCTCTTCAAGGTTTTCGGATGTCATCCTGGCAACAATTTTGGCTACCAAGTCAGATATGTGTGGCAAAAAGTTTGAACTGAAGATTGATAACGTTCGCTTTGTTGGCCATCCCACGTTGCTTCAGCATGCCCTTGGGCAGGTATGGTGCGAGGTCTGCTCTGGGGACCTGCCTTCTCTTCAAACTGCTTGGCTTAGTTAGGAAACTTAGAATTCAGAATGTGCATGTTTGCTTTTGATCCTGTTTTTACTTCCTGATGCTCAAAGCTGTCTTTTACTTACTTCCAGATAAAGACGGCGAGTGTCAAACTGAGGGAGCTGTGTCAGTGATTCACAGAACCCCCCTCCTGGTTACTGTAGGAAGGCAGTGTGGGTAAAGAGCAGTAATACTAAGCAGGCCAGCTCAAAAAGCTGTTTCTCACCACGTTAGTTATTGCAAGTTAGCTTTTTAGCACCTCTAATTAGTATGGCAGTTAAAAAAAAACAACCCAGACCAAAAACCTTCACAAATGCTAGAAGCGATGTCAGCCTTGTTTTTAACTCTTTACTTTTAACTCTTACTGGTGCTGAAGATGACTCACAAGGCTCGGTTGGAGTAGGTAGGATGTTGAAAGAGGTCTAAAATTTTCTTGTGGATGAAGTCAGGCTGCTGTTTGCACCAAGACCTTGCTCCGTGGCCTGTGTTTTAGCTGCTTGGAATGAAAGCATTTGCCACCCAGGCTATGGAAAAGGTCCTACGTAAATCTAGGAAAGAATTTACATGCTTCTATGTGCAAAATATTCCCTGTCCCATTCCTTCTTCCTCATAGACTGTAAGAATGAACTAGGCTTTGGTAATTTCTGAATCCAACACTGATATCTGTCACTGAACTGCTTTGGTCTCATTTTTCATCAAATTCACTAAGTCATTAATTTTTTCAGGAAAAAAAATCTGCTTGCCAATTCTATCATCCTTTCTATCTATAATTAGAGGTGCAGATTGTTGGCAACTGCTGCTTGATATTTAGAGGACCAGACTGCTTTAATCCAAGTGAGGAGCTGGCCTCAAGCATCACAAGATGCTAGTGTTCTGCTTTCGAAACTCAGTCTGAGGCGAAATGTGACGGAGGATCACCAAGACTCAGTCCTCAAACGTTTAAGTTGTTTTGGAAGGCAGAATTCAAGTGTCCCCAAGCTGTGCAAGTACCTTAGCAGCTCCAGACAAGGCAAGCAATGAACCAGGCCCAGGGTCTGTACCGGGACCCCAGCCAGGAGCGAAAGGAGATAGGACGAGAGACAGGGCTGGAGGATAAGGCTGCAATTACTTAACCAAGGGTCCATCCAGGAGACAAGCTACCTACGATGATGTAGGTTGAAGGTCCGTCCAGGAGGCAGGGCTGGAGACAGGCACACCTACAGGCCCCGGGCTGAGCTTAAATGGGGCTCCAGGGCTGAGCTTAAATGGGGCTTCTGGGTCATGGGCTAGGGTGTGTGTGGGGACACCCAGCTGGGGCTGGTCAGGGCCATTAAGACCTTTTGGTGCCCTCAGGGCCCTGGCAGCGGTGGCCTGTTCTCTCACTGTGTCAGATTCCTTTATTTTGCTAATCCGAAAGGTACAACTTCCTAAATGTGGTGTAAATGAGGCTGAAAATTTGTATTTGCATTTTTTCACCACGTATTATTATATGTTCTCTCCACTTTCCAGTCAGTTTTATCCTAATTGCATTGAAATGTCTCTTCATTTTCAATTTGTCTAAATAAAATTGCATCTGGGTACATAAACGAAGTTATAAAGTGCTCTAAACACTTTTGTTACTTCTTGTAGGATCTTCTTTTTGGGTGTGTCTTATCACCCCAATAGGCACCTCAGAACTTTCTAGTGTCCAGAATCTTCTAGACGTGGCAGCCATCTCTGCTAGTTCATTTGGGTCTAAATCTGGGACCCTTTTGCAGTTAGGAGGAAGCTGGATGGAGCTCCTGTCCCACGGAGCAAAGGCAGTGACCGGAGTAAGCTGACAGTCTCTGGTTTGGGTTTCTT
>VZTQ01006148.1:74743-180562 GCA_013400755.1 Pelecanoides urinatrix | reverse complement strand
ACTCTTTACTTTTAACTCTTACTGGTGCTGAAGATGACTCACAAGGCTCGGTTGGAGTAGGTAGGATGTTGAAAGAGGTCTAAAATTTTCTTGTGGATGAAGTCAGGCTGCTGTTTGCACCAAGACCTTGCTCCGTGGCCTGTGTTTTAGCTGCTTGGAATGAAAGCATTTGCCACCCAGGCTATGGAAAAGGTCCTACGTAAATCTAGGAAAGAATTTACATGCTTCTATGTGCAAAATATTCCCTGTCCCATTCCTTCTTCCTCATAGACTGTAAGAATGAACTAGGCTTTGGTAATTTCTGAATCCAACACTGATATCTGTCACTGAACTGCTTTGGTCTCATTTTTCATCAAATTCACTAAGTCATTAATTTTTTCAGGAAAAAAAATCTGCTTGCCAATTCTATCATCCTTTCTATCTATAATTAGAGGTGCAGATTGTTGGCAACTGCTGCTTGATATTTAGAGGACCAGACTGCTTTAATCCAAGTGAGGAGCTGGCCTCAAGCATCACAAGATGCTAGTGTTCTGCTTTCGAAACTCAGTCTGAGGCGAAATGTGACGGAGGATCACCAAGACTCAGTCCTCAAACGTTTAAGTTGTTTTGGAAGGCAGAATTCAAGTGTCCCCAAGCTGTGCAAGTACCTTAGCAGCTCCAGACAAGGCAAGCAATGAACCAGGCCCAGGGTCTGTACCGGGACCCCAGCCAGGAGCGAAAGGAGATAGGACGAGAGACAGGGCTGGAGGATAAGGCTGCAATTACTTAACCAAGGGTCCATCCAGGAGACAAGCTACCTACGATGATGTAGGTTGAAGGTCCGTCCAGGAGGCAGGGCTGGAGACAGGCACACCTACAGGCCCCGGGCTGAGCTTAAATGGGGCTCCAGGGCTGAGCTTAAATGGGGCTTCTGGGTCATGGGCTAGGGTGTGTGTGGGGACACCCAGCTGGGGCTGGTCAGGGCCATTAAGACCTTTTGGTGCCCTCAGGGCCCTGGCAGCGGTGGCCTGTTCTCTCACTGTGTCAGATTCCTTTATTTTGCTAATCCGAAAGGTACAACTTCCTAAATGTGGTGTAAATGAGGCTGAAAATTTGTATTTGCATTTTTTCACCACGTATTATTATATGTTCTCTCCACTTTCCAGTCAGTTTTATCCTAATTGCATTGAAATGTCTCTTCATTTTCAATTTGTCTAAATAAAATTGCATCTGGGTACATAAACGAAGTTATAAAGTGCTCTAAACACTTTTGTTACTTCTTGTAGGATCTTCTTTTTGGGTGTGTCTTATCACCCCAATAGGCACCTCAGAACTTTCTAGTGTCCAGAATCTTCTAGACGTGGCAGCCATCTCTGCTAGTTCATTTGGGTCTAAATCTGGGACCCTTTTGCAGTTAGGAGGAAGCTGGATGGAGCTCCTGTCCCACGGAGCAAAGGCAGTGACCGGAGTAAGCTGACAGTCTCTGGTTTGGGTTTCTTTGGAGTTCATACTCCATAAGTTAATACTTCATAAGTTAATCCAGGGACAGCTCAGCAAATTCTTACTCACGTGAGATTCAGGAGTTATAAGAGCATGAATATTTAATCCTGTGTGCCAGGCCATCTTTTATGTAACAATATTCTGAATTCTTCAAATTCCTTCAGCATTTTCTTTTCCAGCTTAGTCTTTTCTTCTTTTTTCTGGACAAGAGGTGATATGAAATCTAGCCTGCATCCCAACTGATGTTAATGGTGGTAGTTTCTTTGATTTTAAGGAAGGAATAGGATCAGTCCCTACACTTGGAAATGCTTTTGAGTCTTTATTGAAGTTCACAAGACATCCTGGAACCTGTAACTCCAGAACAAATAAACACAGTAAATTGGCTTTGCCACCCTCCCATCACTGCCTTTTTGATAGAACTTCACTTACACTTTAGAAAATGCAAAAATATGTATCGCTGCTTTTAGTTTCTCTAATGTTTAAGACTACTGAGTAAAAGCACTCTGATTTCGGAGTTCACTGCTGAGCAGTTCGTTGCTGATGCTCAGGACCTGTCAGGAAGGGTGGATGCAGCCCTGCCTTTGCCAGCTTCCCTGCGTTTGCCCCGTCGCAGACGCTGCATTAGCTACGTATGCACATATGTTGGGTAGAGACCGAATATGAGGTTAGCTGGGTGTTTGGCCTGGCAGGTTACCGCTCTTTTCACTTGGGATTGAGTGGGTGTTCAGCAGGGAGCTTCGGGGGTGGCCGGAATGTCCTCTGGATTTTGTGCTCCATCTTGTGGCGACGCTTGCTCGATTCGGAGTGGTTAATCTCAGATGGCCAAATTCAACTTGCTTGTCTTGGCTTCCACTGTTCCTCCCCACCAGAAAGTCTGCACCTGCATTAGGGATGAAGCTCTCTGCTGTGGAAAGAATGGGGGAGGCTGGAGAATGTGTCTGAAATCCTGCAGGAAGGGAAAATCAAACCTTTTATTTTAGTACTGCAGTTCTAGAGCGTAATTTTTCTGATAAAAGCAACAGTTTGTAACATGACGCAATCCAAATGGGGGTTTTAGGAAAGGAAAGAATACGTGGGGCCTGGGATGAGAAATCTATGGATTTTTCTTTAGTTAACAATATATATGACAATTGTGCTAAGGAATTTAAACCTAGGGTCCCTAATGATGCTAAAATGTAGCAGTAAAGACACCTAGTAAGACTGCTGTCTTAACTGATACTCATTTCCATGGTCATGACCAAAATGCTTTGGTTTAAGTCTTCACAGTTTCTCAGAAAAGGCAGTGTTGTAGAGTAACTGTGACATTTTAATTAAAAAAAAAAGTTTTATTTTTTTACAAGTCAAATTTGATGGTATAATTTGCTTTGTCTGCTCTCTTTTCTTAGAAAACTTGTTATTTGACAGAGTTAGGCTTTTCTTTTTTTTTTTCTTTTTTTTCTTTTTTTTTCTTTTTTTTTTTTTTTTTTTTTTTTTTTCTTTTTTCCCTTTGTTACTGGATCCAACTGACAGTAGCCTATGCGATCTTCTAAAAAATATTTTTCAGGTATCCAAAACTGATCCCTCACCAAAGAGAGAGATGCCCACTATGATTCTCTTCAACGTGGTGTTTGCACTAAGGGTAAGGACTGTCTTCATTCCATCTGACAGTGGGATGTGCTTCAGATCTGTAAGAGGAATGCAGTAAGCTTGTCTTCCAGTAATCTCTTGTAAAGCATTCAGTGCCTGATTTCACTGGGATATTTTAATTTGAAACAACAAACCTAACCAATGTAGAATATGACACTGACAAGTGGGAAAGTTTTCCAGCCTAGTGGAAAACAAGTACAGTTGTTCTCTTCAGGACATTTTCTACAGTTTTTGGTTTTAAGTACCCAGAGTGTAAAGGCATGCAAGGAACTTTGCAAACTAGATAATGAACCCAGTTGCAAGTCCTGTATGTATCTTGTCTTCTGTTATTAGTGAGCTGGTAATCTGATTTTTCTAGACTCTGCAGTTGAGGCTTGTCAGCTAAGCTGTGCGAGAAGGCAGCCTGGCTCTGACGGCCCTGTGTGTCAGATGCCGCGCTCTGTATGTGACTGCTCTGCCCCTGCCCAGGACAGGACCAAATCCATACAGCCGAGCCCTTGCGAGTCCATGCAGCTCGGACCTTGGGGTCGGTTCTGCTGCAGGAGCGGAGGCAGCAGGCCGCCTGGGCAGTGGCTCGTGCTTGGCCAGCCTTAAGAGTCGGGTCCCCACCATGGCCTTGGTCAACCCAAGTTTGCTCAGTGCAGAGTCATTCAGAAACCTGCTCTGGCTCAGAACAGCACTGTTTTGAGCCCTTACTCATGCTGTATGATACAGAGACCTGTGCCTTTGCTCAGTGCCTCTAGGCTTATTTTATAATTAAATGGACAGTGTTCGAAAGCTGCCTCCTCTTAGCCATGAGATCACTGTAAAGGGAGAGTGCCAGGAAGCAGCGGCTGTAGCATTCTAAATGAGAAGAAGGTACAAATAAAGAGTAAGTAGGTTTTGATGCTCAGCAAGAACCTGGAGCAGATATGTAGTTCTTGCTTAGAATTTTTTTCAGGCCTACTCTATTGAAAAGATGTTGGTATCTGTGTTAAGGGCTCCTGGCTTGGCTAATTAGGTGGTATAAAACCCTAGAAATTTCATTATGTTCAAG
Organism: Pelecanoides urinatrix; assembly: GCA_013400755.1. Lineage (NCBI taxonomy): Eukaryota > Metazoa > Chordata > Aves > Procellariiformes > Procellariidae > Pelecanoides > Pelecanoides urinatrix. Next base: position 176,421 of record VZTQ01006148.1, on the reverse strand, counting down.
CATTATTTGATTTCTGTGCTCTGGCTTTCTCTTCTCAGCCCACAGGTTGCATCTGTGGAGCCATCGTATTATTTTTATGGCAGGTACACACATGAAAAAACAATTTAAAAATAAGAAGAGGGAGTTGGAATAGCTGTCTTTATGGACGTGGTTGATTTTTTCTCAACTGGATATAATGTCATGATTTAAAAGCCTCCAGCTCCCTGCTTGTGAAATGACCTTTTTTTTTTTCCTTTTAGCACTAGCACTTTTCTTACTGCTGGCTTTCCAGTGGTGACTAACATGGACATGGCCACAGTCCGCATGGCTTGTCCTCAGATGAAGAGCAAGGTTTCACAAAAGACAATTATCCCAGCAATCAGTCTGAAGCAAGGAAGAAATTGTTCACTGAGTTCTGCTGGGGATCCAGTGTTCTTGTGCTCTGGGACATTCTTAGGTCAGGAATAGCTGCATTTGCAATACAGGAGTTGATTTTAGATTTCACACATTAAGAGACATTAGCTTGAAGAATTTTGTCGTTTTGGTGTGTTGGTAAAGCACCATGGTTTGGTTGTAGGTAAGCGTGTGTAGATGCACATGCAAACACAAACACTCATGCACATTGAGTCATGTGGAAGCAGAAGTGTTGAAACCAATGCTCCTTCATTCACAATATTGCCAGTGCTTGGTGAAGTGCAATGAAGACTATATCTAGCCCACATTTTTCAAGAATCTAATTTCTAGTAAGAAAACTTGCTTTTTTGCATTTTGGCACAGTTGTGTGTGTAATGCAGCACTAAATCATATTTGCCAAATGAGACACTCTTAGTTCATAGAGAGCTGTTAAGTTTCTGGAAAGTGCTGTGCAAGAAGCAAGTGGAAAGTTTTTCCGAGCCTGGTGTAGTGCACTGCAGAGGGTGGGTGGAGGCGTTCTGAGATAAAGATGAGAGTCCATCTGCAGTGGGCAGACAGAGCAGGCAGAGTCCCAAATGCTATAATCAGCACTGATCCTGCTGTGTTTAAGCTTCAGGGTTACCAACGTGTCGTGACTCAGCAAGAACAGTGCAATCCAAAAATGATGACTCATGGTTTGCTAGTTTACATGCCAAGTTATCACTTGCTAGAACCGTAAATTCCTTTAAATGTCTTAACAAACATGAAGCAGCTGCTTACTCAGACTGGAGCCACCACGTCCACCCCCTTGTCAGCTGTACTTATACGATAGATTTTTCCAGCACTTTCATTCTGGGACTTGCACAAATGCAGGGTTAGTAATGAGCCATATTTGTGAAATGTTTGGGAGCATAAATCCAAACTCATTCTGGTTTGGGATCAAATTGTTGATCATGTGCTGGTAATTCTCACCTAGTTACTGTCTTGTCAGTATGTAAGACAAACATCAGTATAGTGACCTGGAGTGAATGGGCTCCGTTAAAAGCACTATGGTCCTTGTACTCCCAGTGAATTTAACCTGAACATCGTGATAATCTGCCTTTTCAAATAGCTTGACACTTTCTTTTCTCACTGTGTGAAACTGAGTTCTTTGGTCTCTCTGCTAGCAGAAGGCCCATTAACAACTGGAAAAAATAAACCAGATAGGAGTATCATACTCCAGGTGCTGTGTTCATTTGGTGCACATAGACAAGCTTAGAAAACCCTGGGTCTTCTCTTTACCTCTGGACATCACTGAGCTTCTGCTTTGTTGCTGCTAGAGAAAACTCCTTTCTTTTGCCAATTGCCAAAGGCTGACTTTTGATATCTACTGAGGACAATTACTTTGATTACTTATCCATCACTGTAGTTCCATATATGTGATTTTGGCTGAATGACCAACCTCTTTCTTTTCTGTGTTGCCTGTAGGCCAATGCAGATCCATCTGTGATAAATTGCTTACACAACCTCTCCCGAAGAATCGCCATAGTCTTGCAGCACGAGGAGCGCCGCTGCCAGTACCTGACCAGGGAGGCCAAGCTGATCTTAGCTATTCAGGACGAAGTGTCTGCCATGTCAGAAAGTGAGTGCTGAGCTTAGCTTTGTGCAGGAATATGTTTGTCCAGGAGCACTTTTTCAGAAAAGTGCTGGTTGTGCCTTCTTACTTCTTTTGTGGCTGGGATCAGTATGAACAAGTTTTGGTGCTCTTTAGCATTCTGACAGCTTCTGACTGCATTTTGCCTCATCCAAGATCACTATCCCTATGCAGAGATGTCAGCTTTAGAAGTGAAGTAGCTTGTTTACTTTCCTTGCTAGCTCAGTTCAACGCGATCACTGGGGAATGTGCACTGACCCATCACGTTTGGATCTGCCTCTCAGGCGGAGGTGGAAGAACTCATATGTAGCCTGCTTCACCCAACCTAGAGCAAGTTTCCCATGCTTTAATGCTGTGTGCTGAGTCACCAGACTTCTTCTGTGGAAACTTTACTCTTACATGTTGTTACCATGGCTAGCAAATAGTTACAGAACATTTTTATAGACTGTACTTCAGAGCAATTTACTATAATAATATGCATTATTTAAGATGAACTCTATCTGACAGTGATGCCTCATCTTGCTGCAAGCATTAAAAATGAAAATTAACGTATAAAACCAAAAACATTTAAAATCATCACTTGTCAAATTCACAGTTACATGTGCTTAACTGAGTTGAGGTTTAGGAGAAGTTGGCAATAATTCACCAGTATTATTTTAACATGTAACTTGAGTTATTGTAAAAGCTTTGAAAGATAATTGTAGATTAAAAAGGTATGGATTCTGTCCCTAAGATGCTGGCTGATACCTAGTGGGGGAGGAGGAAACTCTCTTTGCTTTGAAATCAGTTGTTTGCTTGCTTGTTTTGAAAATTTCCATAGCCACAGAAGGGCCACAGTCACCTTTTCATCACATCCTACCCAAGTGCAAACTGGCCAGAGATCTCAAAGAGACATATGACAGGTAAGTGGGATTTCCTTCCTAGCTCATAGTATGCTGCTTCTCACTGAAACTTCTTGGCCGTGTTCCTTAGGATATTATCCACCTCTTCATGCTGCTGACTCATTGGGATTTGGGTTTAGATCAGGTGGAGTGATGTGAAGGTTAGCTGTCAGGTGAAATGTTTGCAGAATTGCTATCCTAATCTTTACCTTGGTCTCCCTTTGGATACATTACTGTTCTTAAAAGTTGGTGATGAGCGTCACAGCTTTAAAAATTATTATTTTCTTCCTTAGCACAGAGGCAGATAATGACAAATGAATGGTAGAATTGAAAAGTGTCATAATATGAGTATCATATTGCTGTAGAAGTGCTCTAAACCTGCAGCTAAGAGAAAAATGCTGCATCTAGCACTGATGGCAAGTCAGATACTGCCCTGGCTTCATTTGGTTACACTGTGCATGTCTGGACAGTGAATTTGGATTAGGTGGTGAGACTTTCAGCAGAATGGAAAGTGTAACATGCTGTTTCTTGACTGGATTAAAAGTTCTGGTGAGGATTTCAAAGGAGTGTGGAGTTAGTGTTGAATTTCAGCAGGAGCCAGCACCAACCTCCTCCAGCGTACGTACTTCTGCTCTGACCGCTTGTCAGTGCTGACTCCTCATGCAGAGCAGACACCTTCGTTCAGGATATGTGCTTGGTGAAAGATCTTGACAAAGGAGCACAGGAGGTTTTGGTGGGGAGGAAGATGATGTGGCCCTTGATTAGGATGTTTGTCAGGGCTTGGGAGAATTACTCTTCGAGTTCCTTGATTGACTGTGGAGCACATCGTATGATATTAGACAAAGCCTTTAGCCTCCCTAGGTTGCGGTTCCCCTTGTATGAAGGGAATAATCGCAAAGCCCTGTAAGGTAAGGCACTGAGAGCCTAAATAATTTAATGATTGCAAAGCACATTAGAAAACTTCTAATAAGCTGTTCTTTGTTATGTTCAAGAGCTGTGAATTTCAGCTTGTTTGGAAGGAATGTTGTGTATTGTTCAATACAACTTGTGCAAAACCTGTACTAAACTTTAAAATAAGGCAGTTTCAGTGTAGCCTGTAATTCTAATACTAACCTTCACCTGCTACTTTTTTCTGTTCCTCTAGGGCTAGGTATTTGTGACTGGGCAAACCCTGATCTCATGTCCAAACATTTTGGTGACACAGTGACATCTTGTGGCACGTAGCTGTGACTGGAGGAACATAGAGCCCAAGCTCTGGAGTGTGCTAGTACGGCCTTTCCATGACATAAGGAGGAATAGACTGACCGTGGAGAAACACACGTTGGTGCTGCCCCCCAGATATAAAATAAGGCAGTGTCTCCCTCATTTAGGCGTTGTGAGCGGGAGAGAAGTGATGCAAGTTATATTTTGACGCTTTTGCTTGACATTGTCATAAGCAAATGTAAGAAATAAGGTGTTGGTAACAATATAAAATGTCTGTGCATTTGATTGGAAGGCTCTATTTGAAGAGTGGTTAACAGTGTCGTTGGCTGGCTGGGTAATAAGGAGGTGTTCTGCAGTGTTTTTCCATTAATGCTTCATATGAGAGAATAGGAAATACACTTATTACACCTGCAGTAGTACCTTGCTGGGCAGGCATAGATTTAAAATAATGTTTTGGTAAAGTAGAAGAAATGGTCTAGAAATAGGATTTTTATTCTGCAACTCCAAGATGAAGAATTCCTGAGTGGCAACAGCTCTGGAGTGAAGTCTGTGTGGCCTTTTATGAAATGAGGGTTAGTCACAAGTGACATGGGGTTGCAGAAAAAGCAAATAGATGAGAATGCATAGCATAAAAGTCTTGTCTGTAAGATGGGAACCCGTCCTGCTGAGGATTGTAAATCCCCTGCTGTAATGAATACTGTATCCAGTTTTGGGCACCACATTTCAAGAAGGATTTGGGCCACCTAGAGAGTGTGGAGGAGTGAGAATGACCTAAGAGGAAGGATTGAAAGATTTGATCTGTTTCTTTTAGAGGAGAAAAGACTGCTGGGAACGGTAAGTCTTCAAATGCATGCAGTGACAATGAGCTGTTTTAAATTTATAGAGATTTCTGGCATAGCCTTTGGCATAAGGGAACAGCATAGTTAAGCGAGAGTGCGCTTTGAATTGCAGATGGGAACCCAGCTCTGCATTTGAGATTCGCTCAAGGCAGCATTTCCTAGTGTGCTGATTTCTGCAATTCTGGTTGAAGGCCTCCTGAATTATCAGGGCTGCTCCAGAGGTGCTGTCTAGCCCTCGGTTTCCTGTAGATGGTGCTGAGGTATTTCAGGCAAGACCCAACATGTCCCTTAGCAAGTTGGTTTGTACAAAACCACAAGTGTATGCATATAGTTCAAAATGTCCCTTGCATTTTGAGTGAAATGCCCATATTTTATAAAGCAGGAATCAATAGCCAGGTCATCTTGTAACGCTATTTCTGCTATAGTAATGGAGTATTACTAAACTGACAGTTTAGAGGTAACCAACATCTAGTTCCTGGGGCCTTTTTTGACTAATGGAAAAAACTAGAATGTTTCTTTTGATTAGCTCAGAAAATAGATTGGGGACAAGACGAACAAAGACTCTCAAAACTCCAGCATTGGCGTGGAACAAAAAGCAATGGCTTTAGGACCAGTTGCCAGTACGTCCAGAGCTGACAAATTTACCAGTGTTACAGCGGGCGTCTCTCTTAAGCCAGTGTTCAATTTAGGGAATTAAGACAGCTTTAACCAAGTTTTATCTGCAGCTGCAGATAATATGTTAGCTTGATGTTAGCTAACTGCCTGTCTGTTTTTACTCTTAGCTTTATATCGGGAAAAAAGTGAAAGTAGGGGGGGAGTTGGAGGATTGCATTGTTCGTTTCTTCTTTTTAATACACAAAGAGCCTTTATATATTTTTAGCCTAGTGGGATTTGAACTAACTGGTAGATCTAGCCTATCTCAGCAACTCAGGGAGAAGTGGAATAATTATATGAGATTTGATGAATTATTAAGATGTGATTTGTGTGGCTGTACTGTAAAATCTAAACCAACTACCGTTATTTGACCAAAGGATGGTCAATGTGTCCTTTACAAGGAAATGTGAAACCATTTCAAAGCTCTAAGTAGTCACAACCTCTAGCAAAAATAAACAAACTCCAAAGCTACAAGCTCACCTCCACCAAACTAGAAAACATATTATTTTCTGATATAAATAGGATAGACATAAAATGACGTGTGTGTATATAAAAATTCATAACTCTTAGAAAATACGAGGCGAGATTGTCTTTCTTTTGCTAATAGTTATGGGAAAAAAAAAAAAAAGGCTGCAATTCTGTGGGATACTGGCCAACTTTTGGGTTCCCATTTTGGGCAGTGGCTCACAGTCGCTGTTGAGGGCAAACCAGAATAGAGCAAAAGAGCAGTGATATTCCCAAAAAATGTTCCCCAGCTTCCTGCAGCTCTGGAGGTGGTTTCTGTATATTCAACAGCCTTCAGCTGATCTCACTTCCCGGAATTAGTCCCCGATCCTGCGAGCCAGAGTAAATATTTAACCACAGCATCCTCTGATAAGGAGGTCCATGGCTTAACTAGTTTCTGTGTTTCTTTCTATTTGTTTTGAACTTTGCTCCTTCTAGTATCATGAGATGTCTCATAGGTCTTATGATGGAGAGACGTTAAACAACTTTTTCCTATTTACTTCTCCTTGTCTCAATTTTAGACTATAATATCCCCTCTCAGTATCCTAATCCCTCACCATGTATCCCTCAGTATCGCTCATCAGGTATTATTTAACTAGAAATTAAAAAAAAAAGTGTTGAAACTAAGTTTTCATGGGATAAAATGGAATGTCTTTGAGGGTTTAACAGCCAGTTAGAGTGTGGGGAGTGAAGCTGCTTTTGCCCAGTTACTCTTGAAGTCTGTGGGAAAAAGGAAAAGTTGCAGCGAGGTCTCTGGATACCAGTTAACTGTCTTAACTGTCTGATAAGATAGCAGATGAAATTCAGTATAGATAGATGTAAAGTAATGCAGATGGCCCTTATGTAGTACATAACTGCTCTGAAAAGAGCTTTTGGAATTACAGCAGAGAGTTTAGTGAAAAAGGCAACTCAGTGAAAAATCTCAGGGTGCAGTAACACTGCAAAAAATCCCCACAAAGTGTGAAGAGTAGTTAGGAAAGGAGCAAAGAACAACAGAGAGCCTTCCATAAATTCCTAGTGTACCTACTGCACCTTTGAACGCTTTGTGCAGTTCTGTGTTTCCTTAGCTGTGTCCCTGAGGTTGGCGGCATGCAACGCAGCCGACGCAGTGTTCTCACCCTCCTGCGCCTTCCTGGGCTGTTTGCTCTGCAATTGTAGGTGGTTAAGAAGAATGAAGTAGTTGGAGCTAGCTGACTCCCTAATGTGAAAACTTGTTTTCTTGGTATTCTGTTCTGTTGCTGGTTTTTGCCATTCTGCTTCTGCCCCTAAAAGAAGGTGGCTTCTAGGTCTGGAAAATTGTGAGGCTCACAGTAAAAAGCTTGCTAAATAGATGACTTCATGGAGAATCCATAAAAATGAAGGCAAATGTGGATCCGAACTTCACTTTCTGTAACTTGACTATATTTCGTGTTGTGTGAATCTTTGTGTATGTATTGGTGAAATTATTTAACTCTGTTGGCTGGCTAGGGGCAGTCGCATACATTGCTGCTGGAGGATGTAGCTTATTCCTTGTCAAATTATTAGAGACTTAGATTATTTTCCATCCAAGGAGGGGCAGGTGAAGGAGAAATCATATACATAAAGCTATAATGAAGGCTTGACATTTTACAGTTGAATGCAAATGTAGAAGAATGAAATTAAGATCCAGTTCAGAACTGAAAATCTGGTTTTCTTGTAGTCTTTAATTCTAGGCTCTTGCTGTATAGTGCACTGTAGACAAAATTATGCTGTGGAGAGTGTAATTATGTAATTAAAGCTTCTGCCTTGGTGCGCTTGGACCAAAGAATGAAAGGAACAACTGTATTTTTTTTCTGTTTCCTGAATGCTAAACTATGCAGGGAAAATATCCCTGCAAGTGTTTCATGTTTTCGTGTATCTCTGCTTCTTTTTGGTAACCTGTTTTAACAACCCCAGTAGCTTTCAGGTAGCCTCTTAACTCACTTGTCCCATTCGTTTATTGTCATGTTTTCTCTTGTGAGTATTTGGCCCGGTAGATAGCATGGATAACCACTGCTTCAGGGTGCCTTTTACCTTCATCTATTTTGAGAGAATCCAGCTTTATCTGTCAGTTGGTGTATGTCTGGTGGGATGAGCAGAGTTACTGGAGCTGCAGCATTTAGTGCAAGAAAAACGGAGGTGTTTGCTGTGCTTTGCATCTTCCTTCAGGGTTTGGAGCCTCTGATCAGATGTGAGCTGGTAGCGCCAGAGAGACAGTGAATTCATCCTTGCAGTTCCTTTTGAAAAAAGGAAAACATATATAGTATCTGCTCCATTTGCAACTTGAAAAATCAATATTTTTTTGAAGGTCAGTGCAAAATTTGAGAACAAAACCATGGCCTCTGCTTTGGAAAAGCATTGTCTGCAGTGAGATTTTCCCTAATGAGTCTGATCATGCACGAGGCAGGACGGGATCGTGTTTGCTCTCTCACCACTCTGTTGTGGTTTGGTGAATAGTTATACCGGCAGCCAAAGCTGCCCAATGTTTTTCTTTTAAGGCTGAATTTTCAGGTATCTCTAAACCCTGTATACAACCAGATGAACCTGAAAAAGAGCATGTTAGTTTGTGGCCTACAACTGAATGCTAGGTACAAACGTTTAAATCGCCACATAAAGAGTTTCCAAGACATGTATTTGCTCCTGGACTGTTCCTGGCATGTTTTTAAATCTGTTTTGTGCAGAGGGGAAATTTGTGGGCGTTATTGACACAAAAATCATATTGCGAGTCTCAACACACTTGAATTTAAAATTCAGACTGGAATTTTCAGAGCGCAAACTTTGAAATTTTATTTTAGGCCAAAAAAATTCTTTTGGAACAAAGTTTAAAATCGAAGGACATACTGAGAAATTCAGCTCTCCAGCGTAGACAAGATCAGCTGCTGCTTAAGACTGATTTGCAAGATTATATGTGTTCCTAACCCAATATACATGAAAAGATGAGGTGGGCCTTGCCTCCTCCTCCCTGCTGGGTCCCACTGCCTCTAGCAAAGCTGCTGCCGGCCCCGTGGGCTGGGCAGCGTTGTCAAGGTTTGCAAGGTGGTGCTAGCTTAGCTCCTTGTGGTGTGTTACCCTTGTGGTATCTTTACCCATTTTTAAATAAATATAGTTACCTTCCTAGATATATTTCATCTGTTGATGATTGTGGTGTTGGATTGATGGTTGGACTCGATGATCTTAGAGGTCTTTTCCAACCTTAATGATTCTATGATTCTATGTTGTCTAGATTTACAGACTTCTGTAAAACTACCTGAATGATGCTCATTGCTCTAATCTCCCAGCTTTCTGTTTTTTTCAGTAAAAGAGGCTTATAGTTGCTTTCAGGCTGAACATGAGGGTCAGACTTCATTGTCATTCCTGAGATGTCCATCATTTCCACTCCAGTCCTGTTGTCTGAAGTCAGCTTAAAGGCTTAGCTTAGTCCCTGTGGTTCCCTAGAATGAAGAAACCATTTAACAAGCATGTTTGTGATTTCATGTAACAAGCCGGAGCAGGTTAGTAGGGAACAAACAACCTAAGCAGAACCGAAGGAGTCCGTTACTGTGGAAATGTGCTGCTCGTAATACCCCTTGCCCAGTACAGACATCTCCTTTTCTTTTTCCTTGGAGAGGAAAACAGAAATTGGAGGTGAAAACGTTGTGCCCAATTCATCTTTGCCCTTTGCAGCTCTGGTCTAGGGAATTTTCCAAGTGCCTTGCAGTAGATCTTCAAGAAACTCTTTTAACTTGAGATACTGCTGCAATGTTAAGAGCAGAGGGCACAGAAGATCAGTGGGGTGAAGTCTTTCAGATCCCCTCAAAGCCTCGTAGGGATTAATGCTCTGTAAGTCCAAGTTAAGGAAGCCCTTGCAGCTAGGAATCAGCTGGTCCTCAGCCAGCTGGGGATAGACAGGGTACATTCAGTCTTTTCTTGTCCTGGTGCGATTCCTATGCAGGGGTGAATCTGGACCACTATTTTCATTTGTTATGCATGGTAAATGCTGTAGGTACTTGTTTTCTTCCTATTTTAGTCTCTGCACAACAGGGGTGGTCCGTTTACATATCAACAACTGGCTGGAAGTGAGTTTCTGCCTGCCTCATAAAATCCATTACGTTGCCACAAACTTTATACCCCCTGAAGCAATTGAGAGAAGCCTGAAATCTATCAGGTAAGAACAAGCTCTGTCCTTCAGAGTGTGGCTGGTCCTTCCTCCAGTTCCAGGTGTGGTGCTGCAAATGGCTGTGCTGGAACAGCGGGGGGGTGATGTGACACTGAGCTGCAGTGCGGGGGGGGGCATGGGCTGAGACGGGGCTCCCTGAAGCTGATGCCGAGGTACCGTGATGCTGCTGGAGACGTGGCGATGTGAAGCCACAGCCTTACGTTAAGATTAGGTGGTTGTACTGAGGTGATGCTGCAAGAGAGGTCTGCACTGTTTCCAATCAGAGGAATCCTGTGTTCATTTTCATCTGTTGACCCAGAAGTAATTTTGCTTCTAGAAGAGAGCCAAGGCCCCATGATATCTTATTTCCTGCTCTCCATGTTGACAGCTTTTTACCTGCAAAAGTAACTAATTCTTACTTTCTTCCTTTTTTCTACTCCATTCTGTATTTCAGTAATGCAGATGAGCAATTTTCAGACTAGTTCTCCAGGCTTAATTGTATGCCAGCACAGCGCAGTCATTTTTTATCTAGTCACTGGGGCATCCAGTTACCACATAACCCTCTATCCCCTTTGTATGGGGAGCATCTTATCTTATGACATAAAAATAAGCTTATTCTGAACCCACTTACAGCAGAAGGATGATATTAGAAGTTTTTTACCAGTAGATTGGCCCCAGGTATCATGGTCTGGGAATAACTAAGCCTTCAGGAAAAGTTGCAGTTTACTGTGCAAATGTATTCCTTTTTTTCTGCAGGCCTTACCATGCCTTATTACTATTAAATGATGAGAAGTCATTGCTTAATGAGCTCCCGTTGGACTGCTCTCCTGCCCTGGTGAGAGTAATTAAAACTACCTCTGCTGTGAAGAATTTGCAGCAACTGGCTCAAGATGCTGACTTGGCATTGCTGCAGGTACGGGAAACTGTCAGCGGTGGCTGAAATTCTTTTAATTCACGAGGCGTTTTCTTTCTGTGTGCCAGTGGGTTTCAGTGGAACATGAGCACATCGGTTCTCTCAGTGTGAGCAGAGTGCACAGGAAAGCGCGAACCTTAGAGCATGGAGAAAGCTTGGGGAGACGAAGAGCAGCGCTGCAACGATGGTGCTTGACAGTCCTGCAGCCACATCTGAATCACAGGTTGCTGTGGGGTAGCAGGGGCACCTGGAGCTCTCTAGTCCACACCACTGCTCGGAGCAGGTCCCTTAAAGCAGGCTGCTCAGGAGCTTGTCCGTTCCAATTCTGAATACCTTCAGGGATGGAGATCCCACAGCCTCTCTGGGCCCTGGTCCAGCATTTGACCAGCATCAGAGTGAAAATCTTTCTTCACATCTAATGGGAATTTCCTGTCTTCCACCTTGTGTGTGTAGCCTCTCGTCCCGTCCCTGTGCCCCTCCGAGAAGAGTGGCCCTGTCTTCTCTGTGTCTTCCCATTAGGTAGTTAAAACCAGAACAAATACTACTCTTGACTTGTGTCACAGTGGTCTGTCTTTGTTCTGCCACATTGATGTCTTTGTGCAAATGGAGGCATCCAAAATACAAGTGAAAGCTTACAGCTGCCATGGCCAAATACTGCTGCTTTCTCTGGATCTGCCAAGATCTTTTCTACTAAAGAGCTCTGAAAGCCTGTGCAAATCTACCTATTGATTTTTCTTAGTACATTAGTGCACAGATTTTGCAGAGTCCTAGGAAGAAGCTCTAGTTTAGGCTTGGGCAAAAATTTTAAGCCAGCCTCTCCAAGCCAGCAGCTCTTTCTGAATGCCTTTCTGATATTGATAACCAGATCTCAAATCTGAATTGCTCAAGGTGATGTGACGAGCCCTTGAAAAGGGAAATTTGTGCCAGTGGAGGAATGAGACTCTGGCAATCACGTGAGACACAAGGTCACTGAGAGACCGCTGCGGATGACTGCGGTCGTTATGGCCCTTTGCTTGTCAGGCCTGATGATTATATTAAATTATACTGGAGAGGGGAGAGCCCCTCCATGCTTCTAAGGGTTGATTCAGACCCAGGGAAGCGATCTATGTTCTGTATGACAGGGGAGAAGAACATGGCTTGTCATCTCAGATGCTCCTGATCGTAGCTCCGTGCCTTCTCTTATTCAAGGGGAAAGGTCCTGTTTTGTAATAAAATTTCCAGGTCTGCTTACAGTGGTTTGTGGTGTTACTTGGCATTATATAGCTATGGGATGAACTCTGGAAATTCCCTACTGCTTCTGTAGTTTTGTTCTCCACAAAAAAGCAAAGTTAAATGCATCTAATGATACAGGCTGGATTTTATGTCTCGTAGACACTATTTATGTGGCTCTTCCACAGCCATTAACAACCACTGACTTGTTTAACACATTAAAATACTTTGTGTAACTCATTACTGAAATATCTCAGTGCATTAAAAAGTGTTGATTTCCTTTATGTTTGTGTCATAGTAGAGGCTGATTCTTTTGTTTTATTTTTCGTGTATAACACTTAATGCATTTTATGCATAAACAAAAGTAGGTTTTTGGGGCATGAAAAGTAGTTAAACTTCAATTGATACAGTTTGAAGAAATTCTGTTAAGGCAGGAAATACTAAGTTGATTAGAAATGTGAAGTGAACCTCTGGAAATTCATAACCTTGCCAAAAGCTTTTTGATGTGCCACATGTTATATTAAACCCTGAATTTATTCTGAAGGCAGGGTGAAAGGATGGAACATTTTTCTTTCATTTCAGTTCAAACAAGACTGTTCTGTCATTGTATGGAACTCTTGCTGAGAGTTTGAGTTTTGCTTTTTCGCTCTCCTTATTTTTCCCTGTTTTCTCAATGCAGGTTTTCCAGCTTGCTGCGCATCTCGTTTACTGGGGAAAAGCAATTATTATTTATCCGCTGTGTGAAAACAACGTCTACATGCTTTCTCCAAATGCCAGTGTCTGTCTGTAAGTAGAAGGAAAATGAGTGACTGTAGCAAGAAAGTGGTGAGAAGTGCAGATATGTTTTCCTTCCCTGTCTTACTGGATACAGGGCAGGATCTTTCTTCACGTATGAATTTGTTGAGACTGTACGGAACACAAACCATTACATGTGCCCGAACTTGCAAAGCCATGTAGGAGTTTGTGTGCAGTAGGGAGGGGCATCATAGCAGATCAATACGCTTGTACAGTGATGTGGGCCTTGGAAGCAATATTTACCCTGTGGAGCTATTCTTAGTATTTTCAGTATGTTTGCTCTCTGAATGTCCGGATCAGAAAGGCTGTATGAGCCATATGCAATATGGAAACATTTACAAAACAAAATACTTTATGATTAAGTTAAATCAATGAGTGTTTCATAGGACTATCTGTGTATCTGGCACACAGCACCACCTGTAATAAATCAAAATAAAGTCAGGGTAATGTTGCTGTCGCTATTGCATTGTTTCATGTGACGGCATTTTATACCAAAAGGCCTTCTCGCAGACAGAAGGCAATGCCGACATTTTGAGAGCAGGCAGCGGCAATGCAAGGAAGATGTGGAGGCAGTATTTTTGCTTTGTTGAAGATTGGCAACCCTTTCTGTGTTGGATTTTGAGACGTTTTTAGAGTCTGTGTTGGAACTCAGTTATAGGAAAATAGTTTTAAATCAAAACTTCTGTGATGGAAGTATAAAAATAGGGCTGGAAGGGACCTTGGGGTCATTCAGGAACAACTGTGCCTGTGTCATATATGGCAGTGCTGTTCTTTAAGACCTTTGTAGATGGAAATCCTAAGACAGACAATTTTCCTGATATTTAACTTGACTCTCCCTTAATTCTGATCAGTCATATTGCTTGTCCTGTTAGCATAGGCAGGGAGAACAGTCTGCATCTGCAGCTGCACTTGCATATTCAAAGATTGTGCGTATGTCCTGCCTATCCCTGTCTTCTCTTGACTGCCCAATCGCTGTTCCTTTGATCAGAGACTGCGCAGGTCTAGACTTTTTATCATTTTTATTTTTGTCCTCTGGATTCCCTCCACACCTTGAATAATGTACTGAAGCTGCATGTAACGCCAAGATGAAAGTGCATATGCTTCTTGCTTACTTTTGCAGGATGCAACATGCCATAAACTATCCTTACTGTTTTTCCAGATCACAGAGAATATTTCATTTGGGAATTGGCACTCTGTAATGCTTAAAGGGATAAATGTTATGCTGACCAGGAATATAAAACTGATTTCTGCCTTCACCTCTTTTCTGTAGTTACTCTCCATTAGCAGATGCGTTTTCTTGTCAGTTCCGGGGCCACAACCTGCCATCGATGCTGTCCAAGTTCTCCCTCCCAGTGTCACTCTCCGAGTTCAAGAACCCGCTCGCGCCGCCCGTTCAGGAGGTGAGATGGGGAGTGTACAAGAGCTCCTCGTTCTCCTGCTAATGAGAACAAGGAATGGTGTTGCTTTTGGAGTACCTAGTCAGGAACCTGCTATTGCAGGTTTAGAAGTTGCCAATTACTGTGTTTCCAACCATATGATTTGTGGTTTCATATCCACATGCCAAAAAGCTGTGGGGATGTTCAAGGTGAAGCTCTGCGGATGTTCTGTGCTAGCAAAGCACAATCCTGAAAGAAAAATCAGAATGTTTCTTTTCCTTGAGTGATATAGTAGGGAAAACTGAAACTCCATTTGGTCTGCTGAAAACTGTCATAAATTAGTAGGGCTGAGTGCAAGTCTGTGGATTCCTCACAATCACATTTAATTTTATTATATTCCATCTGCTTTAAGTTCACAATCTGGTTACAAAAGCAAACTGTGTATTCACTTAGCTTTTGATATGACACTGGAATTGTTCAAAGGCTGTTACAGGAAGTAGACTCAGCATGTAGTCAACAAGAGTCCTTGTGTTACAGCGTTAGCATTTTAATGTTCAGATCTGGGATAACAATATACGGATTTTGGATTTGTGTGCTGTTGTTTTGCTTACACATAGATCATAGCTTGCGGCATTTCTGGGAACTGGTGAAATGCAAGAAAGAGCTCAATAATGTGAAATCTCCTGGCTGACACATATTCCCAGATGAAGAAGCTTGGACCTCTGAACACAGCTCATTGTGGCAAAAGGAGCATAGGCTGATTTCTTGTAGCGTTGTTTGCTAGCCTTCATACTTTGATGACTTGCTGGCTATATGAATTTAGCCACTGTTGAAATATCTGGAAGGTTAACCAGGCACAATTGTGAGAGAAGAATTTGTTGTGATTACAGGTTGGCAGAGGTTACGATAACTAATGACGTAGCCTCTAATCCCAACAGTATGTACTGGTCAGCTGCTGCCTTGGGAGGCAGGGGAAGAGCCGTGACTACCGTTTTGTCAGTACTTCATTGCGGTTACAGACAAATCTGTCCCCTGAAAATTGAAGCTGAATTAATAGCATTAATTTTATTCTAGTAGCAGTAGTTTCAGGAGGCGTTGTTATTCTCAGTACTCTCTTTAAAAGTAATTACTTGCCTTAATACTTCTTCAATACTTCTGGTTGTTCTCAGACAGCCTACTTTTCTTCAAAATACACAAATAAAGTGTGTCACTTACTGCTGCAGTTATACTTTGAAAAAACAGTGAGTGATCAATGTTTGCCAGAGCTGTTGGCGTGCTAAAATGGCTCTTTTGGAGTGTGCATCTCCTCTCCGATGCTCACCTGTCCGTGGTGGGGCCCTGAAGGTCAACAGCACGGCTTGTTTTCATCATCCTTTCAGTGTGTATAGAAGGACGAAGGATGATGCTGTGAAAAGCTATGGAAGTGCCTTCTGCAGTCTGAAAAGGGGAGGTGAGAACTGTGGTTGCAGAAGACTTGGGGCCACGTTGGCAAGACATGCGCGTGAAGATGAAGCAGACCACACTGGTGGGCTGTTGTGAGTCATGGCGAGCTTCTTTTTGATCAGGCTAAGCATGGCAGTTCCTGGGGGAGTTTAGACTAGAGAGAGTTTTTAGATGTTTTCCTATCAATACATTAATGTAGGAAAAGTATTTTCTTCTACTTTGAGTTACCTGTGTAGAACTCTTTGTATTATTGTTTTGTTAGGAACTAGCCTTTTAAGAGAGATGAATCTAATCCCTATCCTGAGGTGGTCAGGCTCTGTTAATTGTAATTAACAGAGATCTAGTCGATAGAGCAATTAATCTGATGAAATGTGGGTGGGTTTTTGTTCCCCTGTGCAGCGCTAAAAGATGCTGTACTCCGAACTGTAAATATTGTCAAATTGTATTTGCTTTCCCTTTGACAAAAAATTAACAAAGTTTGGACCTTTCACTGTAATTTTGTTCTTTGTGTACACAGGAGGAGGGGATTTGGGGTTTTTTAACTTTGAAGATTTTCACTAATAGTCTGTTATCTTGTGCTTTTCATCATGGTGACTCTGCTGTCTCTATTTCTGAAGGTCATCTGTGCTGGAAGGTCAGTACTGTGGGAAGGGCTGTATTTTCTGCAGAAACTGTTACGGTCTCATGGCATCCATCCCATTTGATTCTCGCCTTAAGCGTGGGATTGGCTCCCTCCTTTTGGCACATGCTTCTGGATGGGCAGAGAATACGGAAGCCATTAATAAAGTCCACGATACAAAATAGGAAAGCTGTTAAAGAGCCCTTCCTCCTGTTTTTATACAAAGTCATACTGCTTGATTTGGAAGAGGAGAAAGTTATTTTTGTTTGCTTACTGTTACATGGGTGGAGTTGCTCCTTTGGGTAGATGAAAAAAATGTGACACTGGCATTTTTATACTGGGGGTGCTGTGGTAGTTTTTGGCTGGTAGGAGGTACAAACAACCTGCAATGCCCTGAGCAAGGACAAGGCTGCCTTGAAAGATAGAGTGCATGTCTACATTCTGCTTTTGGTGTCTGTCTGTCCAGTAGGTCTGCCAGGACTGCCAGTGCCCTCAGCGTACCCTATGCTAGAGGCAGGAATTCTTCTTGATCTCATTTCTTCCCTGTGATGGCGTGCAGTGTATTGCAGTTGCACTCTCTGGTTTGTGTATATTTATCAGTGGTCTTGTGCTTATAATTTGCAAAGTTTCTGGTATTCATGTAGTGATCTCTATGCTAGCTTCCTTTTTTCTGTGTTTAACCTGCCTTGCTTGGATAGCAATGTCGCAGTCGTGTGAGGATGCGCCTACGCCTCAGCTGATCTAACGATATCTTGGTTAGATCTACGGAGAGAAGGAGGCCCTGTTTTTCCTTTCCACTCTCAGGTGTGTGCACACATACCTTCCTCCTTTCCCTCCTCCCTTTACGCTAGAGCGCTGGCTCCTGAACAGCTTGACTCTATGCACTTAACTTGTTTCAGCTGCACTAGTTTTCTGCCAGGTTAGCAGGTGGAATTCGCTCAGGGGGAGATGCAGGAAGCTCCAAGGCTGGCGCACAACGAGGGAGGCACTTCTGCAGCTGGGGATGTGAGTGAGAAAAGCAGAAGCTACTTTCCCCTTTTCACGGTGGTGAGTTGTCTATTAGTTCTGCCGTGCTGTGTAGTGTCGCCCGGACTTGCAGCAATCCAGTGCAGCCTGGCACTGTCCTGAACAGCACCCAGTTTAGCTCATGATGCTGGTGCTGGATCTCACCAGGGTGCGGCCATGGGGTGAGGAGATCCTGTGAGCTGATACAATAGGGAAACTCATCTTCCCTTTTAGTGTTTTTACTGGGGAAAAAAGCAGTTTGCATCTCCTCTACCCTGACCCCAGAGAAGCTGTCCTTCCTTCTGCTGCCCATGACTGTTGCTCCCTGTGCCCGTGCTCTCCTCTCGCGTGCGTGGCACAGCCTTGCTGTGACCGCAGAGCACACCGGAGTGGAGCTCTGGTGTTCAGTGTGGTGCAGACCCCTTCATACCTCCTTGTGAAAGCACAGAAACACTTGGTGATCTGAAACCTTTAGCTCAACACACGTTAATGGACAGACTACGTGTACTAGGCACATGCTGGAGAACTGCAGTCGCTGCGTGGGAATGCTTTAATGTGTTTTTCTGTGCAAGGCTTGCTTCGTACAATATCAAAGTTTCTTCACCCAGCTACTCTGTGCTAAGTTTCTTTGCAAACCAAGAGAAAGGGATGATGCTCGTGGCTTCCCCTTCTCCGTGCGTTATGGCCTCAGCTAGTTCATCTGTTTCATAAGGTCTAACATCTCTCTACCCTGTCCTGAGGAACGAACATGGACTAGTAGGGGGGGATCTTTCACCTGTAAGGTAGAAGGAGCGGACCTAGGTGAATTAGACATCCCATTTCCTCTCTGCATCCCCTTCACTACAGTAGCTCTTTATCACAATGAACATTGTTATTATTATTGTAATTATCTAATTCTCCCGTGTCGGGGCTAGGAAAACTGTGGAAAAAAACAGATGGGAAAGTATGACAGCTGCTGCTGAACAAAATATGTTTAATTTTTCACTTTTGTTTTAATAAGTCTGGCCATCCTGTTGGGAGTAAGGCACCGGTAGATGAGGCCTCTGCCTTACGCATCTGGAAAACGTGCCGTGCTTTGTGTAACAGCTCGGTGGAAAATGAACATGTATGTCAGGGGATGGGAGTGGGAGGAGAGCTGCATGCAAATACAGAATAGGCGGTTGTGTCTTCTGAGAGACGCTGCAAATGGGACTGTTCTGCTGGGCATCTGGAAGGCATTAAGAGTCATGGGAGCTTTTGTTGGCAGAGGTGTGGAAGTGGTATTAAGGTGCATTTATATTCAGTTGGACTAGGTATAAAATCAGGGTTTTTTCAGTGTCGCAAGTTAAATTTGGCTTTCTAGGCCTGAATGGAGGGAATGGTTAAGCTCTCTTAGCGCAGTGAGAATTCAAAGCTGTTACATAATGATTCAAATGGCAATATTAGACAATAAATGTTTTGTCCTACATTAATAGGGGTCTTCAGAGTCTGTTTTCTGCAAAATAGGGAGAAGTTTCAGTAGCTGATCTGTTTTTCATAAAACAGCATGGTTTGAATGATAAAGAAAGGTAATATATTTCAGCAAACATCCATTTACCCCAGTGGCTTTGAAGGCGCTATCCCACTGAGCCAAGGCAGCACTTAGTTCTCAAGTCGGTCCTTGAAGAGTGCATGTGTCAAATAACTAGTTAATCCAGACTGGAGAAAGGGGGCTCGTATACTTCGGTGGGCAAAACAAGCTGTGTTTTAACTAAAAGCGTATCCTCATGCAGGGAGAAACAAGCTAGGATTGAGTGCTTCTGGGTCACTGTATTCCCTTCCCATTCCTGAACCTGTTGCTTGTCCCAGTTATCTTGGCATTTTCCGTAGCTTTTTAGGCCTGTGAATGAAACAGCCTTAAAGAATCCTTGCAGGAAATGTGTTCCATTTAATGCGTTACTCAAGAGTTTTACAAATGCTCCCTTTGATTCCCAGAGGGAAGAGAATAATGAATGCTGGATCTTGTCCCTCCAAGACTTGGGGCTGAGCTTTCCTCTGACTGTCCCAAACTGCCCCGATGGGCTGACGTATAGCGCCCATGTTCTCAGAAGCTAATACGTCTTCTCTGCTTTTGTCAAGAAGCACAAAGCAATGTATTGTTACCAACGCCTTCCGTGCCGCCTTGCATGATAACGTGCTCTAACTTCGCCTGCTGCGCCGCGAGATGGGGAGAAAAAGGGGATGGCCGCGGGCTGATCCGTGCCAGCGGGAGCGGTGCAGATGCTGCGGCAGACAGGACCCCCTCGGAGCAGACTGGAAAGAGGCAGCATGAGGAGATGGGAAGGATGAAAGGAATATGGATGAAATTTAGAGTTGATTGTTAGTTAAATTAAGCAACGAAAAATGTTTCCTTTTATATTTCCATCACGGTCCTGGTGTTTCAGCCAAAAAAGGCTGGCTACAGCTTCCTACAGTGCCAGATGATGACTGAGTGAGTGGAGGCAGTCCTGGGACTGCCTGGGAAGCTACTCTCAGCCCTTTTTGGCTTCAGCAAGGAGCCCAGCTAATTGGGTAGACTGAGACCAAGCACCAAGATAACCCTGTATCTCTGAGGGAGGAAGAGCATTTCGAACAGCCAGAGCTGCACAGGTGGTGGAGGGAAGCCCTCTCTCCTGCAGACCTCTCTGTAAGCTCCATCAGGAGGAGCAGATGGAGAATGGATGTAAATTCAGTGTTTGTGTCCGGAGACAAGCAGCAGAACATACTAGCAAAGTTTCTCCTAGACCTTATCTGTGAAAATACTTTTGGTAAGAAATAGGTTTAAACCTGGAAAAGGTATTTATGTGTGGGCAGGACTAAGTGGAAATGGTGGTGTGAGGCACGTTTGCAGTGACGGCACAAAGCGCACCACGTCAGGCATGGTGCAGGACACTGCATCGCTTGGGCTTTTTTCTAGGACTAGATTTTAAGAGGTACCAAATTCCCGCTGAAGTCTAGCTTATCGATAACTGTCGATGATCAGCATTCTCTCTTCCCTAGGGATGATTGTTCAATAAGAAAGAACAATTTTCTCTAGTTTTCAAGTTGGTCACAGCTGATCTCCAGTCTCCCTGGAGAGAGCCCAAAGGCATTTGGCGGTCGTCGTACAAGATCACAGTTGTAGAGCTGTAACACCACTTTTGCCCGGCTTCTTGTTCCACTGGGCTATAGCTGCTGTCTCAACGGTGGTTTTCTAGATATTTGCACAAGAGCGCAGAGGTGAAGGTCCGCATGCAGAATTAGCGTGTTGGATTAGACTTTCCACACACACAGAGCTGTAACAAAAGCAACTGGCTATTTTTGTAATTCATGAAACCACCAAAGTGACCAGTGGAGGTGGGTCTGGGTCAGGCCCTACTCGGCAGATTCTGCAGGTCTGGTAGAGCCTGTTTTACTGTCTCCTTGAATTGCCTTGGATTTTTCCAGGGTTATTTTGTGCTGTGAAATGTGCAGACCTCTTTCATCTGATGTGAAACTAGCTAATCAGACATCGCTGCGTGCCAACAGGTTGGAAATTTAAGTAAAATATATGAGACATCTTTCCCTCCAGACCTGCGTCTGGAAGGAAGGTTTTTAGCAACATAATCACTGGAGTGAGCCTCCTCTCTCTTCCCAGCTGATTTCAGATGTTAGCAAAACACTATGCATTTGGTATCTTTTGCCAGTCTTCCTCTTTTGTAGTTTTTCTATTAAACATGTAAAATGAATTACGGCTTTTCCAAAAAAGATATGTTTGAAGGCGATCCCAGATAATATGTTTTAAGATTAAAATCCATTCAGCCCCCAAAAGTGGTAATCCCTGAAAAGACAGGGTGTGGGTCTGTCTGCAAACAGAAGATGTTTCTTTTGTGATTTGATAGCAGAGGAGGAACTGAGAATTATAAGATTTATGGAAAAAGGAAAATTATGTGGGCTGATGAACTTTGGTTTCGGGCTTTTACTGAGATTTGGCCTGTTATCCTGATGATTAATACAGCAGAGCTAGCTTCCTTCTCAGAGTCTGAGCTCATTCTGCATGTGTTGCTCTCACCAAAACAGTGTTGGTTGCTATGAAATCCCCAAACAGCTTTTGTCAGTGAATCAGTGTTTTCAGAGCCGTTAGCTATGGGAAGGGTTGCCTGCAGTGATATGAAAAGGCTTTTTGTGCAGAAATTCAGATGCGATGATGCATTTTGAATGCTCCTCCAAAACTGCTGAAAATAGGCCCTGCCAAGAGCCTACAAACGCTTGTCCCTCGCTCTGCCCACTGCTTTCCGCATCGCTCTGGGGACGTTGTGCAGATCTTCAGCTCTGTAACACAAAGGTCTCGTGCATTGGAAACTCCTGCCTGTCTGTGCCCTAGAAACCTAGGTGTCTTTATAAGCTTGGCCTGTCCTATTATTGCAGAGGGATGGCGAGCAAATGGGGGATATTAATCCTTTGCATTGAGAGGGGACTCCTTGGCAGCGGCAGGCTGCTGTCTTTTGCCAAGGTTTCCGCTGCTGTTGGCGTTATTTCTGCATCGCTGAGTCCTGGCAGGGCTCTGATCTCCGGAGTCTCTCCCATGGTTTTGCAGCAATTTCCCATCTGACGGCAAACTGCTCCTACTTCTGGGCACCTCTCTTGGTTGCTTCAGCTCTGCCCCATCACCCTGCCCTCCCTGGCTTTTTAGAGGAACCTGCGCTTTAATCTGACTACTCTGGCATTAACCCTTCGGTGATTAGTGATTTTAGTGGGCCTTGTTAGAAACCAGCAAACCGATCTCAGGGCTCACACTGTTGGGCCGTGGGCATCAGCACCTGCATCTGGTCGACTCATTTCCCGTGTCTGGTCTCTCAGAAGGAAGACTACCCCATTTCCTTAGCACCTGCTAAACTGGTTTTGTTACAAGAGGACAAGCAGATCCCCGTGGGGTTGTGTGGCTGCATTTGTGTGGCTACAGCGTTACGTGGCGAGGGCCTTCAGCTGCTCTGCCAGAACACAGAGGCGCTGGGGCTGCAGCAGGGGGGCAGGGCTGGTTCATTTGACGACACTGGCTGTGCTGGTCAGTGTTGCATAAAGATGTGTTGATCAGAAAAGGTTTGATTACAGCCTGAGCATCCAAAAAGGCTGTGGGTGTAATGAACATGTGTGCCTGGTCACCTTTTTATGATTGGAGAAGAGATAGAAGTGCTGTGTGGGGTGGAAAGCATTTCTCCTTGTGACTTCTTAGTCACAAAGCCTAACCTTTGTGCATTGTTCTCCTCCTGTATTTTATTTCACGGGTGTTTAATACCTCATTTCTCACTCCGCAGACTCAGCTCATTCAAATGGTGATATGGATGCTCCAACACCGGCTTCTCATTCAGCTTCACACTTACGTCTGTCTGATGGTGCCACCAAACGAGGAGGATTTCCGAGCCCAAGATGAAGACATGCCCTTTACTGCCAGAGTTGGAGGCCGAAGTTTAAGCACTCCCAATGCTCTCAGCTTTGGTTCTCCAAGTATGAGGATGCTTTTCTCTGCTGTTCAGATTATAGCCCACTTCTAGAGCTTCCCTAGCAATGCCTAGGGTAATCAGGCCTTGGTAACAAGACAACTCGTCTTCGCTGGAGTGCTTGCTAATTACCTCCAGCGCTACTTAAATTTAGAGTTGGCCATTGGTGAAAGTCTTAAGAGCTACTAGACCTTAAATTCTTGTTTTTAAAAACAAGTAGTGCTTTGTAATTTGCCAAGTTCTCATTTGGTCATGTAAAATATTTTTATTTTGTCAGAGGTACTTCTGTTTTTTCGAAGTAATTTCCTACTTCCTTGCTGTACTCAGAAGTAACCGCCATGTTCCTCTGGCTGCAATGCTGTTACTGCATGAGCTGTGGCTTTCAGGAGAGGAAGAAAATTGTGAGAATTTGTGTCAAACAGCATTGGTTTCTGTGGGCTGTGGAGCCACCTACGGAGATGCAGAGCTAGCTGTCATTCTCATGAATGGCTGATTTCTGTTTATGTCTCCTGATTTCTTTAATCTCCTCAGTGCCATTCTTCAGGGTGATTCCAGGAGAGCATTTTTTCAAGAGTATAAATCAGATACAGTGCTGAAATCCCCAAACTTTCCTGCCTGTGCTGTTAGGAGCAGCATTCTCAGAATGCCACTAAGGCTGGATATCAGGAGAGATTCTTTGTACAACTTTCGGCTTTACAGAATTCATGAATTAGGGCAGAAGTCTTGGAACGTGAGTCAGATAAGTCTGCGATCTGCTTATTCTGGCTTGCTCACAAGAGGAGATTGCTTCTTGGCCTTTCTTTCTGCTTGCTCCCACCTTCTGTGCTGTTAGGCTTTTCATGTTACCACTTCACGGTATTCCAGCAGAGCTGGCTGGGAATTTTCTTTTCAGATGTTTTTTATGGACTGTTTATGGTCTCCAGAAGTACAGTTTTCCACATAAATTGATGACTTTGTTGAAACATTTGACTTTCCCATTGAGAAAATTGCTGTGTTGTCATACGACTAATTGCAGATATATGTGGCATTTTGAAAGCTACTTTCTTTTCTCTACAAATCTGAAGGGGTTATTTGGAGAGACTGCATAGAAACAGCCTGAATTGATAATCTTCGCATCATTATGCTGAGGAATATAAAAATTCTGTGTCTCTTTCTCTCTTCCCCTGATAGCCAGTAGTGATGACATGACTCTGACAAGCCCTAGCATGGATAATTCCAGTGCTGAGTTGATACCTGGTGGGGACTCACCCCTAAATAAAAGGATGACAGAGAATCTCCTAGCAAGCTTGTTGGAACATGAGCGGGAAGCTATCCTTAATGTCCCTGCTGCCCAAAATCCAGAAGATCTTCGCATGTTTGCAAGGTAGGAAATAAGTGCAGAATGTAATCTTTTTTTCTTATCCTTGCTGTTTTATTGAAGGATTGGTGTGGACTTTGGGCAAATCCCGTTAGCTAGGGATTTTGGAGGATAAATTCTTTTGGGTTTGTTCCCCTTACACCTATTTCATCTGTGCACATCAGTTTTTGACAAAAACTAATATATGTGCCACAAGAACACTTGTTTACAAAGAGTCCTGGATGTGCGAAGGAGCATCAGGGCATATGGTTGGACAACAGGGACTTCACTGTTTGCCTGCCAGTTTTCCTGCGTCCACACGTGCGTAGCCTGAAAAAACCTTCTGAGCCTGCAAAGCAAAGACCCAGTCATGCTGATGTGTCATTTTGTGTCCGTTGATATTTCCAAGGCAGCTATCCTATATTTTAATGTTTGTAAACTCCATGCAAATATGAGATGGAGAAAAAGAGCATCAGACGCAAAGCCAGCTTGAATACTTTTACAGACCAGTCTACAAATGTTTCAAGGTCTGTTTTGCAGAGTTGAGCTGCTCATTACCATAGGTTAGTTAGGTTAAAGTCATTAGGATGTGTGATTAGTAGCACCCAGTTTTGTTACAAATTTCAACAACAAAAATACGCGAGATGTGGTTCTGCACATGGTAAAAAGCAGAATGACTTCCTAACCAGCCATCTGGGAAAAAGGTGTGGGGGAAAATAGTTTTTCTTCCTAAGCATTGCAACTTCCACTGTTCTTTTGTAGAGCAGAAAACCACCTGAGGCACGTATTGCAGCTTTTCCTGTACTTCCCAGATTCAGTTGGTAATCCCCTGAAAACCTGGTTCTCGCCCTAGGATGAATATAGTCAAGTAGCCTAGAGAAGCTGTAATAGCAAGAAAATAACTTTTCTTGTCTGCGGCAAAGTTTGCAGCTATGCTGTGCTCAGGTATTTCATAGAGCTCCCCCAGGCTTGTGGGTAGTTACTGCTCTCTGAATTACTCGTCTCCTTCTCCGTCTTCTGTAAACTGTTCAGAGGGTATTCTCTGATTGAGAGGCAACATTTTGGCCATTAGAGCGCTTTGAAATGTTTTTTCCTCATTACCAGATAAGTCGTTACAAAACCAGTGAGAAAGGAAAGTAAAACCAAAATCATAATTAGTGAGATCTTAAGACAGAATTTGTGGGGGACGCTTTGGACCAGTTTAGTGGCAATGCAGATTCTTAGTTATGCTAGGGAGAGGAAAGGATTTCATGATTGCTCCCCTGTCACTTCCCCCATCTGCGTAAAGCAGCCATTTGAAAGCTCTGGAATTGCAGATGCAAAAAATTACTTTGATTTCTTCATAAAATCAGCTGCCGTAACCAGGCAGCTGTCTTGATGATGTTTATTTTGCAGTTTGCTCGTGTACCAGGTTCTTTTGCAGATCCCCAAGTCTGAATTTCCATTCTGCCGTAGATTGAATTGACAACCGCATCGCTTACTCTTAAGTCAACAGCGGGAAGAGAGAAGGCATGATAAACAAATGGGTCCTATGGGTAGGGTGCTGGAGTGTACAAACAAATGTTTATGCAAGACCCTCGTGGTTACCGGTGGCTTTATGAGACACCATAACTTGGAGGTTGTGCATGTATTTTCTCTCTTTTTGTGCCATAAACTTTCAGAGATGAGTGTCTGGGTAAACCTATTGCTCTTAATGAAAGTGTAAACAATTGTGGAGAAGCCGCGGCAGTGAAGGAGCTGATCTCCTTCATTTCCCTAATGCAGGTTACTGCGTCAGCTCTTCTTTTTGCTTCATTTTGAGGAGTAGCAGCCTAATGAGGGCTGTGCTGTGGCAAATAGCTCTGCTGTATCAGCTGCCTCCCAGAACAAACTCCTGGTATTGACGCATAGAGCGCTAAATATACTGCAACTGCCCTTCCAAGTATAGTTGTGTGTGCACACAAAGGGATGGGCTATTTTCAGCAGAGCAATAAAGTTCAGCCCGATACATTTTCTTGTGTCTATGCCTCTGAACGCCTGTTATTCATTAAACCGATGGCAGAAAGAGCTTGTGCCTGTCCATTGCTATGCACAACTGCTATTTGCAAGGCAGAAACCTCAAGGGGAAATAAGGAATACTGAAGCTTGGCTCCAGCATTGGCTGCGTTAACCCTCGTAACATTGAATGGGAATTGAAATCCAAGTTCTTTTCTTAGGTGCTGCTGGAGGAGGTTTGACATGTCCTTCCAGAAGTAAACTTGAGAAGCAGACAAGTTCTTTTTGAGCTAGATCTTCAGTTATGCACAGAAAGTGTTCCTCATTGCACATTAAGCAGTACTTTTAAAGACAGTTTGAGGCTTCACTGATGGCTTCTCTCCCAAGCCATAGGTGTGGAATCACTTTCAGGTTTTGTCTTGCTCTTGGAGGTCCTTTACTCCACTGAGGAATGCTCATTGATGGCACTAAGCTGTGGACAGTTCTGCTCCACCTTCAAGCAGTGCTGGTGGAAGGGATTTCTGCTTGGCCAGAAAGAAGCTAATTTTATTCAAATGACTGAGATAATCCTTTTTTTTTCAGTGTTTAAGAACACTACACTGCTGTTAGAGGGGCAGCTCTTGTAACTTGAAGAGGGGAGAACAGTGATGAGCAATGGAAAGCAATAACCTTCCATCACCGCATCTGGATCTGGAAGCGCACATCTGTCAACAGATATATCTGTGCAGCTTCAGAGGGACTCAAATGCAGTGTTACCGCCCCAAGAAGTGCATCTTATGTCCCCTTTGGGTCCTATAAATGTTCACCGCTCAAAAAGGCGAAGGTAGTGCCCATCTTCTCCAGCTGTGAGCCCCAAGTTACAGCTTGGTAGATCCTAGTTGGACTTTTGGGAAAACTTCTTCCCCGGGAGGGTGGTGCAGCCCAGGACAGATGACCCAGGCATGTGGGGGGATCTCCATCCTTGGAAGGTTTCAGAGCTTGGCTAGGAAAAGCTACAGCATTGGCAATAATCCCGCTGGAGCAGGATGCTGGACTAGACTTTGGAGGTGTCTTCCAGCCGGCATTTTTGTGATATTCTTTAATATCCTCTCTAGCTTTTATTGGAGTGGAAAGTATTTCATCTTGACCAGCTACAAATCCAGACTTTTTGAATATAGGATGGATTTATTCATTGGAAAACTCCTGCTTAGTCTGCGTTGCAGTTGAAGGCCAGGTCTAATTAATTGCACAGAAGACAGCTGTGCCAGGAGATGAGAGCATGGGCAATCTCAGTGAGCAGCTTTATAGAAGGGAGGGAATACATAGCTTTTAAAACCTTCAAATTTACTTTCTGAACAGTGATACAGTTACAAGATACAAAAATTACTGTTAATACCTCAGAGAACAGTCTGGTTTTGACACATGCACATAAATTCACCCTGTCCCTGCTAATGGCCAGGTCTCAGTGCCCAGGGAAGGAAGCCAATTAGTCTGATTTAAATACCCCGTGGGAGATACTGCAAAAGGCAAATGCACAGCTCCGATAGTGGAAAGGTAAATATGACGGGAGCTTGTCTGCCCGTGGGTTGTTTGTGCTGCAGGTGCAGAGACGTAGCAATTATGTTCTACATAATGGGGCCAACCTGGGAGCTGGCAGATGAAGATCCAAGCGGAAGGGAGTTTGCGGTGTGCTGGGGGCTGCACAGCCCCGGGCCGCCTGCAGGGACGGGGCAGTGAGGTGCTGGGCTCTCGGCTAGCGTACAGCTGTTTGCCGAAGGAGAGGAGGGTGGGGAGGGACGTGGCAGGTTGGAGAGCAGAGAAACACAAATGGCAGTGTACTGGAGGTGAAACCTGCTCTGTGCAGCGCAGAGGGAGGGTGTGATGGAGGGAGACTGGTTGCACAGTGGCTCTTTTCCAGTCACCCGTGCAGGGTAACGGGTGACAGGAGTGCCTACCCTGCGCAGCAGAAGACAGCCGGGCAAACGTCAGTCCTTCAGGGAAAGCATGAGAGGCCTCATCCTGCTGTCGTGTGGAAATAGGCAGGGACGCTGTAAGGGATATGTGGTGTCTTTCGAGGGCTGTTCCTGCATGGGGACTGTATGAATGAACTGGAAAACAGATCTTGTCACCTCCACTCATTTTTACTGTCAGTTGGCATGAAGCAGCAGGCCAGCATATTCCTAAACTGCAGAAGGGTATGAAACACGAGCAAAAGCTGCTGAAGCGCGGAGCAGAACGCGATGTGTGACACATGCGGACGCACGTCTGCCTGCGTAGCCGGGAAAGCGATTCTGGCATATGTGTTTGGGCCTTGACGGGTAGGAGGATTTGAGTGACGTGCAGTATGGTTCCTACGTTTGGGCGGTTGTTAAGACAATAAAGAGAGTGAGCAGCAACCTCGAGCTTTGTCTGGCTTGGTGTTACGGCTCTGCAGGGTCTCCGGGGAGCAGGACCTCAGCAACTGGGGACTTGCTGCAGCGGCTTGTCTTAGACCCGGCCGTGGTTGACCGTGCAGGGCCGAGGTTATCCGATGGCTGTAGCACGATGGCGCCCAGCAAAGGGGTATCTGTGCCATCTCTAGTAAAGAGAGCTGGGAATTTAAGAAATCTGTGTGGTTTTTAGCTTAGACTTCAGGGGTTTGGGGCTCTTTGGGGGTTTCATAACTCCCAGAGCTTCTCTGTGGTGCCTGTCACCAAAATTTCCATCTCCCTGTTGTGACTGCTCCCCCTACCCCAAGCTGACCAAACCCCTCGGGCTGCTGTGAGGGGAAAATATGCTCTTAATTCTAAAAGGAAGTGTAGGTACCCAGGCCTCTGATGCAGAGCTGTGTCGAAGGGCAGTGTAGATGCAGTAAGAGAGGGGAGAAGTAAATTTGCCACTTCTTGACTTCTCAAGACTTGTTGGCACTCGTGGTTCCTTGCTTTCTGGAGTTAAAACTATGTTGAAAATTGACAATCTCAGGAAATGCCCCAGGCTAGGAAACCTTTTGATACAAGGAGGACCTTTGCAAAGCCCCGAGGAGGGGGAGTCCCCTCTCTTCCAGGGGATTTCTGTGCTAGGCATGCCTAAGGTAAGAACCGATTTAATTCACTTCTCATGTAAATGAGGGACACAACTCAAACACCTTCTGATTTGTGTCCCATGGGGAAGGAAACCTTGAGGGTGGCAGTATCAGTTCTAGCTGCGTGCACTTGCTGTTGGCCCACGTGCCTCCCTTGCTCTCCTTCCCCCAGGCTGCTGCACTATTTCCGAGGCCGACACCATTTGGAGGAGATCATGTACAACGAGAACATGCGTCGCTCCCAGCTGCTGATGCTCTTTGACAAATTCCGCAGCGTGCTGGTGGTGACCAGCCACGAGGACCCTGTGATTTCAGTTTTTCAGTCTCTCTTAAAGTGACTCTACTGGCAACGGAAGGGAACCTGCTACACTCTCCATGCTGATAGCCTAAAAGATGCCTAAAAACTAAAGGAGGCGATTTCCATTCCTTCTTGCCATGTGACATAGAGCAGGATCTCCCCCTCCGTGCCTCGATTTCCCATCTGCTCCCTGTGGTGACAGCTGAGGACGGTCTGTGTGAGGGCTCTGGGGCCTGCTGCAGGACAGCGTGCGCTTGCCCAGCCTGGATTCCTGCTGCGCCGTGTTCACAGCGCGGGAGCTGCCGCTTCACAGCCCTTCCCTGACCCTGCTCCCCCCAGGGCTTGCGGGCGCGGGCCAAGATTTCCACGGCAGGGTTACTGACAGCGCTTCACCTGTGGATGGGCGCGGGTGCATCGGTGCTTCCACCACTGCTGGGTCCTTCAGCCGCGAGCAGCCTGTCCCCAGGGCACAGCACGCGCGGCCTCTGCTCAGGGGCAGAGTGGAGGCTGGCCCGGCTTTCAGGGAAATGTCCCTGGGCGCCGTGGAATTCTGTTTGACCATCGTTATCTGCAGCAGCGAGGACATAGGTAGGAAGGCAAAGTATCACAAGTAAAGAGTTTCATGAATGAGAACGACTTGCTCACTGTGTTACGGCTTATTATTTCCTCTCCCCAATATCCTTATTACTAAGTGTCTATCGGAGCATGGCTGTCACCAAGTAGCCTCCGTGTTTGTGGGTTTTCAGGGTTTCCAGTTTTTGACTGGGGGTGGGGTGGGGAGCTTGGTCGTTGAGCAGGATTGGAATTAGCTGGCCAGGCTGCTGTGCATGGACAGATTAGTTCCACACAGCCAGAGGCTGGTGCTGAGGTCACTCAGACTTGTCCCCTGGGGCTTGTTTTGTTCCTCCATTCCCCTCCCTGCAAGCATGGCTGTGGCTGCAGGGAACCAGACTGGGACCTGGCCTGGGTTAAAGCTGTCCAGCTGAAAAACAAGATACTGGTCCTTACGTGGCTGTGTTCCCTGATCTGGTTCAGGACTGCTCCTCCAGCCGTGCTGGGGCTGGAACAAGAGGTGACAGCCCTGTTCCCGGGTCAGGAGCAGCCTATGCCGCCTGCCCCAGGCCTGCGTGAGGCCGCTGTTCCCACAGCTGCTCACTGCTCTGTGCCGCGTCCCCAGGGAACGGGGGGAGACCTTTACCGCCACGGTGGCGGCTTCCAGGCGTGTGCGTCGTTAGAAGACTGTCAGGCTCCTCCTTACCACCTTCTCTTATACCACACACACAAGCTGGAGTTTTTCCCAGCGTTGCAGGCTCTCACAGAGCAGCTTCACGTGCCCACACAAACCGGGTGAAGCTGTGAGCTTCAGAGAACTTACCTACCACCAGCAAGGCACAGTTGCGCCGGGGGAGCTCGGTGTCCACAGTGCACCAGAAACCCGATGACAGCTACTTACTCCCGGCCCCTGCAGCTGCAAGCAGGGACCTTACAGAAGAGCAAAAGCAATATCCGACCTAAAAATCAGATCAACATTGCTGCAGGGCCCCAGTCCCAACCAGCCCCCAGCAACTGATCTCAGTAGCTCACCTTGAGACGCGGCATAACAAGGGCTGTTCAGAAGGGGCCAAACAAGATTTTTTTTCGTGTGATGGGGACATGGGTTTTGAAAAATTGAGCTTTTTCCTTGCATATGAATGCTAAAGTGGGGGTGGGTGGTGGTGTGTGTGTCCCTGTCACCTTCAAACTGCCAGCGTGGCTGCAGTTCTGCAGGTTCTGCCCTAAATCCTAGAGGTTTTTTTTCCCGCCCGTACCTGCAGCATCGTAGAAATCACAGCATCGGTGCTTTCTCTGTGTTGGGATTCACACACTGGTAAGTTTTGAACTGGTCTCAAAAGCAGCTGGGAAAACAAATGAAAACTACTCTTTTTCTCTAAGCTGGACGTTACAGACTGGTATAGGTTAGAAGGAGTCTCTGGAGGTCTTTGTCCAAACCTCTGCTCAAAGAAAATGTGTTAGATCAGGTCACTCAGGAGCTTGTCCAGTGGAGGTTTGAATGTCCCACAGCTTCTCTGGGCCCCTGTTCCAGTGTTTGACCACCCTCATGGTAAAAATTTTTTCCACACAGCTAATGAGAATTTCCTGTTTTCCAGCTCGTGCCCATTGCCTCTCATCCTGTCTGACAACAGCCTGGCTCTGCCTTCTCTACACCCTCCCACTAGGCAGTTGCAGACAACTGCCTCCTTTTACCTCACCCTTCCAGTCTTTCGACTATTCCCCTGCAGCAACCAAGCGATGGCCTCTGCTGGGGGCCAGCAGCAGTGGGAGCAGCTCAGCAGGGCAGAGCTGTGAACCTTCACCACTTAATTAAGCCTGGATCCATTGGCAAGGGAGAAAGTGGCCTTCAACGTCCAAACACAACCTCAGTTCTGGCTGGGAGACCCATGCCAGTCTGCCCCACAAATAAAGTTCTACCTTGCCCCGTTCATTGTGATAAAGTACATTTATTGTTAAAAACCTCCACGCCCCTGTGTCTGCCCCAGCTGAGTGTATGACAGCTTGAAGCTATTGCACAGATTGCACAGAGCACAGCTCGAGTCCTGGTCAGCGGCACACTTGCAAGACTGGTCAGCTGCAAGAGAAATGTCCCATTGCTGCCATCTCTCTCTCCGTTTTCTTGTCTACAACGCTCACAAATTTGTTTCCTCGTAAATAAAACCTGAGAGGTTTCTGTGCCCACTCTCCCCTGTTGCCAACACCAATCCTTGTTGTGGCTACCACGTCCTGCTCCCCTGGTAGGTCGTGTCCCGGTACCATCCAGATGGCTGCATCTTGAGTCAGGTCCCTTTGGTCAAAAGCCTTATCGATCCCAAATGCTTGGCAGAGCTTGGAGGGCCCGTTACACAACTGCCAGTCCTTCAGCAGCTTTGTGGGTCCTTTCCTTGAAGCACTGCGCAGCTCCCTCATCGCATCTAAACCCCGAAGAGGTTCCAAAGAGCGAAGTAATACTGCAGCCCCCTCCCCTGTGCAGAACAAGAGCCACGTGTTAGTACAGGGTTGTTCACAAGAACGTCTCAGCTCTCCGCCCCACCGCCAGCAGGAGCCCTTCAGCTCTGAGCCTGCGGCTCAGCCCAGCCCGACGCAGCGGGGTCTTGCCTGCAGCGCCCAAGCACAGGCTCTGTCCTCTCGGGCCGCTTTGCTGCAAGTGCCAGGCTCTGGAGTCAGCCGCTAACCCGTGGTCAGCGCACTCCCTTCCCTCTTCTCAATGTCCAGTGTCCCACAGCTCTCTGTCCTTTATTCATCAGCGCTGACTTGCTCTTCCCCAACCCCACTTCTTGATGCTACTAAGTCTAGCTGCTGCTCCAAGGCTTGCCAGAGGGCAAGAGGTTTTTCTTATGTCAGCACAATGTTCAGGAATAAATCCACATATGGTTCAGCTTTGGCACAGCTATCCAAAGCTGCTCCCAAACCCAGTGGATTTATAATAAACTCTGATTACAAGAACTCCAGCTAACAAAGGAGAGGAGGAATGAGTCTGGATGCCGCCAGCAGAAGGAGGCAGCTTGCAGAGTCAGGCTGGACAAGGAGAAACCTGGGAAGGAGCTGCAGGCTCTGGGAGCAGCTGCTGCTGCTGAGGGAGCCCTGGCTGCAAACCCCCACGTGGAGGTGTAACAGGAGGTGGGGTGACCACGGCTTTGGGCACAAGGGAGAGCGATCCCAACCCTTGTGCCAGGGAAGCTCTCGCAAGACAGGGGCCCGGGGCGGGAAGGGGCTGCACCGCCTCTGGCTGCGGGATGCAGAGCCCGGGGAGCATCGCTCCGGCAGACACCTTTCTATGGCAAGAAGTGAAGAAAACCGACAGATTCTCTTCTCAAATGTGATCTGCCACCCTGTCAGGAGCCTTGGGAAACTCCAGCTCCCCACAGCTGTCCTGATCAGCCGCCCTCCCTGATGTTGGTGACAGTGAAGCAAAGGTGCAGCTCTGAGCACAGACATTCCCCTGTGATGAGGATCTCCAGCCTAAGTGGGACATAAACAGTTCCTTGGTATTTTCCACTGGACAGCAAGGAAGGTCTTCTC
Organism: Pelecanoides urinatrix; assembly: GCA_013400755.1. NCBI lineage: Eukaryota > Metazoa > Chordata > Aves > Procellariiformes > Procellariidae > Pelecanoides > Pelecanoides urinatrix. The sequence goes on along the minus strand of VZTQ01006148.1, from coordinate 142,668 downwards.
ATGACCTTGAGTGGGCGAGGAGGGCGCCTGGTAAAGCGGTCTGTGTGCCGCCCCACACAGCACCCCTTGTGCTGGGGCCGCCCACGGCATTCCTCCCCGCCAGCATCTTCGCGCTCGGTGATGCCGCTCCGCAAGAATCCCCTCTCCCTCTCCAGCCTCAAACATCTGGAGCCACGCTCCCGCCTGGCAAAGGCTTTTTTTGTAGGCACTGACAGATCTCTAAGGACCTGCGATTTCCAAAAATAGAATCCCTCTCATATTTTGTACAAATCCCACACTAAATTACCCTCCTGGGCTCCTGACTGAGCCTATCAGCTGAGGACCTGATTTCTGGCTTTTGTGAGGTGAGCCTCTTGCCCTGGGCTGCTCAGAGCCCCCGCTGCCCTCGGTACAGCTCAGTGAAGTCAACAGACTTATTTCCAACAGCTGTCAGCAATCTGTTCCCAGGCACTCCCTGCTCTGAGGAAGGGGATTGATGCTAATCTGGCAGCCAAAAGCTGCTTCTCTGTACTACAGTGATTTAGAGCTCAAAGGTCATTTTAGATTTTTAAGAACATGCTCCATGTCCTAATTCTGCTTTTCATCCATGCACAAAGAAACATCCTTCGCATCAGGATGCTGCCTCGCTCGCCAGGAACAACTGTGGGATTCCGAGCAATCACCAATTACAGTACTTGCCTTCATCCATGACAAATGCAAGTGGAAACCGTGGTTATACTTGAACTGAGCCAAGTCCTTGGGAGTTCATGTGAAGAGAGACGCACTCAGGGAAACTGCAGGTGCTCCCAGAGCATCGGCAGAGCCGTGGCAGCGGGTACCTGGCATTTCTGTCTCCGGCTGCTCCTTCTGCATTTCTACGAGAAGGTTTTCACACTCTTTCTAGCCGTCTGCAACACGGACCCCGCTCTGTGCTCCGAGCCAGCAGCCCCTGAATGTGAGCGCAACACCACAAGAGCTTTGGGAAGCGGTGGAGACAGCAGGCAGGGTAAGGGTGCAGGGATGCTGCGATGAGCTACTGCCTTCTCTGCCCCCAACTGTCCCTGCACCCCTGGGCTGATGTTCGGGTCCTCCTGAGCATACTTGCCCATCAGAAGTTTTATTTTAACTACCAAAGAGTAGCTGAATCCTCCTGGCTCATCTCCTGCTTGCCAGAGTGCTTCAGGTTGCCTTCCTCCCTCTGCGCAGCCTGCAGCAGTTCGCTCCCGGGGGTTATCTGTTTTCAGCATCTGCCTAACATGGATACGGCCGCCGACACGCCACCAGCAGCAGTGCCAGTCCAGAGATGCTGAGTATCTACCTCCCATGCCTAAGAGTCCCTCCGTATAACGAGCAGCATTCAAAGCTAAAAGCTGGGATCCAACAACGACGCAGGGGCCAATTCTCTCCCTGAGCAGCTAGAAATCATGAAATGATAGGGAAGTCCCGCACCCCCACTGTGCAGCTTGCGGCTCCTTCCCTGGAATGGCACCAGCTCTCATTCTTGGAAACAGCTTTTGGCCGCTGGAGAGAAGAAGATTTTCTCTCTTCACCCGCCTGACTCACTGCTCCCGAAACACTTCCTTCAAAGTCCTAGTCTAGGATCCAAAAGTTAGAGGGAAGTCCACACAGTGTGACCCTGGGCCTGGGCAGAGCATCACTGGGTCCTTGATTTTACAAGCTATTCTTTCAGATCTGGCAGCAAAATCCACACTTCTGCAAATTCCAGAGAAACTAATCACAGCACAGTCAAAGAGAAGCTTAACTGGCATTTACCCTCTTCCTGAAGTGAGGGAAGCCCAACATCCCTCTTAACCCTAGGGAAAGCTCTTTGTACCAAGATTATTTTGCTGCTCGGGATATACTGTAGGATTCATGCACACTGAAAGGCATTGGTTATATTTTTTCTATAAACTCTTCTTCCTCTATTATCTACGATTTCTCAAAAAAAACAACGAAGTGATGCCCACCATGGCTTCAGGCAGTACCAGTATTTGAGCCAGTGACGGGAAGACCTCTTACAGTAAAATCCCACACGATGCAGCTTTATCTCAGTGATGTGCACAAAGATTTCCCCTTCCTCAGTGACAAAAAATATTTGAGCCCACCCTTCAACTCATTATGGTTTTATGAACACAAAGATACAGTCAAGTGAACTTGACTGAACACACCAACAGCCACAACTTCTTGCCCCAGCAAAGTGGCAAAACAACGGGCTGCAGCTGAAGTGCTTCTGATGTCTGCCGGCAGCAGCTGGCCGGGGACATACTGCAGAGGACACTATGGTGGTGGTGGCTCTCAAGGTAAAGTCTGTGCTTTTGTAGCTGCTCTACGAAGCACAGCTCTCCTGGTGATGCATCTTTCCCTATCCCCGAGTGATAGCGCTGAGCCTGAAGTTTCGCATAAGTCAAATATAGAAAGCAGAAGAGAAGGTTTATTCCACCTGATATTAAACCAGACAATGCTACAAGGTTACGTGTCAAAACAAGAGAGCTCTAAAGAGCCAGAATCTCGTAAGCCAAACACCCCATTCTTGACAAGCTAAGCAGAAGGGAGCAAGTAGGAGCAGCATATAAAGCTTTGCACATCTTGCATAGGCCTCAGATCCTGAGCTGATTAAGGTCCAAGAAGGCCCCAGCATGATTCAGGTCAGTGTCAAAAGTACTTTTTAAAACTAAGTCTGCTGCAACAGTCCAATTCATGCTGCTTGCCTGGTCCCAACAGTGTGTGCGTCTGGGACAGCCCTGTGCAGTGTCCGTGCCAAGAAGGTAGCAAAACACCAGCAACACAGGGACGGTGCAGCACGCTGCTCTCTCTCCAGTGAAAGGACGGCTGCTTTCATGAAGCCAGCGGCTCCCAATCGGCTCTACGGTCACTCAGTTCACAAGTCTGAGAAGCAGCAGGACAGCAGTCACTGCCAGTGCTTAAGAGGATATACTGGTTTTCTGAACTGCCTCTCTTCCTCCCACAAGGATCCTGTAATTTAAGCAGCACAAGGACTTGCCTACACTACAAAACTAGATAGTTTAATCCAAGCCAGCTAAGAATTCATTTGTGATTATTAGTTTGTGCTAACTTTAATAAATGACCTAAAATGACACTAGATCTCAGTTAAATCTATGTGCTTGTTCCAGTAGTCTCCAGAAATTTATGCTTTGTTAAAAATCAGTGTGTGATTGCATGGGTATTTTGATGCAAACCACCCGATGGCCAAACAGAAACATCCTTCAAGAGTCATTAGGAAAATCTCTAGAACCGATTTCTCCTCAAATCAACCTCTGGTCTTCCCCCAATTCTCATGTCATTCAGTATGAACTTTGCTAACATGCATCCAGGTCAAAATTGAAACGGCTTAAGACAGGGTCAGTTTGTGTGTGTTTGAAGACACCAGGGAACCCCTAAAAACCCTTCCCCTTCTCCACTGCTCCAATTTGCTGCAGCAATGCCATACAGTATTCCCAGATGTAAATCCCAACTACTCATATAAAGCAAGTTGCTCTGCTGTCCTGAAATTTGTGTGCATGTCTAGACTTGTTCCGCTCCTCCCCTCCATCTACAGAAAGATAGAACAAAACTGGAAGAGATTCAGGGACAGGCAACCAGGATGATCAAAGTTACGGACTAGCTTTGGAGCAAAAGCCTAGGGAAGGAATACCTAAGTAGACTAGAAACCTTCAGCTTGGAAGACAGCTGAGGAGGGGATATGAAAGATTCTGGCAGATCACAGGAGGCAGAAGATGATGTATGGGAATAGATGCAATCACCCCATGTTCTCCATCGTGTAACGCCTGGTGCTCTGCAGCTTTGCACTGCCAAAATCCAAGAAAGAGTGAGTGATGCAGCTCTGCGACACCACCGGAGATGTGCCCTTTGAAAAGGAAAAGCATTTTTGTTCTCTCAGCCATTTGTGTTCAGTCTTTCAAATGACACCTTCAGAAATATGTTCATACTCCTTTTACAGTCTCCTGGTCAGTCACTCAGGTTTTTGCAGCATTCTCAGGGAGGCCCTGAAGCACTTGGATATTTTGCATCAAATTCCCTGCACAAAGATGATGAAACTGATTACATCAGCAGTTCATGCTATAAGCAGAGCGTGGTCTGTGCCGCTAAGAGGGACCAAGTGATGCCGCAACAGGCTTTTTTTTTTTGCCAGTGTTTCCTTGTGTTTTATGCACAGCCACAGCCAGATTCAAAACAGATTTTCCAAGAACTGTCCCATATCCAGAAAATGAATGCTTTTGCCTTCTACCCAGGTGCACAAATGCCACCATGAAAGATGACTTCCTCAATCCTTCCCTGAGATTAAACGACAGGACAGGCTTCTTCTCCATCTATGTTAAGATGAGAAAAGCATTTCAGGTACGAGTCAGCCTCAAATTCTTTCCTTCAACACACCTGCACATGGGCAAGTATACTGAAGGAGTAAATCCTACTTACGTAGATGCATCTGTGACACACGACATGCACAGCCATGCTGTTTACTTCAGTGTGTTCCTGACAAAGCTGGTAACAGCTGTGCTTGGTGTCAGCATAGCTGCATGTATGACAGGCTAATGGAGAATAAGTTTGTAACAAAAACATCCAACTAAATCCATCACAACAGTAAGCTCTAACTGATTTTCTACAAAACTAAACACAGGTATGGAAGGAAAAATTTCCCAAAGTATAAATTTCAAAGAAAACTTTCTAGAATTCAAAGGCTAAGCATCTTTTTTTTTAATAAAAATTATTATTCCTAATATTTCAAACGCTAAGAATCCCATGCTGAATAAAGAACCATTCTGCTTTCATTATCTGAACAGATTTGGCAGAGGCAACGTAATGAAGTTCACATGTGTTCATCCACCAGACTCCAGACCTCCATTTAGGAAGACAGGCTCTTCCCCCACAGTATAACCTGGCACTGTTTTTCTGCTTGGCGCCTGTCCAAAGGCTAAAACCTGAGGATTAATGGTCACTGTTACAACATTTGCTCTCCACTTATGAACACACAAAAAGCGGTGGTTTTTTTTTTTGAGCTATATCTTTGAAATGGTGAAAAAGAAAAGAAATTATTTTTGAGATTTTTTTTTTCCTAACAAAATGAGTATTTATCTAAGAAATACCTGCTGCCATTTCAAGGTGTCTAATTAACCAACAGCTTTACTGCAAGGCAGACACTGTCATTCTTACAGGAAAGAAAAAACCAACAAGTTTTAGAACTAACACTCGCACGTTAAGAGGAGCTGTGGAAGGAGAGTCTCAGTAAATTCCAGAATAATTTGATTAGAGATTGATTATATTGTCTTGAGAATAATAAAAGAAGATTGAAGATTCTGTTACAGTCTGGGTATTGACTTTTTTTTTTTGTTTTAAGATTGAGCAAAGCAGCTAAAATGCTCCTATATTGACTCCTTGCTTAAGCTTAGGACATCTCAGACCTTTGTTTTCCCCAACATTTATAGCTTCTGAAGATAAACATAGGAGACAGAAGAGTTTCTTGTCATGACAACAGACACCAAAATTTAGGCTGTCATTAGACTGCAAATTTACTTCTACATCCCCACTTTTGAGGAACAAAGTTCACTGAATCACATGAATAAGGCAGCAGCCCAGGACATCAAAACTGAAAGCTCCATCCTATCAAGATTCCTCTCCAGTCCTTAGTCTTCATTTCTGTGCCTGAACAGCGACAGCTCATACAGCTCGCAGCTGGGACCAAAACCCCACCGGGCTGGTCACTGTGCAGCTGGAGATGGGCCCTGCTTGTAACGTTGAAAGTGAATACGCTGTCGTCCACAGCTACATACTGTTCACAATGGCAAAACCCAGGTCCCAGAGGAAGACTGTGACAGCAAGTCATTGACTTCACAGAGCCCACAGGGAGCTCACAAGTGACTGCAACACGGGAAGCATAGCTTGAAATATCAGCCCCAGGCTATAGGCATTAAAACTCAGCCTCAACTTACCTTGGCTGGAAACATTCACGCAGAAATAAATCCCGTAGATCTGATACACGTACAGAGTTCCTGGTTTCATGAACATTGCCGCGTTTCGTTGAGTTTGCTTCCCGCCTTTCGAGTGGGAAGCTTCATCTTCCCCACCCAGATAAGCTTCTGTTTCAACAATCCTCCCCCAGAGTTCTCTGCCATCAGGAAGTTTGCGAACTAAAATCTGAAAGAGAGGTTAGAGTACATCAGTTAGCAATCCTCTGTACAAAATAACCAGAGCGCAAGAGCTGTGGAAACAAAGAAGTCGGAAAAAAGGACCTGATGGTACTACATACTCTCCTCTCCATCTAGCAGTCCAGTCTGTAAGCTAACGTGAACTTTTTCAGCTTCTACTGTCCAGGCCACAGCCCAGTACAAGACGTTCCTACCTGTCATTCACCCCACAAAATGCCTGGAGTGTCCAGATGTGGCAGTATCATAAAGAACCAATTTATGATCCTGTATACGATAAAGCCCACAGAGTTGCTTTTGTGGTTATTTTCTGTATTCTCCACCTCAATCCACCACATTTAAAGCAAAAAAGTGCCACCTTGAAGCATCATGAATATATATTCTTTAGATCAGAAGAAATATGACAGTGGCACAATTAATTAACTACTATGATTAGACAGTCTCTCTCCATAGAGATGTTTCAAACAAGTCCTAGTCCCTAACCGTAGGGATAATCGTTACCAGAGCGTGTATCAATGCTATTTCTCTGTTTTCTGCACCACAGAGAGGGGCAGTGCAGGAGAGCTGGGAATTGGCTTCAGGCAGAAAACAACAGATCTTTGTTATTACAGTGTGTTCCTTGCTGCTGGTACCTCCTTAAATAAAACAAAGCAGATGTGGGGGAAAAAAAAACATGACAGTGAAAAGATTATCTTTAAAAATAAAACAATCATTAATCTTTTTACAAAGTTTTTTGTGGTTTGACCCAATTTCTCAACTTCCTATTTTTCTTAATGTGTGTTTAAGAAATACTGCACTATAGCCTCATTTAGGCACGAGCTATCAGTTTAATTACACTATATTCAGCGCTTCCATATTTGAAAAGCAGCCACTGAAAAATTACCTTCAAGAAACAAACCTTAATTCCTAACAGATGTTTCTGTTGGACTGCTAATGCAGTTATTGACCTGATCCAGTATGGATGCTCCTGAAGTCAGTTTTAGATGTTGCCACTCCTGTATATGATGGTTTCCCTACAGCACTTCTCAAATTGTTGAAAACAATGAATTTATTATTTTTATGAAAAATGCAGTGACTTCAGAAAAACACTGGTGTTTAGCAACTGCCTGTAAACACCCCAAAAGCACACCCATGTGGCCACATTTGTCATTCAATATGATGAAATGCAATGGTTAGGTTATGATTTTAAAAGTATGCAGGCAATTCCATGACTCTTCAGACACACCAAATATTCACAGTTAAACAGTTTAAAGATGGTGATCATTCACAATACCTCACAGTAAACTATTTTATAGAGATTATTCTTTCTCATTGAGGATGTATCTTGGTGTTATGACAGTTCATTTTGCGAGGTCATTTATTGCGTGTATGTTCTGGGGTATATTTTTTGGTTCTAAGAACTCAAGTATCACGTTTAAGGTAATCAATATTAATATACCATGCACCTCCAAAATTTGGTAGAATGAAGATAATGAATGAAACACTAAATTACCTTTATAGTTATAACTGTAAAAACATGAGACAATAGACTGGGTCACGGGAGACTAGGGGTTACACTTAAAAGAAAATCTAAAATTAACATAGAACTCGCCTGGCTTGCAATTCTAGGCCTAAATAGGAAAAGTATAGAATTAGGACTAAAATTTCATCTGCCTGGAGTAACTGAATGCATAAGGATGTTGGAGTCATTAAGACAAAAAATGCATCAGCACTGCGAGACTTCAGGTAGCCTCATACAGGCCAAGTAAATATCACAGTAGGACAGGACACAGGCTATGGTTTTTTAGACACCATCAGATGCTTTGCAGAGGGAGTAATCGGGGATCTCGCAAGAAAAGACTAAACTCTCAAACTGATCCAGAACAAAATGCAAAGTCTTTTCCAAAGAATTACCCCTGAAAAACAGTTTGTATCATGACCATGAAGTTCAGTGTCCTTCCACGAGCATTAAGGTCCAAAAATAAACTATAAGAGTTCTGCTTACCAGCAAATAGGGGAAACTACATAAAGTGAGGAAGATTGTTAGGAAGAACTTCAGAGGCAGCCAAAGGTTAAAGCTGGAAAGGCAAGCCTCTAGCAGGACGTCTATAAAGATAGCAAACACACATGACATACCAGAGAGAGGTTAAGACAGACCAAAAAAACCCCAGCAGGGTTAAAAAGCAAAGCAAATGCATCAATTACAAGCAAGACAATATCCTCAGAAAATAAAAAAAAGCTAGACAGAGCAAGACAGGCCAAAGCCAACAGTTTGTGGAACAAATTCCTGAAGTTATCTAAACCAATGAGAAGCCAGAGTCTGTTCACCCTACAGACAATAAAGGTATAAAAAAGACTCAGAAAAGATAAGACCATAGCAGTGAAACTAAAACCACATTTTGTAACGGCATTTAGGAGGTCCCAGACTGGAACTTTTTATAGGTAAAACACTGGAGGAACTCCCTCCCATGGAAAGAGCAGGAGGGTTTTCTGAAGGACTCTGTAAGCAGAAGAGACATGTTTAATCTCCCCCACTCTGATTTCCAAAGGTTTTCAACAAGGTCCAAAGATTCCTCTCCAATGGGATAAGGGAGAAGGGTCCTTTCATGAACTAGTAATAGCTTGAAAACTCAGAAACAAGATAGGAATATCAGTTTTCAGAGTGAAGAGAGTTTAACTGTGGGCCTGTGGAGTCCTAAATGTCTCCACACTAGGGCCTGTGCTGCCTTGCATATTTGTTTTAATAACCTCAGAAGGGTGATCATTAGAGCGCTCACCATGTGTACTGACAGTATCGAGTTATTCAGATCAGCAAAAATAAAAGCAGGTAGTATGAGATACAACTTTCAAAGCATACAGGGCAGCATAAAAGAAAGTACCAAGCAGTCTGCTGAACTTGCAGATGAGAATGACATATCTGAGTACACTATGATAGTGGATACTTGTCAAGAAAGGCCAAGGGGCTAGCATGCTATTAGCATCACAAGATAGTAAAATGGAGGCAGAGAAGGAGATGTTGCTGACTGCACAGCATTACTTTCCACTGGGCTAAGCAAGAGCCAAAAACAAATAAAGGAATACCTGAAAGGAAAATAATGAGCCTGAAACAACCTTCAAACCACAAACAGCAAAGTACATTTCAGTAAACCAGAAAAAAGGGAGGAAAACTCCACAAAAAACCTAATTCTGAAATGTGACAGTAAACTAAACCTGCAAAATTACTCCTCTGACTTCATCCAAAATAGATTTGGCTACTCGTCTTTAAATTCCACTGAACTTAACAAGAGAAGGAATGAGAGCTGTATTCCTAAAATAGCAAAGCCCTGGAGTCAAATGGCAAAAAAAGAATTTCATCCTTTTACACTAAGTTATTACCTAGCACATGCTCCAGTACAGTAATCTCAGTGTTCATGTCTTACCTGTCCCAGAAAGGACTTGGCCAGACTAACACAGGGCTGGTTGAAAAAATCTGCTTCTAGCTGGGAAGAATTTTTTTTCTCTATCGCAAAATATTTGCTGCTTTTTGCAGAAGAATCCCCATCAGGCGTCGCATTCAGGTTCTCCAAGGCATCCAAAGGAGGGAAGCTGGAGTTGCTTTGGAGAGCACTTAATTGAACCAACAGCTTTCTTTTTCTTGGCATAGTTCTAGAAAATTCACATAAACATAATTAGGAATATAAAGCTTATTTATAAGTAAATAATTTCCACAAACTCTTATTTTTACACATCTCTCCACAACAATGAATCTCAAAGCTGTAACTAATTGGACAACCTAGGCAAACTATAGAAGCAGGTGACAGATTTAGTTGTGTCTAGGCTAGGCAAATAGTGGGCTCTACTGATAAGCAAATAGAAAACTGCAGTTTGAGTATTCATCTTTTAAGGACTGCAGATAAAAAGCAACTCTGCAGCACTCAGCAGTAAAAATAAGTTTGCTAACTGTTAGGTTAGGAAATTCAGAAATTGAAAACAAAGATGAACCAGTACTATATATTTTTTACCTAAAACTAACTAATCTGTTAAGCAGACAGAAAAAAATAGGAAACAACCACCTCAAAAATGGTGCTGACTCAAACTCCACAGAAGTCACGTATCAATCATTTTAAACAGTAATGTACCGGATCAGAAGCTAAAACTCCACAGGACATGGAACATTTGAGTTGGGACATGCCCTACTTACAGTCACAGTGACAAACTTGTTTATCATGCTGTAGAAATGTTTGTGTTAGAACCTCCACAAAATAAGCTTTAAATTCAACCTACCAGAAAGATGAAGAGCAGTCTGTTCTAGTCAACAGTATGTATTTGAGGCAACTATGTAACCTGAGATTGTTCTTCTCGGTTTGTCATCAATTTACCATGTGAGCTTCAAAAAGTTAATGTTTTTTTTTCTGTGCCGCAGTTCTTACACCTGTCGAACAGGAACAAACTTATTTATTCACTGTATAAAGCACTTTGAAATAGGCTAAAAGATTTTGGAGCTGGAGATCATGATACCAACAGTGCATCATTAACACAAACTCAAGAACAATTTGCAGTTTTTTATTGGTCTAGCAAAAGACTATCTCCCAGCTGGGGCATTGCTGGAGATGTTCTTTAGCCTTTTTTACACAAAAGGCTATGAAAACAGTAAGGAATGCACTTTTCCTATACTGAATACACAAAAAGCTGAAACCAAACTTTTAAGATTTCCCCATTGGCACCAAATTTGGAAAGTGTCAGCCTCAAAAAAGGACTTTTACAAGAGAACGCAAAGACACCAAGTTTTAGAAGGTGCCTCATCAGTTCTGAAATTCAAGCATGTGTAGATATAAGGGAAAAAAGCAAAGGTTCAACATCATAAATAATTAGAAATGGAGAAAGAATCCTATATGCAGCTGAACCGGTAAGGGAAGTATATACATAATTAAGTAGCTGTTGCCACTCATTTTTCACCAGATCATCAGCTTTTAAAAATGACTACAAAAACCTTCACCATCAAAACCAATCTTTATCTTGCTCTGATGTTTCTCACAAAGAAAGATCCACCAGCAATAGTTTCCTTGAACTACACTGAAACAAATTCAGCATTGCTACACTCTGGATCACCAGTGCCAATTCCCCAACAGTGTTACACTTCACTTCAGAAGAATCCAGACACAAACATATAAAAATAGGCAGGGGGAAAAAAAAAAAAAAAAGAAAAAAAAAATCACATTGGCATGACTGGCAGGGAGGTGGGATGCTTTTTTTTGTCCCCCTAAACATCTAATTCTTTATTGCAATAATTCAGTGATGCCATAGAACGGCCAGCTCCATGCCAGGTATTCTGCTCTGAACTGCGGCTTTCACCTGGTGGGAATTCTTAAAAATTTTGTCAGAAGTCTCCAGCCTGCCTCAGACAAAATTGCCTGGTGGCCTTTGCAAATGAGAGTGCTGTCTAGGAGAAAGGGTGCGAATAGGACAAAGGGTTGCAGGAAGGAAGGGACAGAGGAGGAACACTTCCCCGAATCAGACTGACCCTCTAAAAGACTCAGTCAAGGGAATGCTTCACGCTGAAGACAGTACCTCCAGACTTCTCCGACAGTATTAACTAGAACTTCCAGTTCATCAGCCATACACAAAGACATGCTGAAAACATGGCCAATTTGAGTGGAGCATTAACTCATTTGGTAATTTGTGCTCTTATGGAATGCGACATCAGAAACAGGATCCGAGCTGCCTGGCACCTATTGCCTTTCCAATTAAGTAATTCTTAAAAGCTGCAAGTGCTCTCATGTAAATGTTATACCAGCAGCCTTAGGGCACTTGTAATTTCATTGCTATGGGCTGATCCTAGACAGATCTCAGCACTTTCAAATCTCATTAGAAACAGCAGTAGGATACTGCCTGATAGTCATGAGAAATGCATCACGTACAAAAACGTGATTGCTTTAAAAGCAAAAATGCAGAATGAAGGGACTGCAACACCATCTCAGAAATCCAGAAAAACCCCAATCTACCTTCATCTCCCTGCTTGTCCATACCAAGATATGAAACATAAAACTCTGTGCCTCAAAGCCTATCTACCCTTTCTATGAAGGATGCTGCTTGTATATACAAATCCCTTCTTGCCTGTGAAAAAGCACACTGTAGGAGACAGTACGTATCAAGTACCCAAGCCCTATGTATTGAGGCAGTAAGAGACACCATCTCTTCCCATGCAAGTCTACAGGCAAATTCTGCAACTCTTCATTTCTATCTAGATTTTCTTGCTTGTATAGTAAACAAATTCTACTTCTGTGCCTCAAATAAGAATCAGCTGTGGGTTTAATCACTTTTTACTAATCCTGTTGTAACCAAACTAGCTACAAGTTGTTAAGCTTATGTGTGTACACATGCACAAAAAAAGTATGAAAGTCAGAAAAGGAAGATCAAGAGCTGCTGGGCTAGTCTCAGGCAAATGTTTAGGGACCCTGCAAGCCAGAATCAGAAAGACACTGAAAATCTGTGTAAAATACAGCTCAGCAGCAGACAACACCCTGTAGTCAAGGCACAACTGAGTCTACATAGGTTTCTTTAATCCTTCTAATAAGACTGCATTTGCAGGTATTTCCTCATGTATTTAATGAGCTTTCACTAAAAGGAGGTAAAAAAAAAATCCCACCAGTAATTTGCATGTACTTTTGGCTTACAGGTCCAGATGCCTGCAGCTGTAAAGTTTTCCTCACGCACATGTATCTTTCTGATAGCACGATGAAGAATCATACATAAGAACACATTGCCACTTCTGGAGAGACATTTCCTCATACAAATTCCCAGTTGTACAGATTTATGTGGGAATATATGAACTGTCAATACTGGGTCAGACCAAAGGACATGTCTCCCTGTACCCCGCTCTCCAGCACAGGTCAAAAGCAGGAACCTAGGGAAGAACAGAGCAAGCACACAGTGCGTCTCCACACATTCGCCATGTCTCTAGACCGGAACCTTCCAAACCAGGCACCGTTTCTGTGTACTTAGTAACTGTGAGCTTATGCAGTCTTCCCTGAGCCTGTATAAAACTATCCAATCTGAGACTTTACTGATGAAGAAAGCTTCACAGAATTAGTCATTATGGCTCCAAAAACACATTCATTTTGTGTGTGAAGTTAGTACTGCTCCCAATGACCCACATGAATCAGTTTACATTTGCAATTCATCACCATCAGCCCTCTTCTTTACCACCTCAAATAATGTAAAACCAGCTGGAAACATTGTTTTTCCAGGTCATTTACAAAACATCCCTGCAGCACTCCAATGGTGACCTTCAGCCACCACGAGGGCTGTCCATTTACTCACATCCTCTTTCCTATCTTTGCACCAACTGGTTATGACGGGAACTCCCTTATTATGTCAGGGGCTGTTCAGGTGAGGGCTCCTGTTTAAAAGCTTCCTGAAATCTGAGTACAGACTGTAAGCCAGACCTCTCAACATGCTTATTTAGACCTTCAGAGAAGTCCAACATTTGTTTAAGGCATGATTTTCCATTACAAAAGCCACATTGGCTCTTCCCCACTATATAATATTTATGCAGGTGTCCAATAATTCTACCTTGCTGTATTTTCTACTAATTCAGCTGGTAATGGTCAAACTTCCTGATCTGCAGCCCACAGATTTCCCCTAGAACCCTCTTTAAAAAGTAGTGACACATTTGCTGCTCTCCAGTCCACAGGTATTAGCTTTCAGTGAGAAGGGAGAGACCCTCGTTAGCAGCACTGTTCCTGGGGGCTTTATCTGGTTTGGCAACTTGTTCCCGCCTGTTGCCTATTTGTTCCATCACCTCTTACACAGACTCTTCATTTTAAGCCAGATCCTTCAATGAGTTCTCAGCAAGAAGGATTTCCATCCACCTTTCCTGTCTAGTCTAACCTATTGGTAACCAGAAGTAAGTTAATAATGCATAGCTTCCTGGACAACAGTGTGAGAAGCAGGCAAAAAAAAAACTTCTTGAAAAAAGAGTGCAGGCAGAAGCTAATATAGTATATAGTATAACTATAAATATTAAGTCAATCTCTCCACAGACAGACTTTGACACTATGTGCAATCCTACTAATACCTCAAAAGTATGGCAAAATGAATGGGTTTATTCACCTTACTGAATGATAGGGATGTCATTTCCTGCGAGATATAATTTCCTGCAAAACGTCCTTGCAATTCCAGTCCTTGCTCCTACTGCCTACTGGACATCTTGAGCTTTCCGGAATGAAAACTTACTCAGCCTTCTGTAAAGAACAAGGAAGATAAAAATGAAGAAGAGCGATGAGAAGTAATGAAAAACCCAAAAAGCCTTCACAGCAAAATTATGGTCCGTTTTGGTTGACTCAAACCATTTTGTTTTGTTGTGTTCCCCCACCCGCCCAACATTCTAGCTGCTATTTTTAACTGAGTGCCAAACTTGCATATTAAATGAAAGCAAACAAGTTAAATATAATACTGACAATGGATGTTAGCTAGCTCAGCCTTCTGAGATTTTTGTTAACCAAGCCAGCATTTAGTTAAGCAAGGCAGCATTTAGAGAGGCCACAAACACTGATCAGGAAATGGACATAAGGATTCAAAGTCATCTGCAGTTCAGGTTTTTTCTTTATATCTACATTATTTGTAGCAAATGTACGTTGAGTATATTGGGCTAATTATCCAAGTGCTGTAAGTCTTTTTTTTTTTCCACCTATATGACATCAGTGAGAACACTCCTGATTTGTAAAGCACATTGAAAGAGCTATATAAGGGGATACAGAACTAGTTACTCTTAAGTCTTAGGTACCTGCCTTATAAAATGACCCCAGAAAATACACTCCTTCCTCAATCTTAACATTGCATGAGAAACAGTTTAATTCAGGCATGAGGGTTTGACTCAACGACCACAGACGTTTCACCAAAGCCTTCGTTAATGCACCGACAAAAAGGAAAACTTATGACTCAAATGCTCAAACATCTGAACAATATCCACAAAGACAGTTCCACTTAAGAGTTCTTGTTGAAGTACCAGTAACTTAAAGACTAGGAAGAAAAGCATAAGCAGCAAAGACACAAAGATTTACCTGCAAAAGGATCCTGGAGTTGCTCCCTGCATGAGCATGGAAGAGGAGGTTTCTCACACCTCCTCCTGAGAAGTCAGCTCCAGACTCAGAGAAAGGACCTGCTCCGCATCCAGTTTTACAAAGGAGGACCATGTGAAGTCCTACGAGAAGTCTTTGACTTGAAGAGAGAGAAAGAGATTATTTCCTCCAGATTTTGGGCCAAGCTACTCAAAGAAAGGCCTTAACATTCACACTTTGCACAAAGAACCTGAGCTCTCCACGAAAACCATGTGGAGGGAATCACAGCCACACTTTGTAATCAGTCACAAGACAGGCACAGTAACAGCTAAGGTGCTGCTCAAGGCGATTAAATTGGGACTGATTCAATGCACATGCTATGAGCCTCTTGAGCAGTAAGGTCCCTTTCTTCTGTTGTCAACCAGAGGAAAGGCTTGTCCTACACTTAGCGATTCAGGATTAATCTGTACAGTATACCCTTGTTAGAGACACGACCTGTGTGTACTTTGCATTGCATTACCAGACACTGTTAAACAGTTATAGTAAGAAAACAGAACACTGGATCAAAGCCTTAACAGACGATGCTCTGCAGAGATACGAATGTAAATGCAGGTGAAGAACACTAGAACAAAGTCTTCAGGCCCTATATAAACAAAGAAGGATCTGAGGAGAGAGGACAATTTCCCGCACAGCTTTGGATAACATGCTGTATGTGACAATAGCTCGCTGATGGCAAGTGAGACAAACCACTTCTGATGATATAACAAGGAACAAAAGCAAAAGTCCCCTCTATAAAAAGATGCTTCCAGGAAACCAGCAAATCACCGCTGACTGTAGGGGCTGTGAAATTCTGAGTCAGACACAGATTTGAACCAGTAGAGCTCAAAGGTGTTCCTGCTCATGCCACAGTAGCCTAGTTTCTAGCATGGCAATTTATTTAGAATAGCCTCCTTTTTTCAAAACAGGTTTGCAGCACATTTCCACAGACTGAGTATTTCTCCTCCTTATAGGGTCCAAACCATGCCACTTTTGTGATACATCTGTAGAGCAGCTGCTCTTCCAGCATTTAACTGTGAAACCACTCTTCTCCCAAAATCTCTACAGCATCTATTACCGATTCCATGATCTGTTTACTCAGTTACGTACAAAAATGCCAGAGGACTCTCTCTGCAGAACAAAAGTGACATGGGAGCTAGGAAATCACAGTGCAGCCCCATTCAAAGGGCGTTTGTACACCTTATTTAACCAGCTGATCACACACCTCTTTCCCCCTGAACTGTATTCTGAAAATGGGGATGTTACCTTTTCCTCACTGTTTATTATATTGCAATAACTTTGACCCACAACGTACATAAAATAGATTTTATAGTACTAGAAAGGGTCATTTCCACACACAAGCCCGTTACACGGCAATAAACAGCACAGATAGCCGTGAAGGCAGTGCAAGACCCCTCACAGCTTTTTCTACTAGGGGTACGGGAAGCATTTACT
The DNA here is from genome assembly GCA_013400755.1 of Pelecanoides urinatrix. NCBI lineage: Eukaryota > Metazoa > Chordata > Aves > Procellariiformes > Procellariidae > Pelecanoides > Pelecanoides urinatrix. The sequence goes on along the minus strand of VZTQ01006148.1, from coordinate 126,023 downwards.
GCATTTGAAATCTATGCAAAAACGGTTAACGTATATTAACGTATAGAGTCCACAAGTACATCTTTTTTACACAGTACAGGAACTGCCATGCTCATGTTTTTAAAGCAGCAGCGCCGGGCTGGGGCTGCAGCGAGGAAAGGGAGCGGCCCCGGCACCGCCNCCGCCCAGGCCTGGCCGGGCCCAGCGCCCGCCCCAAGGCAGCCCGGCCCGCCCCGACCCCGCCGCACACGCACCTGCCGGGGCCTCACCGCATCGCCGCCGGCCGCTTTCCCGCCTCGACCGGGCCGCGGCCTGTAACCGCCGCGGGGGGGCGCGGGCAGGCCCTGCCCGGAGGCCCGGCGGAAGCCGGGAGCTCTCCTGTGGGGCGTGCCCGGCGCGGCGTGAGGGGAGGCGGGCCTGGGGCCGGGGAAGTGGCGGTAGAGCTGCGCTGCGGGTGTTCGGAGTGACGATCGCTCTTTTACCTGACACCTCACTCTGTAGATGGCGATGGTCCACAATCACAGTGATTTACGGCCTTTTCTCAGCTCGCTTGATGGCTCATCGTAGCTCTTGTTTTCTGGACCGCAGATCCTCTGTGGGCCGTCTTTGAACTCTCCTGGTTTTCGGCATCCACGCTCACACTCTTTGCTGTTTCATATTAATAATACTCGGAAAAATAAAGGCGTGAATATACATTCCAATGAATACGAATGGTCACAAGCTGGCTTTATAGAGAGCTGTGTTATTTATCCCCTCAGTTCCCCGAGTAACAAGTATCTGGCCTGCAGAAAAAATTCTTGGCTTCAGCTTTTAACCAGATGGAGAATATGGTCAAAATGGGGTCAAAATGCGATTTTCCTCACAACTTTCTGGAGACATGCGGTTAGGGCCATTGATTCATAAACAAGTGTTTGCACAAAGGGCATGAGGGAAAGTCTCATGGATCAAAATGGATTTATTCCCATTTGTATAATAAAATACTGATTCCAGGACAGCACCAGCTAGGAGCCAGCCACGCAGAGGAGACTTAGTGTCTACCCCATTCATAAATTTGCAAGGAAGAAGGATAAATTACTGACTAAAATTTTAGGTGACATCAACAGCTTTGGAGGTGCAGGCAGGTGTACGAGTGGCTAAGGGTGGCCTTATGGAGGCAGAAATGGGGACTAACAGTCCAGCAGTGAGCTCAAATGTACGGAAGCCAGATAAAAAGCTTTGACATTCCTGTAAACCCTGAATCGAACCCAGAATTTCCAAATTTTACTGTTCCTGTTTAATAAGAAGATGTAAAAAAATCCTTGAACCAACCATGAATGGAGCAAATTCAGAGTCTGTTACGCAATATTCATTCTTTTTGACCACGAAGAAACAGCTAATGTACTTTGGAACTCAAAGCAACACCAAGGATGCACTGTAAATCATTGTGAAGCATGATAGCACTGCTACTGTAGTGGTGTGAAAAAGAAAGGGAAGGAAACATGCATACATCTTAAAGTTATTGATACTTTAATTGGAGATCTCTGTATGGTTTTTTAGTCAATATGGACAAAGATAAGCTCACCAGAGTTAGGATTCCCTGGAGAGGTATTACCTGCTGGTTCCATGAATGTGTTTAGCTCCAGTCTGAAATCAGCCATTTGTGTTATTAGCAAAAACAAGAGAAGTTTTTAAAAATCAGAGTGAGTGTCTCCAAAAGAGCATGTTGGACTTCCTGACTTGCATGGTTCACATCCCAGCTTTAATGTGGTATTAATATAAGAAAGGAAGACCAAGAAAGTGCATGAAAAGGAAGATAACCAAACATAAAACTGGCCTTTCAGCAAATTCTGAAAATTAAAGGAGAAACTGAGCAAGAATGAGAGATGTGGGAAGGATTTCCTGGGGTCAGACTAGTTCAGCTCTGCAGACTTTCTCCTGTGGGAGTCTGTGGGACAGGCACTGTCAGGAATGCTGGCTTCTTTGCTGGCAGATCTATTTCATGGCCAAAGGAAGTATTTAAAGCTTTTAGCACCTGAGGAATGTGAATTGCTCCAAGCTACAGCATATGCCGTGTTCTTATTTGTCCAATAACTTCACTGTTACAGAATCAACACCTAAAATAGCCTCCTGTAAAAGCTGATCTGTTTGGGAAGATTAAAGTTTCCCTCCCTACTGGGCAAAAACTTTTTTTTTTTTTTAAATATGAGAGGAATGACTTGGAATCTGTGGTTAGAAAATCTGGCTTTCGGAGACCTTGGGGTCTGTGGCACACTGCATGCAGACAGTGCGCTGGGCTTTTCTTGGAGCAAAAACTGTGTTTGTGGAGTGTTTCCCTGCAGCTTCCAGGATATGCAGACTGCTGGCTTCCCATCCTTTTACAGTGAGGACACCAGATCAGCGTGGAAGCAGAAGAAAGCAGAAGGGACAGATTTACGAGTTTTCTCTGTGTAAGGTACCAAATCAAGCTTCAGCGATCTCTGCTGAAAGCCTCCTCTGTCCAGTTAGAAAGAGACATGGAGTCAGTTCCCCACCAGTGGCCATTGACTGGCCACTTCACATGGCCATGCTACTCTCGCCAGCATTTGCAAGACAGCTGCAACATTTTATGAGCCAACTATTGAAGAATTTCCATGGATGAAAACACTCCAAACAGCACAGGGTTTTTATGACATCCACTCTTGGCCTCTCCTGACATCCAGTCTTGGCTGCTGCTTCCTACTTATCCTCAACTGCCAGTGCGTCTTATTCAGAGCTATTTCCAATCAGCGTCTGTTTGAGGTACACACAGCCCTCAAATTAGTACTAGAACTAACCAGCTACTAGTAGGGAGAGGTGCTTGTAGCTACTTTGGTATCTCCCACACCCAAGCTGAGCCACAGATCAAATGTCTAGTTCTGTGAACCAGGCCCATTCAACTCATTATGTAAGCAGGTGTGTATGTTTTATTCTAAATTTGGTGGTATCCATGGTGGATACCATTCCGCCTGCTTTGCACTCAGGGTGCAAAGAACCCTAGCAAGTGCACTGCATGTAAAACAGTAAATTAGCAGACTTCCTGGGAGCCTCAGCTCTGGACCGGAGCGGGCAGGCAGGTCCTATTTAGTAACATATTAATGGATTCTACTGAGTCTCTTGTTTTGTATGCAAGACATTTTTGTTCTCTGACAAGACAGAAATGCTTGGCTTTACAGATTGCTCAGCGCAGAGAAACAAATGCAAAAACCAAGTGAGCAGGGCGGACTGCTGGGCTGATGGGCTCTGAAAACTTTCTGCAGGACTGATAGCTTACGTGGTATCCCCAGTGAAACTGGTTTTGGTGGTGCCATAAGGACAGCCATGCCTGGGGTCTCTCCCAGCTGCATGGGGCAGGAACAGTGACGAGCTGGAGACCAAAGGCTCGACTGAACTAGTAGGAGGTTGGGAGGCATGAGATGGAGCTGCCCCAAGCCATCAGCCAAGCGTTTATAAACACAGTGGTTTCTTTTCTGAAGGTGTTAAAGACAGTTTATTCAGTATTTCCTAAATCAAGAGGAGTTGTACTGCAAGTATGCCTGATAAATCAATCACAACAGAAGAAGAGTACACATGAGAGTGTGGGGGGATTTGTATGTGTATATATGTGTGTGTGTGTGTGTGTGCATGTATGTAGAGTCAGAGCATTGCAAGCCTAAGAGCTATTAGTCACCTCCAGCACTGCCCCTCTGCTGAGAGTGCTCAGAATGTGCTGGATGCAGGGAAAAAGCCAATTTAAGAAATTCCACTGGCTCTTTGCCTCCAGTCACTTATTCTTGCCTCTCTCCTTCAAAGCAGTTTCCCCTCCACTGTACTAGTGCAATAACTTGCAGAGCTGTGCTTAAACCAGCGCCCTGAACTGGTTGAGGTTATCATCTCTTCCATGTGCTGCTGCTACCATGTCCGTACCTCTGGACAGAACAGCGGATCACCTTTGACATGTATAGCCTAGAGCAGTAAGAGAACAAGCAGGCACAAATGAGGTGCATCAGCAAAACTGAGGTCAGGGTAACAGAATGAGGAATAACAGTTTTTCTGCATCCTGTGCAATGTCAACACGCTGGCTGCTAGCAGTAGTTCAGATAAGCTCCACCAATGTCTCGTAACAGATGAAAAATGTTCAAGTTAGGATGCTGTTGAGCTGATAATCATAATTTGTTTTTACAGGAGTAATCCTGTACCCTTTGTAAGTACAGAAGAGCTGCTGGGAGTCATTTCATTATGTACTGGTAACCACCACAGGGAACATTGCAAAGATGACGCTTGTATTGTATGAGTGTGCTGGGATAAAGACTGGTCACCTACTTACTAGCTCCCCTGGGAAAACAACAGAGCATTTTCCAAACCAGACCAGAAGCTTATGTCCTGAATGGGACCCAGTCACGCTCTGTCCTCAGGGCTCGTTACAAAACTTGGCATGGAGAGGGCGAACAAAGGCTGACAAGGAAAGAAAGTGGCCTAGAAAGTGGCAAGATCAAAAAGAAAGAGACAATTCACATATCGACTGAGGAGCTTATTTCCATAGGACACTGTGGGTACTAAAGCACTGTAGGGGTTCAAGAACCTTTTGAACAAAAACCAGGAAGAAAAGTCTGTCCAAGCCATTAAACACAGACACACCATCTCTAACTTGGGAAGTCCCTGAGCCACAAACCACTGTGTCTGGTGGAGTATTTAGGAGAAATATGACTGTATACTTGACCTGTTTTTATACTGTCCGTAAGCTTTTGCAATTGGCCGCTGCTGGAGGTAGATATCTTCTGTTCGGTGGATCTGTTATCTGACTCATCCAGCTCTTAGAGACATTCTGCAGGAGTCACAATTGTTTTGCTTATCTTGCATAGCTGATCTCATCTAATAAATCTAAATTCATCCAGGCAATGCTCTGAAGGTGAAAGAAAATGTTCAAAGAGCAAAAATACCCCAGATCTTCTTTGGTGAAACAGGACTGCCCACCCAGACCCTGTTGTTTGCTGTCACAGACATCCAAATTTAGGAAACATATGGGCGTGGGCATACTTAGAGTCATTGACCACAGGCATGACATAGCACTGGTTACTAAAACTGACCTGAAGTCGTTTGCCTTGCAGGATATGGTGAGGAGGCTTGGATTGAATATCATTGACTAAGGTCACAAGAGTTAAGCTTGAAATAGCAGAACTTGAGAACATTTGGGATGTAAACAGGTGACTGGAGGGAGTATGTCACAAGCTTTTTGCAAGGGATAATCATTGACCAGAACTGTTGGCATGTAGGACCCAATCTGAGAAAGGCTTTACTGCCTGTGTAACAGTGCTGGCAACAAAAAGATTAGCTCTGCATTCACTGCAAGTTAATTATATTCCTAGTGATTTGTAACTCCATCTTGCTTGTCCTCATAGATTAAAAGAATGGTTATAAATGCTGCAAAAGGGAGGCTCATCTTAGGGCTCACAAGCCAGAACAAGAGACAGAGACCCCTTCTCTTGGGGTTTGTGTTTCAAGTTTAGTCGTTGTAACTAAAATTGCTGTTACGTTTCCCTTTTAACCTTCTTTCCCAGGGTAAGAAAATTTACGCACTCACGTTGTCTTTATATCTATCATCTCCTACCCTTTTGAATCTGCAGGCTGAGTTCCTGTAGATTTTATAAAACCCGGTTTCTGGGTAGAGGGGAAAGATCTGGAATCGTGTCCTCCTTACAAAAAGAAACAAGAATGTGCTCAGCAGTTCCCTACACTGAAGTGTTCCAGGTGATGAGCCAGGGGTACTGGCCAGCCAGTGCAGGCTGCTTGTGGGACACAGGAGTCAGATGGTGTATGGTGGGGGGGGGAATAGGGGAGCTGGCAGCATTATGAGGTCCTCAGGAGGACAAGAGGAGACAGAGGTTATTATGGAAAGGAAGGGAAATGGGACACACGAGCCTAGGAAACTGTGCTTTGTTCCACTGCTCAAAGAGCAACTTAAACATCACGGACCTCCAGTTTCTGTCTGAGGTCCTATTTAAAAAAAGGGTTCTTGAACCCTCAAATCTGTCTTCAAATCCCTTAGGTTTGATGTGATTATTTGCTGCTGCAGGATTTCCCAGATAAATGCAAGAAACCTGAGCTCTGGGGTGAGAATTCAAGTAACTGGAAAGCAGCGGGGTGCACCCTCTGCATATCAATTTTTCAGTTGGCATCGGAATTAGTGTTCCAGTTCCAAGAACTGCCACTGAAAACAAACTCCTTCTTTTGAAGAGATGGGAACTCAGATATTCCCAGGGAAAAAAACAGTCTGGGGGCATAAATACAATATAGGTAATGTTTGCTTTTGCATGTAAATCACTGATGCTTTCTGCAGTGCTCACTCATTTTTAACATCTTGGTCCTTACCCACTGCTTCAGTCAAGACAGGTCTGTGTTGCAGCTTTGCTGTGGCTTTTACTTTAGGAATGAAAAAAAAAAAAGAAAGAAAAGAAAGAAAGAAACAAAAAAAGATCATTCCCAGACCACTAAAGTTATGTGGGGAAAACCCTGGTATAGATTTAATTAATAATGAAAAATAAGTCCCTTTGCTAAGGGATCTCACTCTGTTTGAGGTAGTAATTCCTCCAAACTAACTAGGAACACTTTTTGGCAGTATAAGCTGGATCTCTATGTAAGTGTTTTTTAACAGGCTTTGAAGGTAAATCAAGTGCTTAAGGAATCACCTCTGCTGAGCAATGGCTCCTGAAATCGGGCAAAGATGGTGACTGGGCTCCAGCTCCTCCAGGACCTCCAAGCCTCTCTGCAACCAACTTTCAAATGACCTTGGCTAGATAACCAAGGTTAAATTCAAGACACCTTCTCTGCCAAGCAAGGCTATGGCTAAGGCAACCCCTCCTGTCATTCCTGTACAGTTTTCGGGTGATTATACTGAAATCAGCAGTCCTTGAGAGCATGTCTACCCTAACCAAAGGTTTTGACACTCACGAAGCAGCAGATTTAACTAGCGCTGCTGAATCTGGTTCTGCCTCATCTGCTCGTCATGGATGGCCAAAGAGGACATATAAAAACTGAAATCAGGAGCAGATTATATTCCCATAGTAGAATATATATATGTATTTCCATAGTGCTCTCTTTCCAAGCAGGAACCCCTTTTCCCCTGCTGCGGATTGCTGCCTGTCAGAGGCTTGTTTCACTTTCTCGCCTGGGAGCTGGTTGAGATAGACACCACATCTGGTTGCAATGATCTGAAACTTTCCTGCCCTTCTCCAGGCAGACTTACTGAAGGCAAGTTATGTGTGTTCAATGTGCACATCAATGTTGCTTTAGTTGGAATATGGATCCCTTTTCGCCTCACATTAAAGTGCGTTGTCACATGGTGAGAAACGGAGTTTTGACTGGAAAGATAGAAACACAGAGCCAATGTAAATATTCACTGAAAAAAATAGGAATTACTTTCAAAATAGCTACACTCCCAATTTATTTCTTCCTACTTCCTGAAAACGTATCACATTTGCTTAGCTGATGGCTTTTTCTTACTTATCTCTGTTTTCTCTCTGCTGATGTATTGCTGAAAGTGCAGCAGCAGCTGTGTCTTGCTACATTTTGTGGGCTATGGTAGTTACTTCAATTAAAACTTGCAATTGTGTCTTCAGTGGGATTGTGGGTTAGCCAGTTCTACTCTTAACAAATTTGTAGTGATACAGGGTAACCAAAGATACTTTGGAGTAAGTCAGAATTCCTGCATTCCTCCTTGTGTAAATAAAATGACCAGAGTTGGGTTTGGGGTTTTCTTTTTTGGTCTGAGCTGCTGGAGAATTCCTCTTTTTTTCTCTACAGAGAAATTCAGTAATTTCTCTACAGAGAAAAAAAATGTTGAAAACTGCCTTAATACAGCCAACATATTTGGTTCACTGTTCTGTCCACCTTTCTGGACAGTATGCCAATCAGTACAAGAGAGACAAGGACAGAATGGAGAGCCCAGCGAAGGGCTGCTGCGATGTCTGACAGAGTGGCTTTGGTGATCCTGGAGGAGGTGATGGAGGGACATCAAATCGCACCTTGTGCTGCTCATGGGGGTTACGAGGACCCTGTAAGGGCAGGAAGCCACGGGTAGTGACAAGGGAAGCTCTGGTTCCTGTGCACCATGACAGTGGGGCAGCCGGGGGACAGTGCCCAGAAAGGTGCACTTTCAAAACTCAGCTGGGCAAGGTGCTGAGTTTCTAGCTTTGCAGCCAGACCTGCTCGGAGCAGGAGGTTGAACTGGAGACCTCCAGAGGTCCTGTTCCACCAAAATCTTTCAGTAATTTTTTTCTATGACTTAAGGTCCAAGCAGTCCATTGCTGCTGTCAGACACAATCACCACTTTTCCCAAAACACACAAATTTGCAGGCCTTTTGCTGCAAAAATCCTGATGACAATGGTTTCCTTCATGGTTTCTCCAAAAACGTAACTGCTGCTCTAACAGAAATGTTCATCTTTCACAAGCCTGATGAGTACAGATTTCTTACAAAGAATGTGGAGAAAATCTGCTCTCTCTGCTCAAAGAGCAGTTGCCTGTTCCCTGAGGACTACTCTAAGCCTTTCTTTGTGAACCTGTTCCTCAAACAAGGTCTTCCTACCCTCTTTGCCTTTCTGCTTTTTGTCCAGCTTCTGAGACAGATGCTGAGAGACCCACAGATAAAACCTCCATCCACCATGCCGCTCCATAAGCCACTTTGCCTGAGGTCTCTTGAGATGGCTAAAACCCCAAAATACCATGGAGGAGGTATTTCAGATGTACTTTTGTCTTGGCAGAAATGGCTACAAAGGCTGAAAAGGTGGGAGAGGACTGGGGCGGCTGAACAAAGATGGGGGAGTGACGAGCAGATAGGGGCACTGGAGAGATGTTGACTAACTGGGGGGAGTCAGATTTCAGAAAATGCCTTTTTTCAGAAACTCTCTCTGGCCAGATGTCACATCTCTCCTGGGGGGCCTCTCAGTATAACAAGGTTTCTCGCCTGTTTTTGCATTAGGAAACTATTGACAGGCACTATATCACTTATTGACTTGCATCTGAAAGTCCATTAATTTTGTTCTGTCACTACATTTTAATTTTCATAGCATATCCCGTATTTGGCCTGCTGATGTGTAGCATTTCTGCAACATCACTTCTCCAGATGTCAGCTTCAAACTGGAGATTGAAACATCTGGGGAGGAAAAAAAAGGCAGAAGATTTGCCAGCTGGGGTGGTGTGTGTGATGACAGGTTTGTAGGGGAAGCACAATATCTCGATGTGTTTGCTACAGTGACCTACAGCCAAATAGCTAAGGTGTTATTTACACTTGCTGTTTACACACTTCACACAGGCATCACTAAATTCATTACAAGCCAGTTCTTATTGGATTGAGTTTATTTTTTTCGACTAAGAGGATTAGAAATTAAATGTTGTATAATACATTTTTGGAGTCAGTGCTGTCTGTCTGGAGCAATTTCTATGGGTTAGATGAGCCCTCACGAATGCTTTCAACAAGTACTTAGCTGGACAGTTAGAAGAACTGCCATACTATTTTCCCAGGCTGACTGATTGAAGTTAAAAAAAAACCCCTGTTCTAATCAAAGATAAACTGAGTGATCATGAGAAAGGAAATGCTTCTGTGAGTAACTCCACTGTCCTGCCCTGTCATCCTGCAGCATGCTGTTTGTCTGCCCTTTCCCAGGAGAAGACCATGCAAGTGGCTGATCTCACTATTTTGGGATAATGTATATACCCGGGATTCAGTGTGATCAGGAACAAGAGAAGCTGAGCTCCCATGCCAGCACGCTCCCATGGTCTTGTTCAAGAAGAATCGTTTCCCATGGCACGGCGAGGTGCTCCCAGGGTCTAGCTTCATCCTTGACTTTGGCACCTGGGTCTCTGCTGCCAGGAGAAACTGTCCCTGCAATGGGTGTCGAGCCTGGGTGGCCTCTGAAAATGGAAAGAAGTTAAACTATTTTGGGGACTGCTGGGAGGAAGGTCAAGGGGGTTTCAGAGCTATGGGGAAACAGGAGGACACCAGCAGAGAGGGGTGTGGGACCAGCGACATGGGATTGCAGCCACAGACCTGGGATATGGAGATGTTCCACAGTGAGAAAGAAATGAGCCACTGGCACCAGCGTAGTGGGCTTCAGTAGCCAAAAACCTGGGGGATTAAAGAAACTGTCTGCTGAGCAGCATTTTACCCAGCTGGTGCCTGTGGGACTGGTGTTTCCAGAGCTCAGGAAAGATACCAAAGTGGCACTGCATTTGCAGACCACAGGAAACTAAGCAAAACAACAACAACAAAAAAACCCCAAAGCTCCAAACTTTCTTTGTCTTTAACCATCCCAGTGCTGTCAAAATTGCTTGGTCCTCACTGTGATGTGTGTAGGAAAATCCCTTATTTCAGAGACCCCCTACGAGGGGGTGCTGTGCACACAGCAGGCCAAGGCCGGGGACTTTCCAGTTGTGCTCTTGGATTAGCTAGCAGATATTTTGTAAGAGGTGTATGGAAAACATGCACCGGAGGCCAAACGGCTGCGCAGTCACCTCTTGTACAGCCCTGAGGTCAAAACCTGTCACTCGCCTTGAAAGAGAGTGTTTCCCTGCACAAGTGAGGGTAACTTGTCTGGACAAAGTATTTTTTAAATTCCCAGTTTTCTGTAGAGAGCTGTGCTCAAGGTGAAACAAGTTTCACCCCGGTGAAATGCATGGGACCCCGGCAGCTGCCTGCTCTGGGCTTTCGCAGCTGTGCATCCCCAGGGGCTTTCTCAAGGAGCCTCTCTGCCCAAGCAGCACTGGAAACCCAGGTGCGAAGGCTCCCCAGTGCCAGGGAGCTGTCCTGGGTGGCCCAGGGGGAGCAGAACGGGCACATACCTGCTGCTTTGTCCAGAAAATTGGTCTAACATCACAAACTGGATGCAGGTCTTCAGCTGGCGTGGTGTCATCGCTCAGCTGACGGCAGGGAGAGAGCATCTCTGTGCCCCCTGGGGAGGACCAGGCCCCCATGTGAAAAGGGGCAGGGTGGAGGGCACGGTAAGGACCTTGGGAGATGGCACACAGGTTTTAAACTGAGCAGGATTTCTACGGCTGTAAAATAAGCTCTAAACTCTGTGTACGGTTGGAGCTAAGTTTAACCCCAATCCTTCCAAACCTGTGCTCATGTAATTGGAAGTCTGCCAGACTAGCCCGCTGTAGAAGACGTGTGATATTTTGGGAACGAGAACATTTTTTTTCCCTAGAGCTTTTGCCAAACTTCAGCTTCTGAGTGTGAGGACACAGCTCAGGCAGCAGGGTCCTGGTACAGGGTCCTGCTACATGATCCAGGAAAAATAAACCTGGATCAAGCCCACCGATGTTGGATGCTTGCAAACCCACGGCTCTCCCGAGCTTGCTGAGCTGCTCAGCATCGTGGCACCGCGGGACTGTGGTCAGGCAGGATTTGGCACTGCTCCTTCCCGGTCCCAGCGTGAGTTGCGAGGAAGCCCAGGATTCCCAAGCTACTCTGGGCACTAAGCCACTGGCCTCCTTCCCATTAGCCATAATCACTGGTTTGCTGGAAAATTTATGAGACCTGCTGTAGTGATATTCATGAATATAGAAGCTGTTGTAAATGTAATTTGTTTCTAGGATTTGACAGTGTTTATCTGAGTGACTTCAGCCACCCATCATTCGCAGTGGCCATGACAGTGCTTCTGCTGACAAAACAACATAGCCTTGAGCTTCTGTCAAGGGTTGCAGATTCATCCCTGACTCTCCTGGTGTTCAGCTTGTGCCAAGAAGCATGGCAGTTAGTCCCTCTGGTTTAGTGTTATTGCTGGAAATGTTGTTGTTAGCCATTAAATTCACCAACCCTATTTTCAAGGTTATTACAGTATTTAACTTGGCTGCTCTGGTGTGGTTTTAAAGTAGTATTTCCAACATATGATATGGGGTAAAAATAGCCAGTGTCTAATTAGAATAATCTCTGGAGAAACTCAGATTCCTCAATTTTACAATGAGTTGTTCTGCTCACAACATGGCAGGCACATTTCAGCTCAGTGACAGATCCTTCTCCACCAACATGGTTCAACCTAGGCTCCGTCAGCTGGGGAGAGGCTGTGATCAGAGAGGCCAGGAGAAAGCTCCTGAGAAAAGCCCTGAGAGCATTTCACATCTCAGGAGACAGCAGCTTCTTCAGGCTGGATGCTTAGGTAGGGCTTAGGTGACCACCACCAATAGCTTCTGCATTTGTATTTAGCTTTTCCTTTTCTAAGTTCCTGTGTGGGTGTGTGAGAAAAATCCCCTGCCTCATCCATCACTGGAATTTCTGGGAATCGGGCAGACTCCGGCTGCAGTGTTATGGTTTGCAGTTGAGGCTGGTGATGGTGCCAGAAATAGTATTTTGCAAGCAGCAGCGCGCAGCGGTCCGGCGGGCAGTCAGATTCCCTGGGGCTATCATTATCCCAGGGAGCATTCCTGGGGTCTGCAGTGGGGCTTGGGGGTTGAGGGCTGGCAGTGGCCTTTAGGCTACCCACCATCCCTGCTCCATCCCACAGAGGGAGATGAATCAGGCCCTCGGCTCCACCGCTCCGGCAGCTAGAGAGTGGTTCAGGCCTTCCCACGCTGCCCAGACAGCAGCGGGGTGCTGTGCTCCGGGGAGCCCCGGTACAGGTGATGAAGTCTAGGAGGCCTGAATGGGCTGCTGGCCCTGCTGGGCAACCCTCTGCTCCATGCCTGGCTCCCAAAGTCCTGCTAAACTCCGTGTCTGTGTCCTGAGGGGCTCTGTGAACATTTTGTTGGAGAAGATGGAGAGGCTGGGGAGTGGCTTAGCTTTTCCTCTCAAAGCCTGCCAAGCCGGGCTTACCATGGCTTTGCCCAGACACAGTGAGCAAGTGCTCTCCAGGGCTTGGTCTTGTCTCATTTTTTTGTTCAAGACTGAAATGAGATATACAAACAAAAATGTGAGGTGGGTGCTACCAAGTCACCGGGAAGTCATCCTGGGGCTGATGGGACATCTCCTCCATGTGCTCTCCAGGGCACTGGGAGATGTCCTCGGCTGGCCAGGACCCCCTGTCCTCCAGGCGCATCGTGAACCCCCAGTGCTCAGAGCGGTGCTGGGGATAGTGCTGTGTGTGGGACATGTATTGCCTTCCTCCCCCAGACGGATGGAAATATTTCTGTTTTCCAAAATTAGTTTCCAAATGTGTTGGAATTTCCTTTCAGTTGGAATTCTTGAAAATCTGGTCCTCATTGTGAAACTGAATGCCAACTTCTTCCAAGCCCCGTTCTCTGGAATTCCTCACCCAAAGCAGCCTGCAGTTTTCAAACATTTCTGTTCACAGGGCAGCTCTCAGGATTACCCTGCTGAGAGGCTGAGGCAGGGGCTCGCTGTTTGCTGTGTGGCTGATTGGATTTCCATCTAACAGTGCTTCAGCTGTTACAGCTAAAGAAAATCACGGTGCTGGTTTAGAAGATGCTTCTCATCTCCTCCAGTGAGACTGGATTGCCTGGGGACCTGGCTGTGTTCAACCCTGTGGACACGTGCAACCCCGCACGAGTCCCTCCCGCCAAGCACAACACCCTCTGTTTGCAAGAGACTGTAGACCTATGGGTCACGCACCCAAACTACGCTAATACAATGAGAGTACTTTACAGCAAGGCAGAGTGTCAATAATCTTATTTAAGAATGACATATCTTATTTTCCATGTCTTCTGGTACCATCTGGACCTCTGGGGAAATATCTGGAGCAGCCTGGCAAATTCCCAATCGCACATCTGAAAAGAGTTATTTTCAAAAGGCCAGAAAAACAACTGTTTGTGAGGGCTGATTTCAGAGTCTGACTTCACTTTGAGCAGTGGCTCCTCATCGGTTTGGTTACCAGGGTCAAGCTTTTTTAAAATTTATGACAAAACTCAAGCTCTAGACAGAAAACACAACAGCCTTTCAATATTAAGATGGACTCTTTAGCCCTAAACAATAAGGCAGATAATTTTATTTGAAGCTCTGGTTACAGAAACTCTTTGTTTGAAATTCTTCCAGAGAAGTGTTATCTCATTGCAACAACCAACCAGCTTCAGCGGGCACCAAAGAAGCATCTATGCCCAGGCCTATTTTGGGAGTCTGATCCCAATGATTCTTGCTCAAAAGTAGGTCAGATTTTATTCCTTTTCCAGCAGGAAAATTAAGAGCAAGCTCAAACACAAGATTTCCAGGAAACCAGAAGAAATTGCTGCTTCTATTTCTAGAAGCCTTGCCAGAGACAAGCTGCTTTGTACTCAGGCTAACTCCTCTGCTAACTTTAACATATGATTGATGACTCAAATTATGAGGTTTTGTTTCCCATTTCTACCTGAGATTTCCTGTTTGGGCTCTTCCCAGATGCAATGAGCAAGGTTACCACAAAGGTATTTATGGACATATAACTCTAGCTGCTAAATTTGTAATTGCCCAGCCCCAGGGCGGAACATCCTTTTAGCTGAATCAGTGGCTGAAAGAACACAACATATACTGTGGAAAACTGGCCTCACTTGCAACACCACTCACCTGCCGTGCTGCCCTCTTTGGTGTGATGGTGTGCAAGAAAATTATATTGGACTTTGTGATCGCTGAGTCTGAGTCAGCAGCACTGGATGCCGCGGTCTGTCTGTCTTCCCTGGTCCCCGATATGCCCAGTGCTGTGCTGGCACCCTCCTGTCCTTCAAATGCTTCTTCTGGAGAGATTTAAATGTTTGGTTTTGATCCTTCTGGGGATCACTGAGAATTTACATTGCCAAAGGCATTTTTCCTTGGAAATATCCATTTAGAAGCGGTACCAGCACCCCTGCACATAGCACAGCCTGTATATGAGCCAGTGGGTTATATATGGTCAGTGCGTAAGATGCTGAAGGTGAATCTCACTTCAGCACCCAGGCTGAAGAGTTGACTTATGCTGGACATGTGGCTGGTCAAGGAGCTCTGCTCCGGTAGCCTGGGATCCCTCCCACACGTCCCAGCCATGCCACCGTTTGGACGCCCATGGGGCTGATGCGATGAACCCAAAGGATGTGTGCAGACCTGGGACTTGGGGCATTACCGTGCGGATCTGCCGGCCAAGATATCAAGTCACCTTTTCTAGTCAACTCCAGTTGCAACTAGATCCAAACTTCAACTCAGTGATAGCACAAAAACATTTGTGTTCTCCGTGGCAACCACATGGAATGAAAGGATGGTGGTGGGGACAGGCCCATTTCCAGAAAGGAGGGATCCACACTTTCCAACCTAACAAGGCCGAGATGGCTTCCTTCTCCCAGGGCAGGCGGCCTGGTCCAGGAGATGTGAGCACCGTCGTGCCTCGGCTCCCTGCCTGCAGTGCCCATGTCCTTCATCTCTGGTGTCTGAGCCATCAGATCCTTCCACATTCCTGCCCTAATCCACCCTTGGCAGCGCTTGCTGCTCCTGCCAGAGGCATTTCTGACCCTCGTCTCAGGAGTGCACCGTGGCAGAGCGTGATGCAGCTGGGCGGTCGGGCGGCTGTCCAGCTCCCGTGGCCAGCGCAGGGAGCCCAGGGCAGGTGGCCACAGCCCCAGGCTCCTCTGCCACCATCGCTGCTGCAATGAGGCAATGTTTATGGTCTGCGGCCAGGGTCAGGTGCGAACACTTTTGTCCATGTACATATAGCTACAGCTGAAAGAGCAAATGCTCAGTGAACAGAAAGGGTCCCCTTGCTGCCAGGAAACCACATGTGAGCTCATTTACCACTGACCTGCCACAAACGATCATCTGCGCAGTCATTAGGCAGCTTTGGTGGTCAGCATATCAGCATGTTGCTGATTAAATAATTCCAGTTGAGGACAGTCTGAGCCTACCAGTGTGGTGTGTGTAACCATGAAAGAGCATAGGGCCACTTGAGTGAAATCCTGCTGTCTTGTACCACCAGCCTGGTGGGAAAGGCCATGAGGACCCAGCCTGCTCAGTTATAACACGTGAGTTGAAATGATGGTGGCACTGTGGAAGAAATATGCCTATATCCATTAGCACAGGGCTCCTTCCCCATAGGTTGTGCCATGCTCTCGGGAAGGCTGTCTTTTGTACGAGGCAAGTTGTTTTACTGGAGACATCATGGACATGAAGATGTTCTTCGTTTCTCCCTGTGAGCTGGGCAGCAAGCATGGCCGCAGGGATTGCAGACACTACATGGGCGTTTTCTGGCAAAAGGCCATGTAGAAGGCCGAGAGGAGGAACCACACTGCTGGCAGTCACGCTGAAGCCACAGATGGTGAAGAAACCACATCACCAAAGGCCGGCCTTGAGAAAACATCCTGATCACCTTCCCCTGCAACGAGGAGCCACCACTGACCCGCTCACAGCAGACACTGCTTTTTCCGTGAGCTTGCACAGACCCAGGGGTTTCTTCTCCTTGGTAGACCCATGATGTCCCCAGCAGGGACACCCTGCCACCCCAAACTGCTCCTGGGAGCTCAGCTCCCAGCTGAAAAGCACCTGGACAGTCCTATGCCCTGGTCTTTCCTACACTTCCCCAAGGCGTGATGGAGCTGAGAGCGTACCAGGAAGGATCTGCGAGTGCCGGTATGAAGGTGGTATTGTGTTGAGCAGAGACTTTGTGCAAAGTTTGTCCATTTTGCCTTATTTCCCTGCTATGAATGAACCTAAGAACTGAAGGGCAGCTTTGTCCCTGTTCCCCTAATGTCTTCCTGTAGGTTTTTAGGCAAGACATTGATTCTCTTGATCCCGAGGAGGATAATCACTTCCATGGCTGTTGGCAAGGGTAGGAGCTGGCTGCCCTCAACGCTCAGTAGCTTGAGGCTGAGTATTTGCTCCATTCCCTTGGAGAGAGGAGAAATTATTTACTGGGGAAAAGATCCTCATTACAGCTGGAACATGTCCCAGGGACCAGCAACCTCGAGAAAAAGCAAATTTGATGATGAAACCCAAAGCAGAGGTGAAAAGGCCAGCCTGGTGATGGGGTCTTTGCCCAAGCCGAGCCCCATCAGTAATGGCTGATACGCTGCCAGGCTCAGGGACCGCCGGAGGAGCAGGGTCTCCCCACGGCAGCGTGCACGGCGTGGGGCTCATGTCCCGGCTCCAACCCTGCCGCTCTGCAAACAGGAAGCTGGCGAGCAGCTGCTGAATAAGTCATTTTGGGGAGTTTGTACCAAACTGGCTTTCAACTCCTGAATGTGTAGGAAGGAAAAAGCCGTGAATACGCCTTTGTGACCAAGTTTGGCACCAGCCGTACTCTGTGAGCAGGACAAGAATGTGGCCATTTAGAGGGGAGTCAGCTGCCCTTTAAGAAATGAAATGATCCCTTCCCTTTCCTGCGAGGCTTTATTCAGGGGAGAATAGGAATGAGACAGTGAGCAGCTTCTTTCTCTTGCTGGCACTGAGGGCTGCGATCCAATCCATGGATGTTGGAGCGCAGGAAACACCCCACTGCAGGGAAGCTCCACAGCCCAGCGATGAGCCCAGCCGGCTGGTCCCTCTTGCTGCAGCCCATCTGCTCCGGGAGGAATTGGACTGGGGCAGCGAAGCTCCAGATCTGCCCTTTCCCGGATGATCACACACACCCGGCGGTGATTTCACTGGGACTCCAGCAAAACATCTGTCCATCTCCTCCACAGGGCTCGGAGGGGTAATGGAAGTGAGCAGTTTGGAAGGTTTTGCCCTTTTCTGAAACAATTCCCCACCCAGTTTTTGAGAAGTTTCTCTACGTTACATTAAAAATGGACTGTGTCCAAACATTTGTGGGTTTTTTTTGGAAAGACTTAGATATTTTGTACAGATCTTTCCTTTGTGGACAACTTGAAATCCAGGGGCTTTGTAGGAATCTGGAATGAAGACACACTCTGTTTTATCAAATCCTTTGGGAGGCTGGCCTTCTGCTTTCCGTCTAGTTGAAGCTTTGACCATATTCAGAGCTGAGGCTCTGAGAGGACAACTTAGTCATGCCTGTACCCAAAATTTCTCCAAGGAGTAACTTAGGAGTTTTTTGAATGACTGTCTTTGGGACCTCACAAGTCCTGAAGCAGTAGGAAGCTCCAGATGCTTCACGTGCCAGGAAAAAGGAAGAACAAGCCATGCAGATATTTGTAGGTTGGCTAGTGCTAAACTGTATTGCTGTGCTGGGATCATTTGCTCCAAGAGTAGACTTTCTGTAATAAATGCTTGTAATAAAATGTAACACATGCAGGGGTCTTGGGTGGGAGTCAAGATTAACAGTTGCTTTCTTCTTGGGTTTAAGAATTATCATTCCTTTCTTGCCTTCCCCTGGTTTGGCATCTAATGACAAGCATAAACAGAAAATTGGTTAAAAACTTTGCCGGCAGCTTCCTCTTTTAACCATGTCCTGCGGAAGGTCTGGAAAGACAGAGACAGCTATACCAGCCCTTCTTCATTTAAGGTCAGCAGTGTCTTCTCTAGTTCCTGCACCAAAAAATCTTCTGGAAAGTGGGGAGTCTTTACAGCATAGGGAGGTTTGACAGATGTTTGTAGGCTCAGTGTTGATGGGGTTTAATTACAAATAACCCTTCTGTTCCTGTTTGCATAGCGCCAGTATTTCAGTGTACATGTATCGTGGTGTCCGGTTTTGGACCCTCAGCAGAGGGGAGAGGCAGAGAAACTGGAAAGGCCTGTGAAGGGCCACTGGGCTGGCTGGGGCTGGGGAGGAGAGGCTGGGCGAGCGGCTTTGCTCGCCCTGGAGCAGGAGGTGGAGGGGATCGATACTCACCTCGCACGGCGCACGGGGTTACAGGGACCCTGCAAGGGCAGGAGGCCACAGCAGAGACAAGGGACACTGGCTGCACACAAAGACAGGGCTGTTCCCCGTGAGAGTGGCGCAGCCCTGGGACAAGAGAGACGTCCATCTTCAGAGGTCTTCAAAACTCAGTGGCAATGCCACGCTCTAGACATGCCACAGACACAGCTCATAAAACCTTTGGAAGCTGGTAACCCCCTCCTCTTCCTCAGCTCGTGTTTCAACCTGAAAAATCAGGAATAGTGCAGAAGGACCAAACCAGCAAAGCAATGACAGACTGGGAAGAGGAGCCACCTTTCCAGCCATACCTTTTCCCATTGACCGGGCAGCACAGGGGCACCAATATAGCTTAGACCAGAACCCATGAAATTAGATTGTTTGGAATAGTTTTTACATTAAATATTATTGTTCCTTAAGTCTAACTAATTATGGTATTTCTTGCTAGACATTGACATGATTAAATTATTTGCTGCTGGAGAGCGGATCTATGTTACTGAAACAGGGAGAGTGGATTTTACTTTGAAATTTCAGCCTCTCACTTTGTCTCTTGCTTGCCTATGCCAAAACTATTCTTAAAGATTTGTTTAAAGATTTACTGGATTTACACAAAGCCCTGTTATTTTAGCTGAGCAAGTTCTTTGCAAGGTTGTTGTCAGTAACTGAATTAATTTTTTCTCCAATTACTGAGTTCATATTTTTACATCAAGATAGCAAGATAGCATATCTCTGCTCATTCTTCAAAAATGTAGTTTATTTCCGAGAGACTAACCAAAATTTGTCAGCTGTTTTATGAACTCTTTCAGTTCATTTATGAGTAACTGAACTGGAAACCTTTTTTTTTTAAAAAAAAAATTCAATTCTCTTTTAGTTAATATGGGAACTTATGAGATGCTGAACTTCATTGTGGCTAATGCTGGTTTGAGTCCCTTTCCATGACGCTCTCCTTTCTGAACTGAACTAGATCACTCATTATTGCCAATTTTGAATGTTTCCCTTCGAGGCTTGTCCCCAACAGCAGGTTAGAAGCCACCTGGGCTAGCCTGGAGGGATGCAGTTACTGCTGCAGGCTACCAAACCTTGCTTGCCCACCTGAGCTGGTTTCTTGCAGTGCTTTGGGGATGGGCTTCTTTGGCATCTGTGGAGCTGCTGTGCTGTGTTCCTACCTCTTGTGCACCTCTTCTTCATCAAAGTGAGTAACTTTTAGTACTGGGAGCAAGTGTGACACCAGTGGCTGCTAATGAGCCCTGGCAGGGGGGCAAGCAAGGACCCCAAACATCACCATGACATGCCACAGAGCTCACACTCCTTGTGGCTCATCTTTCCCTTCTGGCATCCATTCCCCATTAGCAGAAGTTGGACATTTAAATGAAAGTTACCGTTCAAAACTCAGGAACTCCAGAATTACAGTTCACCAATTAAAAAATAATTCATGCAATTTGAATTCAGCCGCTCCCATTCTGATAGTGAGGTTTGATCACACGCTTGGCAACTACGCTCAATATTTGACTGCTTTATAAGAGTCCTCATGTACCTCTTGGAAATAAATCTGTCTAGTTTTGAAATTCTGAAGCAATATTATTTCATCTCTTGCCAGTAGTGGATTGGAAAATGATAAGAGTCTTTCAGGCTACATAACAGATATTTTGGGGGTTTCATCTTACTTCTCCCATGACATTTTTATTCCTTCCNTTTTACATTAAATATTATTGTTCCTTAAGTCTAACTAATTATGGTATTTCTTGCTAGACATTGACATGATTAAATTATTTGCTGCTGGAGAGCGGATCTATGTTACTGAAACAGGGAGAGTGGATTTTACTTTGAAATTTCAGCCTCTCACTTTGTCTCTTGCTTGCCTATGCCAAAACTATTCTTAAAGATTTGTTTAAAGATTTACTGGATTTACACAAAGCCCTGTTATTTTAGCTGAGCAAGTTCTTTGCAAGGTTGTTGTCAGTAACTGAATTAATTTTTTCTCCAATTACTGAGTTCATATTTTTACATCAAGATAGCAAGATAGCATATCTCTGCTCATTCTTCAAAAATGTAGTTTATTTCCGAGAGACTAACCAAAATTTGTCAGCTGTTTTATGAACTCTTTCAGTTCATTTATGAGTAACTGAACTGGAAACCTTTTTTTTTTAAAAAAAAAATTCAATTCTCTTTTAGTTAATATGGGAACTTATGAGATGCTGAACTTCATTGTGGCTAATGCTGGTTTGAGTCCCTTTCCATGACGCTCTCCTTTCTGAACTGAACTAGATCACTCATTATTGCCAATTTTGAATGTTTCCCTTCGAGGCTTGTCCCCAACAGCAGGTTAGAAGCCACCTGGGCTAGCCTGGAGGGATGCAGTTACTGCTGCAGGCTACCAAACCTTGCTTGCCCACCTGAGCTGGTTTCTTGCAGTGCTTTGGGGATGGGCTTCTTTGGCATCTGTGGAGCTGCTGTGCTGTGTTCCTACCTCTTGTGCACCTCTTCTTCATCAAAGTGAGTAACTTTTAGTACTGGGAGCAAGTGTGACACCAGTGGCTGCTAATGAGCCCTGGCAGGGGGGCAAGCAAGGACCCCAAACATCACCATGACATGCCACAGAGCTCACACTCCTTGTGGCTCATCTTTCCCTTCTGGCATCCATTCCCCATTAGCAGAAGTTGGACATTTAAATGAAAGTTACCGTTCAAAACTCAGGAACTCCAGAATTACAGTTCACCAATTAAAAAATAATTCATGCAATTTGAATTCAGCCGCTCCCATTCTGATAGTGAGGTTTGATCACACGCTTGGCAACTACGCTCAATATTTGACTGCTTTATAAGAGTCCTCATGTACCTCTTGGAAATAAATCTGTCTAGTTTTGAAATTCTGAAGCAATATTATTTCATCTCTTGCCAGTAGTGGATTGGAAAATGATAAGAGTCTTTCAGGCTACATAACAGATATTTTGGGGGTTTCATCTTACTTCTCCCATGACATTTTTATTCCTTCCATATGAAACATATATATATATATGTTTCATATCTATGTTAAAAGCTCCTTTTTTTGTTAGAGTAAACTGGCGAGAAGGCAGCTATTTTGCTGAGTGACATTTCCTAAATATTTTGGAAATAACAGCCTTCTTTACACATGCTTTTTTTTTCCTTTTTTTTTCCTGCCAATTTCCTGAATGGGTTGACCAAAATGAAAGTTGCCATTTTGATCCAAATGGATTTTCTGGGTGAAATACAGTTTAAAATAAATATTTCTGTAAGGGCTGGCCATGAAATTCTAGTTTTATGTTATTTCCACTCCTCCGCCTCCTCCTGCCACTGCAAACACACACATTCCCTGCAGCCAGAGCTAGGAATGATCAATTGCAATTAATCTGGGCAGAAAATGAAGGGGTTGAGTCTTGATGTGATTTCCTCGTGCTCTACTGGGCAGCAGCTCCTGTGGCTGCGAACGATCTGTTGGGGCACCACCAACCCTCCCAGATCCTCAGCATTTTGGCTCCTCTCCCGCTTCGTCTCCCTGGTTTTGGTCCCCAGCCCCACATGGACTCACTGAACACGTCTGTGGAGTGAATTATCCATCCTGGTTTGGGCTGAATAAGCGATGGCCTAGGATGGTGGGGCTTGGTTTTATTATTAGACCTCTTCCCTGGGCTTTAAGTCCCGGCTTAACCCCCTGTCCCTGCTCTGTGTGCAGCCCTGTGGGCCTGCTGCCAGCTCAGCCCACAGCACATCCAGCACCTCGCCAGGTGCACAAAATTGCCGGGCTAGGGTCACCTCTGTGTCCCTCCTTGCCGCCGCGTGATCCCGCATAATGTCTGCAATGTCTGCTGCTGCCTGGGGGTGACAGAGGCTTCAAAGGACTTTCTGCCCAGTGTTACCTTTTTGAACTTAATGTAAACTGAGTGGATTATAAGAAATTCAAGTTGCAACATAGCTGCTTGTTAGTCTTTTTTTTTTTTTGAAAGCAAAAGGTATTTCATTTGCACTCTAAAAAGTGTCAATTTTTTTTTTTGCAGGTCAGCAGCACCATTCTCAGCTTGGCATCCGATCTGGAGAGGCGGAATCTGTACTCCAAGCATTTTGTGTCGACACTCCAGATCGATGGGCCGTGAGCACCCATGGCGCAGGAGAAAGGGCACTGCTGGGGCTGGGTGCTCAGAGCAGCCAGCGCTGCTCTTCCTGGCGTGAGGCTGGGGCAGAAGGCAGCAATGCCAGCAGCACATGCAGGAGCTGCAGGTAGCAAGGAAGAAGAGGAGACTTTCTGCAGCAGCTCTGGTGAACAGATCCCACAGTACCAACCCTACTTCACCTGTCCATGGGATCCCCCCCGCACATGGGGCTGGGGATGAAAACCTGACCTGCCGTTGGTACCCAGGAACCTGATTTGTTCCCCGACGAGGGGATGTAGGTGATCTCTGATCCGCCCTGGACACGCATTCCCCAAGGGGAATCCCCATCCTCTCGCTCCTGGCAGTTCCCTCTCTGGCTCCTGGCCAGGCCACCTGCATTTGAAACTCCGTGGGACTTCGTTTGGGTTTCTGTGTTATTAATCCTCCCCAGA
Organism: Pelecanoides urinatrix; assembly: GCA_013400755.1. Taxonomy (NCBI): domain Eukaryota; kingdom Metazoa; phylum Chordata; class Aves; order Procellariiformes; family Procellariidae; genus Pelecanoides; species Pelecanoides urinatrix. The sequence continues at coordinate 102,827 of VZTQ01006148.1, read as the reverse complement.
AGAAATCCCAGGCCTTTCTGGACGTCTTCCCTGTTTGCTAGGACAGTTGCCAGGGCTGCGGCGCTGCTTCATGTCAGCACAGGAGGCACTGCAAAGCCCGTGTATGTTCAGAAGGCAAGGGGAGCTCTGCTCTCCCCGCGAAGGCTGCAGTATGATGCTCTCCACTGTGCTTGCTGGAGACTGGGATGCTTTCTTGGCCTAAACCGTGAACAAAGCAGGTCAAAATCAGTGGTGGCTGTAAGCACATGACACCACCACCATTTGCCCGCTTGGATGTGTAATCAATATACAATGCAGCCCAATTTAATACTTGATGACACAGAATCAGTGCTCCAAGGAGCAACTGTGGGGTGCTGATGAAGATGAGGTATTGAACAAACGTGTGAAGTGCCCACGGGCTGTTCTGCACCACTCCTGGCCGGTGCAGACCCAGTGCCTGGCTGTAAGTGGGCAGGCATGTGGCTCACCTGGCTTTGAAGGAGCAGTTTAAATGAGGTGTGTGCTGCACTTCGTGTGCTGATGGATATCTATTACACGGGGTCTTAACCATGACTTGTGGCAAGATCACAGTTTCTCATAGGTTTCAAGCAGAAGGGAGGAAATTCCGGTTTCCAGCAGAGAAGAACGAAGCAAATTCATGTAATCACATGTTCACATTAAGCATAACAGGCACCAGAAGAGAGCTGTCCTTCAGCTGGTCCTCAGAGGCCACGTTTCAAACAGAAGTACTCCCTGCACGCATTCATGAGGGAGAAAACAAGGCTGTCGGGCTGGATGACCTGCTCAGGACCAGGACTGGCCGGTGACACGTGGCTCTACTTTCCCCTTTCACAGCCTCCAAATGTTCCTTCAACACCAAACCGCTGCTGTGCACCAGCTCGTGCTCAAGAGAGCAGCAGTCAGAAGCTGGCCTTAAGTCACCCTATCCCATGTATTTTAGGCTGATAGGACTCAGCGCACTGAAAGAGAAACACCCTGGGTAGCGACGGGAGCAAGGAGAGTGTATTTTTGACCAAGAGGGTAGACTAAGTGCAGATGCCTGCAGTTGTATAAAAAAATCCCACCCCACAGACCCGGGGAGTCTGGGCAGGGAAACACTGGGGGAACGAGAGCTCGTGCGATGGCCCTGGCAGTGCTGTCTGCAAGAGTGTTATACAGGAGCGAGAAATCACGTTTCGGTGCAAGAGCTTTGTTTTTCTTGCAAAATGCACATATTGTTGGCAGGAGGCTAAGAAAGAGCAGGGGTGGGTCAGAGTCACACTCTGGCTCCAGAGCGTTCCTCCTGGGAGATGCTGAAGGGCCTGCAAGTTCATCTCTGCTCTGTTATGTTACTGGACACTTCTTTTCCTTGTTTATGTGGTAAAAACATCTGAAAATAATTTGTGCTTGTTAAGCTTCATGGAACTTTGCGGCCGGTCAGGGTTCTGTGTGCAATTTGGTCTTCACCTCAGCCAGGACTAGCCGGGGCTGATCTGTGTTTGTTCATTAGCTAACGAGATGCAATGTAGTTAGCAGGGCTCTCCGGGGGGCTGCCTTCGAAGCATGACTGCTGTTGCCGTGCGTGGGCACGCGCAGAGGTGGGTGCGGTACCGATGAGCTCACCCTTCGCAGGGAGCGCCGGCCCCCGCGACGGCGGCTCTCCCCCTCATCTCAATCGCTCTCGCGCGCAGGTCGGCAGGGAAGATGCAGTAAGATGGCAAGGAATATGCGTGTTCCCCCCAGTTATTACTAATATAAAAAGCATCTGCAGCTGCGGGCTGGGGACCCGCTGAAGAGGGACGTGCATGCTGCAGGCCTCGCTGGAGCTCTAGCAAACCTCTGCGTGAGCAATACATGCTGACCGATGCTCTGGAGAGGACGGATGGAGAAATCTTCGGCAACAATCCCAGGACAAAGGCGAGGACGGCTGAGCAATCGAGGTGAGAGGATGCCATCCAGAAGGGGGAAACGTTTAAGCTGGGAGGAAAGAAACAGCTTAGGGAAGGGATGATACACTAACCACATGGCTGGAGGAGGAGGAGGTGTGAAGAACTTGATGGGAAACACAGGACTAAGGCAGGGGGAATGAGGCAAGGAGCAGGTAAAGGACAGTGAAACAGCAAGAAAGAGTGAGGTGAGTGGGAGCAACGAAGCTGTTCTGTGCCAGGGCAGTGCATGCCACGCCTGGGAGAGACTCGGAGGTGAGGGCTCCCCGTGGGGGGAGCGGGGCCTGGCAGCTCAGCCGAGCTGGCCCCTCCGCTGAGCGGGCCCGCCAGCGGTGCCGAGAGTGACTCCCGGCGCCGGGGCTCCCCGCAGGGGGATCACCCCAGCTCCCCCCGGGCAGAGCAGCTGCCAGAGCCGGGCGCTCCGGGGAAGCGGAGCTTCCAGCAGCGGCGGCAGCGCCCCGCGGGCCCGGGGCTAACGGGACCTGGAGTCAAACGGAGTCACCGCAACTCGGCTGGGGGTCGGCGGCTGCATGCCTGGAGGGCAGTGCCCACCCCCGAGGCGGACCCCAAAACCTCGGCGGGGAGGCGGGGGCTCCAGCCCGGGGCTGCGGGGGCCGCGGGCGGGCCGGTGGCTTCCGCCCGGCGCGGCGCATTCCTACACCGTGAGTCAGGGCGGCGGCGCGGCGGGATGCGTCGTCCCGCGACCGCGGGCGCTGGCAGCTCCCCGGCGGGGCTCACGCCGCCGAACCCGGCTCGGTTCCCGTCTCCTATTTGCATGCCGCGGCTGTGAATGGCGTGCCCGGCCGGCCGGCCCCTGGCACGGGGGAGGAGTCTCCGCGCCCTACGCGGGCCGTGCTCGGCGGCGCCGGTCCCTTAAGCCGCACTGGGGGGCGGCCCGACCCGAGCGGCGGCTGGCCGCTGCGCTTCACCCGCCTTCACGGTGAGTGCGGGCCGCNGGGGCAGGGAGCGGCCCTCGGCGGACCGCGGGGCGAGGCCGGCGCCCTGAGGTGGCGGCCGCGGAGCCGGGCCCGACGCCTGTCAGCAGGGAGAAGCCCGCTGAAAATGGCCCCCCACCAGGCACCTTCGGGTGCCCCGCGAGGCGAGGCGCAGCGCGGGCGGCCGTTGGTGCCTCAGGTGGGAGCCCGGCCCTGTCAGTGACAGCCAGAAGTAGCAGCGTTGGACCCGAGTGATCTCGCGTCCCCAGAGAGCCGGGGTCCGGCTCGTCAGCGGTTCTTCGGACGTCGGGAGCTCGGTGACCCCGGTGCTTTCGGCCGTAAGGTGAAGGAGCGTGTTCATGGCTCGTTTCAGCTGATCCAAGTCCATGCTGGAGCTGAAAGGCCCCTCCACCCCATCGCTTGCCACGCGTTCCCACCCACCCCTCCCCTGATGCTGGCACCGGCGTTTTGGCAGCCACCTTGTGAGCTGATCTGGTGGAAAACATATTGCTTTTTACATGTAAAGGTTAGTTTTCCTCTGGATCGAGTCCCTGAAGTCTTTTCACACTGTGCCGCTGTCACAAAGTGAGGGATCACAGCAGCCCAACGCGAGCCTGGTTAAAGCTTTTGCAGGATTGCACTCCCTGTGCTGAGTCCTTTTAGGCTCCTCAGAGCGTGACCTATCCTTCCCCCTGTCGTTGCACGCACACACTTAACTAGCCCTGCTGTGCCAAAGTGCCCCTTGTGCATATTTTGACTTGTGCTTTTCTCCCATGTAACTCAGGAGAGGGGAGCGGCAGCACAAATGAGTTTTGTCCGGTGCTGGAGCATTCCTTCTGCACGACCTGGTTCTGGCTGCTGATTCTCTTGCAGGTTGGCTTCGCGTCGGGGTGCGTAGTGTTGGTCAGGGATGTCTCCGGGCCGGGTCTCGGAGCGAGCAGGAAGTTGTTTCCTTTCTTCCTGTTTTTGTCCCCATGGCTGCTAATTTCCTCTGGGAAGAAGCTGTGCCTCCTGCAGTAAAGGAAAAAATAGTCACACGTAACGGGAAGGGACAAGGCAGCAAAGCCGAAGGCGCTTCTGAATGAAGCATGGGGTGAGGAAGGAGCACAGGGTGTTAACAGCAGTAACGCTGGTAGAGCAGCAAAGACGAGTAGCTGCCCTTGTTTTGTGAACACAGGTGTAAAAAGGGCCCGCTTGGGACAAGCTGGGGAGCAGACCCTTGGCAGGAGAATGGATATCCAGAGGATGGATATACGTTGCTTTCCAGCTCTTCTATCTCAGTGGTGCAGGGTTTGCAAGAGGAGGTGATAACTCGTGTTAGATCGGTTGATATAGTTGGAAGAAACAGATGAACTTTCAGATACTTACTTCCTTCAAGTTTTGATTGTTAAAAGGACTTTACAAAAGGCCCTGTGTGCCTGAAAGCTTGTCTGCTTTTTTTTAAGCCTCTGTTGCTCTAATAACAGCTATCCTCCCTCCCTCCTGCTGCCTCCCTCTGGTGTCCTTAGGTCCTCGTGGCTGCCGCTGGGCAGCTCAGGTCTCCGCTGTCTGTGTGCAGGCTTGTGGGGAGCCCGCGCCATTCCTGAGCTGGGACCCTGCCAGCCTCCCAAGAGGTGCTGTGGATTTGGAACAGGGCAACGAGCTTTGTTCTGGTCTCTGCGCTCATCGGTCCTGAGCCCCCTGGAAGGCAGCGGCTCTCACGTGTGGTCATGTGTCAGCGGTGTGCCCGCTCCTGTGCGTTCCCATGAAAGGAGGTTAATGCTGCACAGCGTAAAAGCAACTCCCACAAAACTAGTTCTGCTCTGGGACTTCCCATGACAGGCTTTTTTTTTTTTTTTTTTTTTTTTAAGCAATACACTTGCAAGAGATCTGCCTACAAACTGGCTTTTCAGGTTCTGGGGAAAGCCATGGGCTGGCCCCGGTCTCAGGAATGTCTTGCTCTGTGCTGGGTAGGCTTCAGCCAGGGTGATGAGCTTTGGATGCGGATTGCGCTGCTTGCCTGCAGAGCAGAGCAGGCACCTCTTCTGCAGCAAGCTCATCCTTCCCATGGCTTGGCACAGAGAGCGCGTGGCCCTGACGTGTCGTCTCAGTCAGGAGTTACGTCCCTCGGAGAGGGCCAGTGCCTCATCACTGGACTTGGCAGATGGCTCGTTTCACTTTCGTGGCGGGGACTGCAATGAGCCGCAGCTGAGCGAGGTCGCGAGGCAGGAACAGGAATTCGTTTTGGGGTCATCAGTCCTGTTCCTCTGGAATCCAGCCCTGTAGAGTAGCCAGCAAGTCCCAGCATGTTCCCCTGAAAGAGGCAGGGTCTGCTGAGTGTGGCACGATAGGACAGTTTATTCTGGGCACAGAGCCCACATGCTCAGATATAATTAGTAAAGATTTGATTCTATTCACTGTGTCAGATCTCTCTGCGGTGAAACAGACCCTGGTTAGTGCTGAAGGCCCAAGATGCGCAACATGACCAGGAGTCCCAGGTTGTTTTCTTCATTCAGTGCGTCCAGCAAAAAGGTTGGCAGAGCACCCTGTGTGCTGCTGGGAATGCTGCCTGCTGAGTGGGACTGGCTGTGAGCTGAAGATCCTGACGTTGCTCTATCTGTGTCTCTAGAGCTTTTATCCAACAGAACAGTCTTTGATAAGAGTCTTCCCTTGTGGTTGCTACCTTTCTTCCTTAGTTATCTTTGGAGGATTTGGCATCCCATGGAGACCATGTGCCCTTCTCAGAGGTTCCAGCATTAATTGTGACCCAACATGACACTTCTATTAATTGCTGTTCCTGCAGCCACCTGCCTGTTGCCAGTATATGACCCATTTCAGTAAAAATACTTAAAAATCGAGGATGGGTTCCTTCCTTCACATTTTCCCTGAGCTTAGATGTGGATTAGTTTCCTTTCTTTTCAGCTGAAGAGGTGCTGGGCCCCAAGTCTAACTTTATCATCACCTGGTTGGAACAAAACGGAAGAGGTGTGCAGATCCAGCACTGTTATTGCAAGGTTGCCTCCCTGCTGCCAGTTACCTACCTGCCATGGTTTTAAGTAACTTGCAGAACATAAGTGTTGCCTGCTTGCTTAGAGAGCTGCGTTGTATCCTCTCTGCTGAGAGTGTGAAAATGTCTCAATTTGTGCTGTGGGAGCTGCAACCTGTATTTAGTGGGACTCATCTCTGGGTCATGGGTAGAATATCCCAGTGCTGCTGAAAAGTAGAGTGAAGACGGTCTCTTTCCTCAGAGGAGGAGAAGCCCTGGTGTCCAGGGTCACGCAGGTAGTTCTCTCCCCAGAGATGGGGTTTTTTTAGCTTTGTGGTTGGTTGCTTTGGTGATTTTTTTTTTGTTTGTTTGTTTATTTTTTGCCTTGTTCAGAACTAGCAGAAAAACCAGTTGAACTGAATGGACATCAGGACCCGTTGCTTACTCTGTTAGTGTCCAGTGACTCCCCTCTGAGGTCAGCACCCACTATGCAAGTAACAGAAAAATATTTGGGAAGGGACAAGCCCAGCCCTGCAGCTATTAGTCCCAAGAGATTAGGGAGGCAACGGGCGAGATTTAACCTTGGAAGGAAATGAATCTATTAGACAGGATTTCCCATGGTCATGCTGGCAGCCCTATTTCTGTGTCCTTGAAGGACCCCGGACCGATTTGGTGTGTGGTGTGTGCTTTTGCCATCCAAGCCTAATTGCATGGAGTCATAAAGACCCTCACTCCAGCACAGCGCGGGGAGGGCAAGGCTTGCCTGCCAACCTCTCTGTTTTCACAGGCAGGCTTGGCTGTGCCGTTGGGAGCATCTAGGGGCAGCCCCGAGAGCGTGAGGTTTCCCCAGGGAGTGGTGGAAATTCTCTCTTCGCTGAGACTGCCTGTTGTCGTGTCCTTGTTAGTTGAACTTGAGGGATTTCTGATTGCTTGCTCCTTTTTTTTAGTCCTGCTCTTCTAGCTGCTGTCCAGGACTGGCTGAAGCCCACTTAAGATCACATCTCTCATACTTCTTGTTCCAGTCCATGCTGCTGTAGGAGTGAGAAAGTGGTGTTTTGGGTTTTTTTTTTTTTCCCCCCATGATGCCACAACGAGCAAATTAGTAGCTGAGTTTTTGAACAAATCATCCAAACTATGGTCAAATCCTTTTGAGTAACAAACAGTGGCTGTTTGCTACTTGGTGAAGGCAGAGAGCTTATTCTTCATGGTAACTTTAACTGTTAAATCTCCTAAAGCTGTAGAGTGCAAGTTTCATTGGTTGTGTGCTCTGTTTGCTGCAGAGACAGCAAATGTCAGATTGACATAAGGCTTGTTCTTGCTGGAATTTCCTTTGGGTGCACTCTTCAACTATGTAGATACACCATTTGTTTCAAATATAATTAAAGCTACTTTTTGCATACTATAGAAATGTTAAAACTGTCATGGTACAGACCTGAGCAGTGGATATGTTCTCCAATTCTGGGGCCTTTAGCAACAAACAGACCTTGCCTTAGTAATCAGAGCATCTCTAAAACAGAGTGATTATTAAAGGAAATGTAGTTTCTTCTCAGTGAACTAAGAAGTATCATTGCAAAATACTTCCCTGGCACAGTACAGCCTTTCCAGGGGGAGAAGAGGTATCAAGACATGTCTGATCTTGCCTTTTCTGGAAAGCCTACCTTTGCCGCCTCCTCCCCTTCCTGTTTCCACTTCGCTGAGAGACAACCCCTTGCTCTGCTGGTCAGCAGCAATCCCTGCTCTGAAGGGGTTTTTTTCTTTAAAAAGGAACAATCTGTATGAGGTCATCCTGAAGCTGTGCAGGATGCTGCTTTTACTGTTCTACAGGTCTGGCACTTACATGGCTTTGACTCAGTGAAACTTATAACAGCTTGAATTTTAAAATCTTGAGGGCTCAGATGGCTGGGTTGACGAATACGGCTTCCGTATTTCAGGAGTTACTGCCCTGTAGCAATCAGCACATGGGAGGTATGATTTTCTGTCACTTGAATTCAAAGCCCAGTGCTTTAAAGTAAACTGTAGAAGACAGGAGGCTGTGAGTTGTTTTGCCAAAAAATGTGAGTGTACCTTCCTTTTCTCTGACTGCTCTAGGACTGTAATTTCAGGAAGAACAGTGAGAGAGAATGTGCCATTCACTCAGACTGAAGAAGTATGGTTCACTTAGATTTTTAATTTTTTTTGCTAAAACAAAGTTAGAATTATGATTATTTCTATTTGCGTTATAGATTAGTTGGTGCATTGGGCACACATGAATGTACACATGTGTACACACACCTGCAGAGCAAGACAAGCTCTTCCTGCAACTGCTTTCCAATTAGACAAAGTAGGAGATGGTGTGTGGCCAGCTGTCGAGCACTAGCAAGAGTAGAAATTGGAGCATCAGAGTGGCAGGCTAGCTTTCCTGTGTCCCTTGCTAAATCAGCTAATGCTTAGGAAGAACAGCTCCAGTGGAACCAGCTCTGCTCCGAGTCCTTGGCCGTGTAATTGTTCTTTTGAAGGATCTCCATTGGGCCTCATTGCTGTGGGCACTGCTGGTGGATGCAGGCTTGTTCTCTCACTTGTATCCAGGTGAAGAGAACTATGGTCATGTTGGAGAAAGCAGGTATGTGATGGTGAGTGAGAATGCTCTGAATTTTGAAGGAACATGCAAAGAAAGCTGGCCTGAATGGCTCAGAAGCTGCGGCTTCCATCCTTCCTGAATATAAAGTCTGTCTCCTGGTGGCTCCAGCATTTGTATTGTTATTTCCTCTAAGACTTTTTTAGATTGCTATTCAGTGTGGTTTTATGTAACTTTCCATAGGAAATGTTGTCATTTGCGGCAGTTTTGATCTCATTTTTATTTAGCACAACAAACAGTGATTCTTAGCTGCTTTTAGTACCAAGAGTCTTTACCATAGAGGTTGGGTGGCTTTTGGTCTAACATAATTTTTGGTTTGGGGTATTGTAATCTTTCTAGGGGAGATTGCTAGTTTTGGCAGTTGCTTTTCCATCAATTGTTTATTGATGTCATATTTTCTAAATGAACAATGTTATAATCACTAAGAGGCATTACCAAGAACATTGCTCTTGAGGTGGGTGCACAGGCAGCAGCTATTCCAAAAGCAGCCAGAGCCAGTGTTTACTGCTGTCTTGAGAGTCATACCAGTGCTGTGTTCCTAGCTTTCCTCGTGTCCCGAGCCCTTACGGTACTTGTGATCAATATGAGATCTGGTAGAAAAAACTTACTAATGCAGAATTTCAATGAAAAATGATACCTTTGTTAAAATACAGTGGTAGGATTTTATTGGTTTTGTCTTTTGTTTTCTAATGTGGGGTCATGGCTGCGCTGACAAAAGCATTTTTGTGAATCTTACCTTGCTGTATAATTGAGGTAATGACTGTGTCCATGGTACTTGTGCGTCAGCCAGTACTTTACAGTGCATCTACTTTACTAGTAATGAAAATGAATCCGGAACAGGGTCTTCTGGAGCCCCACTGAATTGTTGCAATGAGTTACATGTATACTAAAATAGTTTCTGTGATCGCTCTTTCCTGCTTCTTTGTTAACAAGGAGCTCTAGTGACGCTGAAGAACATGTAGACCGAGGCAGAGTACTGAGACAACTGTGCTTTGAGGCTGCTGGGGACCCCAGAGCGAAGGGCTGTGCTGGCTCAGCGCAGGCACTGCCAACCCAACGGGCAGCTGTGCGTACCTTTGAAAAGAGTGCAAGAACAAGGCTTGTGTAGATGATCCTTCCTCTGGATACACTTCCACTGTTGGCAGTCCGTTGTTAATATTTGAGTTGTTAATGTGATCATACTTGTTACCCATTTTGGCTATGTTCGCTGTGGCACCGGACCAGCGGTAGTATCCCGGCTTCCTGCATAGGCGTGCTGAGATGCATCAGCCGCCTGGTAGCTGGTAATGCATCTAGGTGGGAACCAGCTCCTTTTGAGGACCAGGCAGCGCTGACTCTACCGGCTTCCCTAAGGAATGGGAGTGCTGGTCAGTGCCGGCTTCTCGCCCCTTATGCTTGATGTACTGTCACTGGAGCTATTAGCAGGTGTTGCCATCAGTCGGTGCGCAGATGTGGCCTGTAAGTGGCATGCTATGACCAGAGTATTAGAATGTGGCTGCTGGAAATGTGGCTACTGCATGTGGTGGCAGGCCGGTGTTCTCTGTGCAAAGCTGCAGGGTGTGTTCATGGAGAAACACAAACGAGACGGGGACGCCAGTACTCCAGAAGGTTTCCCACTGCTCCCCGCTCTCTGCTGGTTATGTTTTATGCTCAGACTGTTCCCCTTGCTGGTATCTAGGTCAGTTGTAGATGGTTCTGTATTGGGTTTACTCTAGAAAGCGGAGTTGGATGCTGATTGCTCATCGCCTAGGCCCTGCGTGGGCTCTGGGCGCAGGCCTGCCAGCTGGTGCTGTGAGCCTGCTTCTGTCACCTGGGTCACACGTGCTTGGGAGGTGGGAAAGGCAGCCCCCCTGCCCAGGCTGCTGAACTTGGCTCCCTTCCACCTAGTTGCTTTGTGGGTGCCACAGGCCATAGGTGAGCAGGGGAAACTCGTCCCTTGGGAACCCTTCTGTGGAAGCTGCCCATGCGTGAGGCTTGGCCATCAGCTCTAGAGAAATCTGTGGATGGTTTGGATGTTTTCCCATCTAATGACCCCACCAAAAATTCACTCTGCCTCTGGTGAGTAGTATTTTATTCCTGCTGCACCCAACACCTGCACTGAGGGCACTTCTCAGAAGATTATTTAAGCCTCAAGAGATGCAGAACCCACCACCTCTGTTGCGATAATTGTTAGCTTCCCACAGTGCTGCAAGTGTGAGTTTTTGGCTGTTTTCACGATCGCTTTAAACTGTGCTGCCTTGAGAAGCAGTTCAGTCATCTGGCGCCAGCTGCTCTTTTTGTTCCTGCTTCTTCCCCTTTCCTTCTGCTGGCACAAGTGTTTGTGGAGCCGTGTGGTGACTTGGATGAGGGAAGGAGCTTGGGCTGGAACAAGCCGTTTTCTTTGCTGAGCTAATGTGAGTCAGTTCCCAGTGTGGATCACCCAACAGCTGTGGGGATGCTCGTGCCAGCACGAGGAGGGGGGCAACACAGCGGGCTGGGGGCACTGCTTCTTCTGTTGGCTTGCATCTCTTTCAAGTGGCTATGACATCTTTATAGCTTGAATTTTGAGGATTGGCTTCTGTGTTCTTGTTACTATTCTGCCTTTTGTCTGCTGCAACAAAAGAACCTCAAAGATCGGAGTCTGTTGCCTGTGTGAGTGTTTGCAGGTTGCAGTTGGGGGCCATCTTTTAACCTGTATTTGGAGAAGTTCAACTACTGATCTGGGGACTAACGGGAATCAGAAGAGCTTTTTGAGCTCCCTGTTCTTCCTCTCTCCTCTATACGAGAGCACCAGACCTGGATACCCTTCAGGTTCCATGTGAAGCTGCTTTGAAAGCTTTTAATGCTCGTGTTCCAGTAGGAGCTCATTTATGGCTGATTTCCATCATGACCTGCATCTTTTTCTGAAAATCAAGAAAATCAGTTGCTCAAAGGGACATCAGATCTGCTTTCCTGATCATGGGATTGGCTCACATACATTCAGACTTCACTGGCAGATGTTTTTATTACCTATATTTAAAACCCTCTGGCTCTGTATATAGCTGAGCCTTCTCCCAGTTCAGTGGGTCCCAGTTGAAGCTTTGCACTCGTGGTGTGCCTCTTGCATACCAGTATCATTCTACAAGGCTTTGCATGAAATCCAAACCCTTGAGTTTTTTCTAATGTAGCTTCCCTTTTCCTGTCTAGGGGTCTGCCTGGCTTCTCCGAAGCCAGGAAGTTTCCACTGGTATTTCTCAGCTAATTAAATTAAATACTTCATGGTGAGATCCCTCAGCACTGCCTTAGTTGCTTGGGTAGCCGCAGAAGTTAAAGACCTTCCCCATAGCATTCACCCCACCTTGGTGGGTTCCTGCTGGCGCAGCTCTGTGGTGCTGCTTGTGTGCTGCTTTTCCATGATCTACTTGCATGCTGGTTTTATGGCCGCTTGCTGAAGTGTGTAGCTCCTGTTCTAGCTCTTTCTAGAGCACTGGTTGAAAAGAAAACTCTCAGGAGGAAGGTTGTGTGCCTTTTAATTCACTCTCTACAAGGTGAAGGCCTCTGTTCCATCAGAGCCCACGCAAAGGCGTTTGCTACCCCAGATCCATTTCTTCCATGTTCTACTTTAACATAAAGTTTAAAAGACAGCTTGGGTGGGGACAGGCCTTTCCAATGTGCCACACTGGCCTGCAGGAGAGCTATGTCTTTTAGTAAGAGGTTGGCTGTTCCCCAGTCCTGTCTGGTCCCTCTCCAGAGGAGCGTGCAGGGGCTCAGTGTGCTGCGTGTGTGCTGGTGGGGGCAAATGCAGTTCCCCAAGCGCTGACCTGCTAGGCTGGGGATGGAGGAACGCTGTGGCACGTAGGCGGGGGACAAAGCTGTGCCGCTATCATGCTGAGTTATCACTGAGTAGGCTGGTCCTACCCTTCCGCTCTCAGGTTGTGCAGAGCTTATCTGAAATTGTCTGAGCCTCTTCAGGATGCCAGATCAACAGGAAATAATTTACTAGGGTTAGTTTTGTGCTGGTAAAACACCTTGAAGTGGCTCACCGGAATAAGGCAAGACCGCTCTTTGGGCAGCAGCTAGCTGTCGGATTGGTTTGCTTGCAAGCGGAAGGCAGGGCCTTGGGGAAGTGCTGCCTGCGTGATTTGGTGCAGGCTGTTGTAGGCAGCATCAGCCTCTACCAGCTCTCGAGCAGAGCTTGTGTGTGGCAGAGGGCAGCGAGAGGGGCAGCGGGTAGTGTGTGGGAACGGCAGTCCTGCCAGCTCCCTGCTGTGCAGGGCTAAAAGGGCAGGGTTGTCTGCCTAGCTCGCTGCCAGGCTTGTGCTCAGAGGTGCCTGGATTGCTCAGACCCCAGCTTCTGCAGTGTCTGCAAAGCCTTCCGACATCTCCTCTGAGCTCGGCAGCAAGGGTTGGGGAAGCAGGAGAGCTGTGCGCAGGGCCGCTGCCAGGGCAGTGCTGACGACCTCGTTTCATTTCCGAGGTAGTTTCTTAGGGTGGGACATGGTGGTGGTCTCAGCCGAAGCCTGGGTGTTGCTGTGCCCTCGACAGCTTTCCCCAAGAGTGCAGGGTCACAGGTCTGTTCCACCTTCCCCGTCCCTGCCTGCCCTCAGCCCCTCCATCTGGTTTGTTTTAAAGGTCTGGCTCGTGCCTGGTATTTGAGATATTACTTGTAACTTGTTGGGTCTGATCCATCCTAGATGGTTTTATTGGCGGCTGCGAGACTGAAACCCCACTGCTCCTCTTTTCCTTGGACTTCCTGCCTTTTCCCTGCTGTGAAAGCAGGAATCCTCTTGGAGAGAGGCACAGCCAGCAGCCCGCTGTCTCCCCTGGCTCGCGTTGTCTGGAGAACACATTTAGGATCTCGGTTTCTTTGCTGTCTCTCCACCTGGATGCCTGCCGGTGTGCCTCAACCAGAATAGCTGCATGGGCAGACCCCTTCAGGAACACAGGACTTGCCTGGGACTCTGCATAGCAGGGACTGCAAATACAGCTGTTGCAGTGATAGGGGTTTGAAAAATGGAGGAAAACAGCTGGAGGCTGACACTGGGATGTGGTGATCGGATTGCACCGGAACAGCCCTGGTGTCTGTTACCTCCTGGGAGTGTCTGTAAGAACACGCACACGCTGTGCTGGAGAGGAGCAGTGTTGTTGGAAAAAGCAGATGATGTGTGTTTGTGGTAGCGTTGAATGAAGTTGGTTGGTTTTTTGGTTTGGTTTGGTTTTTTTATTTGAATGTTTTTGGGAAAAAAAACAGCTTTATTTTAAATGGGAGTGCTGGTAAAATGGAAATTTTGGAAGAAAAAAATTAACATTGGAATAGCTTCAGTTGTCTGAAGGATGGTCTGTCTTTGAAATGACTGTGCAAATCTCTGAATGCATTTGAGATGCCTGTCAGTTTTAGGAGCATGCTCAGGCTTCTGTACAAGGCTTCCTCTTCTCTGTTTGGGTCGGTGGATTTCACTAAGCAGCTTTTCTTGATCATGTGCCAACTTTGGAATTTAATGCGCTCTCCCTCTTTCTTAGCCTGACCCACAACACAGTGGATTTGGCTTTTGTTCTGGTACTGTGAGCTTGCTTTGGCATGGAGCTTGTGAAGATGACTTTCCCAGAGTATCTGCAATATACAATTTTTTTCTTTTGTTTGTTTAGTTTAATTGAAATGGAGTTTATTAATCGTTTTTGTGCTGCTACCGCAGTTGTACATGCAGCGGATCAGTTAGAAGAAGCTAGATTTGCAAATGCTGTGCGTTCAGCCTGTGTGCTGGAGGAGAGTTTGTATTTCCGGATTCCTCAGTTTTGTGGTGCTGAGGGAACAGCTTCTGAGCTGACTGAGCAGTGCAGGTGGTGGCACCAGGACTGGGACGGTGCCAGCACTAGGAGGAGAAGTCCAGACGGGAATTGGGCCATTCCACGTCTTCCCAGTCTCTTCAGACAGTCTCCTTACCACGTCTCCAATGGCTCTTACGTGGTTTTGGTAATGGTGGAGACTTTTCTCTTGATGTCAATCACTTGTTGGAATTGCTATCCTGACGGTTTACAAAAGTTGAGTTTCAGGCCCCAATGACAGTTCACAGAAGCTTGAAGGCATGAAGATTTCTACCTACCCAGGATGAAGATATTTAGCTGATGTCTAGGTTGGTGGAGCATTTTCTGGACTTTGGGAGACGCTGCAAACCACAAGCACAGGTGAGAGGTCTGGAACAGCTCCTGTCCAAGGACTGAGCAGCTGGATGTGGATCCCACTGTGTTTGTGGAAAGAGAGGATGGTAGGAAGGGCATGGGAGAGATCTGTAGAGTCAGGATTGGCACGGAAAAAGAGAATAGGGAAAAGCTGTTCACTCTTCTAGCCGAAGAGCTACGGGGCATCAAGTGAACCCAGGAAATTGCAGGTTTAGAGACAAACTGGAGAAGATGGCTTGTCACACAGCATGTGTTTCAGCTGTGGAGCTCTTTGTCACGTGCAATTATGAACACTAAAAGTTTGCTTGGATTAAAAAATGAGTTAGATAAATTCTGGAAGAAAAATGATCGGGTGGATATGGAGATGGATACAGAACCATTAAATGCGAAGGCATCTTTGGCACAAGAAGCCTCCAAGTTATTCATAGCACATGCCATGACTCTGTCCTGAGAGATATGACTGTCGAGTGATCCTGTACTCTGTACCCATTGCCAGGCATCCTCGGTTGGAAACAAGATACTGGCTTTAGACGGACACTTGGCCTGACCTTGCATGGCTGTGCTGTGTATGTTCCTATGCTGCTGCTGTCGGTGACCTCTTGAAAACACTTGTTTTGACAGTACTGAGAATTTGGGATTGAGGGTATAGGACTTTGAAGCAAAGCCCATCGGCCCAATCAAATGCATGGACACTGTATCCTGAAACACTATCCCCTAAAAATAATCAAGGGGTCAATGTGAAACTCAGCATGTGCCTTTAGTGAGGTGCTGAGACAGAAATTAGTGACTGCAGCACTTTGAATGAGGACCAGGCGTGATAAGGGGTGTTATCTGCCCTGCAAAGACTATGTTCAACCATCCAGCTGTACACCTATGTACATAGCTGGATCCACCTTCAGTCTCACCGTTAACCTCCTGGAGACCTGCCTCTTGTGTCCGTACCCCAGTCTCTTTTGTGCCCTGGGTCAGAGGCACACGGCTAACGGGTGCTGTAGCCGTGTATTCACAGCATGCAGAGAATCAGGCCCCACAGCACTGCAAGTTTCATCTTATGTGGTTGTAAGGTTTATTCTTGGCCACTCCAAATGCACGCATGGAGTTGGGAATGCTGAACAGCTCTGCCTTCACTGCACTCTTTTATTGGGAAATGAACACTTCTAGTAAGTCAAAAAGGTCAAACTGGTGGAAGAATTTGCTCCTAAGTACTCTGTCTGCAGTCACCCTTGAAAGTCGCCTGGTCTTTAAATACTGAGTGCACTTAGACAATTATTATATATGCATTTTGATGCTTTGCTATTTAAAGAACTCTTCAATGGTTGAAGTTGGGAGAAAACAGTCCATTGCTCTGTCAGCTACATGAAATTCATCTTGAGATCTTCTTGCCTAAAGTACCAAGTTGATTCAACTTTGGGCATAAGCCACAGGCTTGACCCCATGCGTGTGCATGCTCTGTCTTCGTTGCATGTGGTGTGTGTGCACACTGCTGGAGATCCCCCTGCACTAGTCTGCAAGGGTCGCAATGAAGCCAGCGCGATGGATACGTGGACATCCCTGTCTGTGGCAGTTTAGGAAGGGGGACTGAAAACAGATTTAATTGGAAAGTCTTTCATGGAGCACAGTGTTGTTGCAGCAGCTTTTGTGCAATACAGGAGTGATTCATTCACTGCCTTCCTGGCTTGGCCTCACTGTTTGATAAAGCTGCAAATCTTACACGTTTGTATGCTTTACACCCAAAGCACCTGCTCACAAAGGCAGCTCTGTAGGTGGACAGGAAGGAAGTTGAGTGATGTCTGCTCATTGAAGAGATGCTGGAAAAAGAAGGGTTGCTAGTTCAGAGGCTCTGAATTTGCCCTTGAACGCACAGAAAGGAGGCTCTTCACTTGTGTAATGAGGGGCGTGTGTGAAATAGGTTGTGTTTGGTCATGCTAGAGTGGTGGTTCTGTCCCTCTTGGCTGGTCTCTGATTAGAGCATCCCAGGAAGACCTGGTGTTCATGATCCTCATGGGTAAATGCTCGTGCTCTTTGCATTGCACCAAGGGACTTTTTCAGGTATGAGAAATCTGCTTTGCTTTCCGACCTCACCATGAAGACAAGTTTGCCCATTTCGTATGCAAGACTGAAAGCTGTGTCATAGCGGATTTACCCTTACCAAGAGCAGGTGGGAGTTCCCCTAGTACTCTCACTATTCTCATCTTATAGGAAGTTAGAACAGATGCATTTAGTCACCCCTGTGGCTAGAGGCGGAGGGAAGGAAGGAATTGTGTCCCTCTAATGTACGGCACTGCGCCTGTGCACACAGGACCGTAGTGCATGTAGGAAGGGCATGTCTGTACAGGCTAGATCATGAATTCCCAGACTTTTGGGGGCCTGTGGTATTTGCTGAAACCCAACCTTCATCCACCTACAGCTGAGTCCTCCCTTTCTGTCGTTCTGGCTCAGCTGAGCATGGTGCTCCTGGCAGCCAGCCCAGCTTGCGTGACTGAGCTAGCAGCTGGTCTTCAGCTCCTTTTAGATGAGATTCTCTTCTCCTAACTCAATCCAGATCATCCCCCACTCCCTTTTGTTGACCTATTTCCCTTCCCGCCGTGTATGTTTTGCAATGGTAAGCTTCACCGTTTGTGCAGCTCCCTTTCCAGAGCAGCTGCAGTGAGCTGTGGGAATATGGTGGAAATGCCACGAAAGGCGGTGCGTGTTTCAGAGAACCAGTGCCTAATTTAGGTTGGGAGGGACCTTCGCAGGTTGTCTGGCTCAGCTGCTGTGCAAGGCAGGGAAAATTGAGGCTGCTCAGGGCCTCGTTTAGTTGAGTGCCGAATGTCTCCAAGGATGGAGGTCCCTCTGCTTCTGGTCCTGTCCTAGGACTTGACCACTCTCAAGGAAGAATCCTTGCATATTAAACTCATTGTGCATTTAAAATAAATTGACTGTGTTAACATTGTAAGAGCACTGAGTTTTAATCCAAATAGAGAGCTTTTCTCCTACTCCCTTTCAGATCGTGTGTGCCTGCTAAGTTAACTGGATGCTTATTCCATCTGTCCACCATGGTGGGTGAAGAGGCTGGGACTCTTGATTTTTTTTTGTCTCCTGTGGGATCTGTGGCCTAGGACAACACAAAGAGGGAGCTGGGAGGGAATTGGATCTGTTGTCCCGTTCAGCACACATTCTAGCTTGCGGTTGTGTTTGCTAGGAGAGGAAGAAATATGGGCTTGTAGAATAACTTAGGTTGGAAGGTACCTGTGGAGGGATCTGAGCTGATCTCCCTCCAATGAAATCTGTTTTCTTAATTGTTTATCTGAGTGTGCACAAAAAAGCAGGTGCTCTGCCAGCCTGAAAGAGTCGCGTGGTCCCTGTCCCACTGCATGCAACCTAAATAGGAGGAGAAAGTTGCAGTACAGTGGAGTGGGCAGGATGACAGTGAGTCACTCTGGTTACTTTGGCATTTTGGTAACACAGCGATTTTTATTTAAATACCATATCATTATTATTTATGTATGAAAACTGCTCTTAGTTCAAGATTAGTGCCAGTTCTCTAACGTTCATGCTATACTTATATTACTCTGTGCACTATGTCATGTTTCTAGAAAATGACTACATTTAAAACAGATGAGAACCAGCAATGAGAAATGGCCTCTTGCTAATTGCTAAGTCGTAGTTAGGTAGGCAAGTGTGGTGCTTGGCTTTGGGTGGGCAAGGGTGCCTGTGTGAGTCACAAGCTGTTTTTAGAGGGAGGTCAGTGGCTTTTGGTACTGCAGTTACTTAGCTGGTTGGACTGGATCCAGATCTCATTAAGATTTAATTCATGACTGGTTCTTAAGGAATCTGGACCTCACAGTAGTCTCAGCAAAAATCTTAATGGGAGGTGACTCTCAAACTTGTGACTGTGGTCTCTGGCACCTGGCTGGAGGTTCTGCGGGCCTTAGAAACACGCTGTGTCCTCGAGCGTCTGGTCCCGGCTGACCAGGGCGGACACAAGCTGTGACACCCGAACCTCAGGAGGACCTTGGGAAGTCATCCAACGTGGGGCTTGAGTCCCCTCGGTCACAGACTGGAGGAGGGCTCTCTGCTCGGCCCTGCCAGCACGTACCATGTCAGGGATGAGCCTGGCTCCCTCCTGACTGTGATTTCTCCCCTCTCCTAGGCCTGAGGACAAACGT
Source organism: Pelecanoides urinatrix (assembly GCA_013400755.1). Classification (NCBI taxonomy): domain Eukaryota; kingdom Metazoa; phylum Chordata; class Aves; order Procellariiformes; family Procellariidae; genus Pelecanoides; species Pelecanoides urinatrix. The sequence goes on along the minus strand of VZTQ01006148.1, from coordinate 84,102 downwards.
GGGACGATGTCGGAGGCACGACACGACAGCACGAGCAGTTTACAGCGGAAGAAGCCACCATGGTTAAAACTGGACATCCCGGTGCCGGTGCCTGTGTCGGTGCCAGAAGAGCCCCAGCCCGTGCAGGTACAGAGGCTGGGGGCAGGAGGGAGGGTCTGCGGAGCCGTGGAGGGGGTGTGCAGAGCCCCACTGCGCTGAGAGCATGCCTGTGCCCATGGTCTCCGACAGTCCTGGCTGAGAGAAAGGCAGCGTGTGATGGCAGGTCACGAGGCCACGTGAGAATGGGCAGAGCCATTGGGTAAATTTATGATCAGTAATTAACTCCTCCTTGAAGGGGATGTGGGAGGGATGAGGGTGGGTTGCTGATGTGCTCAGATCAGTGGATGTGACTGTTTGGATGTGGGGATTGTGAAAAGTGTCCTGGCTGGGGGATATGGGAGTGAGGTATTCAAACAAGCATTTCTTAAGGGGACTGGAGGAGTGAAGGGCTCCTAGACAAACATGAGGGCCTGGAAGTGCTGGAGCTTATGCTGAAATGAGCAGGGAATGAATCTGACTTGTGAATAGCCAAGGTAATGACAGGCTTTCATCAGTAACAGCAGAGAAAGAACAGTTACTGGCAACACAAAGCTGTTACCAGCATGAGGAACATAAGAAAATCATGTGGGATGAGAAATAAGTAACACTGAAGAATGGTGAAGTAGAGATGGGGTGATAGGTTAATAGGAACTGTGCAAAGTACGAGAGTAAAACATCCGTATTTGTGCTGGGAATAGGAAGAATAACAGGAATTTCTGCTACAAGATAGCAAGAACTCTCGTGTACTGGTGAGACCTGGGTAGGATGATTGCTGGCCGCTCGCGTGACCTTGCTGCAGGAACAGAGACTGCCTGCAGCAGAGGCAGAGCCGGAGGGTTCTTACTGCCCAGCTCCACGGGTGGGCTGCAGTGCCTGGGTTCAGTTGCTTATGTGAAAGAATGGTTTAGCCATCAGAGAAATGGCGGGTTATATAGCTTCCCTGGAGGGGAGTTGAGGACATCTTGTCTTAAGAGGGAACTTATGTTGAGCTTGGAATAGCAAAGACTGGCCTCTTTGCCATTCTTTGATCCAGGGGCTAAAATGCACTTCAGTTATGTGACAACTTCTGGCAGATAGATGTTGGTCCTGGTCTTCCCTTGGAAGGAAAGTGATTGGGGTTCAGTCTGTGGGGATTAGAAGTGGAATGCAGGGTTTTAACAGTGCAGGTTGAAACCTTCCAAATCATTTATTTAAGGCTTTGATGGATGTTCTCTTACCTGAAATCTCTAAATCCAGCTGGGCACCTTCTGGAGAGACACTCAGTGCTTACGATGGAAGCTTGTGGAGGTGGTGTTCTCTGGAGGTCCAGTGTGCGCAGTGCAGGCTGTCAGGATAAGAGTGCATAATGGGCTCCTTTGGCTTATAACCTGAGTATCTCTGCATTGTTTTCACTTAAAACATAACAAAAATGTTAAGATTAGTGGAAATTATTAGCTTTCTGGGCTAGGGGGGCTGGAGTAGCAAGTAGTCTTGAGGCAGAGGCAGGGTCTGACCAGAGAAACAGTTGATCAGAGCTTCACTTGCCAGAGGGACAGTCTGCTCAGCATTTTACAAATGGGAGATGGTATCTCTGCCAAGCTGATGAAAAATTAATCCAGAGCAGCCCTGGGGAGGCAGTTGTATGAGCTGAGAACGGTCTGGTGAGTTGTGTCATATTTGGTAGGTGACATTCAGCCAAGACATGCCAGGAGCTTTCAGACCTGAGTGTCCAGACAATTAGGTTATGAACAAAGCTGATGTGGCTTTCCCAGCTTGCTTAGCCTGCACCAGGCAGCAGCTACAGCATAGACCCACCCACAGCTCTTGCAGGCTTTTAATGCAGATCCAGAGTCACTTATGAAGCAAATCTTGTATACTGTGTTTCTGTTCACCTTGTGGAGTGGTCTAGGAGTGTGTGATCTGGGTTCCTTCTGGCAGAAAAAAGCCAGGAGGATATGTTGCAGGAGCTCAGGTAATACACCCCATCTGCAAATGGACATCGGTCCATGGGCCAGGCTAGAGCCAGTCTGAACTGAGACCCACCACAACATGCAGATGCTGCGTCCTTGATGCTAACCATTGTGTTCTGCAGAGCCATTTCTAGCTAACATGAACACAGTCCTTGTTAGCCTGATTTTTGCTGGCCAATCGCATGCACCCAGCTTGTGGTTGGGGTGTTGGGCGGCTGTTAAAGTGCTAACTAAATGTTTCATAACCTGACTGGCCTGGCTTTGTAGAGCATCACTATGAGAACACTGACTCCCCTCCTGCTTTTCTTTGCAGCCAACAAGACGTCAGGCCTTTCTGCGAAGTGTGAGCATGCCCGCCGACAACGCCCGTGTGCCCTCCCTGCCTAACGAAGTGAGGAGACCGGTGCTACAACGACAGACCTCAATCACCCAGACCATCAAGAGGTGAGATGCTGAGTTCATGGAGCCTGCTTTAGTGGATTCTGCCATCCATTGCCATCTTTTATTTGTGGATTTATGATCCTCTGCTTGTCCCATTGCCTGGCACTTGCTGTCAAGGCAGAATTAGGTTGTCTCCCTTGTTATCTATCATGAGGTTGCAGAAGAGGGTAGGTGCAGATAAGTCCCCAATATATAAGCCCAGTAGTGCTATATAGCCTGTCTTTAGTAAGTGAGGAGACAAGTCCTCGGAGGAAGATTGTGGTGATCAGGACAATGAATGGTTCTTGCCACTTAGAGACAAATTTTCACTGCCCCCATGCCCCGAGGAGCTGGCTGTTTTTGAGTAACAGGATGCCTCAGGCCCTGATGTTTAGCTGAGACGGTATGGCGTGGTCTGCTGGGCTTGCTTTTGTGCGGTATGTGAGAGCATATGATTGCTGGGGCAGGCAGAAGCCCATCCTGAGCAGTCCAAGGCTCTCAGCAGCTTGGCTCCTAGCACTAGCTCATTGGCAGGTCCTTGAGATGGTTGTGGGGGCTGATGGAGAGTAGGGAGAGGCTGCTCCGGTTCTGTCCCCCATGCCTGCACAGAGGGTTATCACTTGTCCCCACGACCCAGGGGTCTCTGAGACACGGCCACACAGCTGGATGCTCCTTCCCTCCCCATGGCAAAGGCCTATCCCAGTTTGTCCAAAGGGAGTGGCTCTCCCAGCTGCTCTCCTGAGATGCCTGGCTTGTATCCCTGGCAGTGTGTCAGGCCTGCCTGGGTCCCAGGAGCATCCCTGGAGCTCCACAGGTCAGGGGCACTTTCAGCCAGCCAGGCTTCGCCCACTCACAAAGAAGCAACTTTCCAGCCATGGGAGAGACTGACCTCCCACACACTGTTTTCCTTTGCCTCAGATGTTCCCCAGCTGCCTTGGTGGTGAAGCTCTCCCACAGCAGCTCTCTGTGATCCTGCTTCTTGCGTGGTTGGGAGAGGTGAGCCACGAAGCAGTGTCTGCTCTCTTCAGGGCTGTGGGCAGCTTCTGGGCCTGCCTGAGGCTGTCCTTGCACACCTAGACTGCCTCTTCCTCACTTCCCTGCCCTTGTCCCGCTCCTTGCCAGGACAATTAGGCAAGAGCATGTCAAGGATGAGAGGATATCCTGGGAGAACGCTGCGGAGGCCCTGACAAGCAGCATTGTGTGAGAGGGTCAGGGTAACCTTCTCTCCCAGAGGTCCTCACAACATGCACCCTGTGTGTGGGGTGGAGAGGTTGGGGAACTGCAAACCACGTTGGTGCTGTGGGAACAAATTTGCCCCCAGTGCTACTACACTATAAGACAGACAAGGCATATGAAGCTACAATGAGCAAAGAAGGAGTGCTGGACAGTGGTGGTGAAGCTCCTACACAGTGAAGGAGGTGCTGATGTCCTGCCTAGCATCAGGGCAATAGGCAAACACGTGTGGCTGTTGCTCCAACAGACCCTGTGACATGTCTTCCTTTTGCCTGCCCAGGCTGTAATGGAAGTGCCGGGGCTCAGGTTGGTGGCTGTGTCCCTGCCTGTGCTTAATGGTCCGCGTAGGCATTTTGTACCTTGGGAGTACATGTGATCCCACAGGGAGTGGCCCAGGGGTGCACAAATGATTTTGGAAGTCCTGGGAGTCTCCTGCTCGGAGTATGTATGTGGGGGGTTCAATGCTATTTTGCAGTGCTGAGTTGTCTTACACAGGCAGTGGTGCAGCACAGGGGTGGCCAAGTCTCTTCCTCCTGGAGGACTCGCAGCTTGTGGGCGACTTCTACAGAGCGCTGTGGGATGTGGGTGCAGCAGTGGGAAGGACTTTCCAAGGGGCAGAACAGCAGGAGATGCAAGCGTGACATGACATGACACTAGCAATAAAAGCATGAAATAAGTGGATCAGAAACAAGGACAGGGAACTGGAACGTACCAAGGAAAGGCCTAAAAACCTGTGCTCCGTTTAGCAGAGCTAGGATGCAATGGTGAATTGAAGACCATGCATCCATAAAGGTGTCCTGGGGACTTGTTTTGTGAGTCCAGGGAGGCTGACTGCCAGGTTTTCTGCTTAACGCAGCCCCGAGGATGCACAGAATGTGAAACTGTTCTGGCAGCAGGACTCCACACCATCCTGTTCCCTGGGGCTTGGAGGATACAGATCAAGTGTGAGCCTAAGGTCAAGCCTGCGTGGTTCAGAACATGGCATCTGAGTGATTCATGTGCCTGAGTGTAGGCATCTAACACCACTTCCAGTCTCCCAGGATGTCTGAGATGTCCATGCAAGGCAGCAGATGTGGCACAGATAGACTTGTGCACCAGGCAAGATCCTGCCGGGGTCAACCAGAATGGGCCCAGGGCACTTCCACTGGCATCAGACACTTGTATCTAAGCAGATCATATCTTGGCCTGCTGACACCTCCATGGTTTCACACTGGTGTCCAAAGCTAGCCAGTGGGGTCTGTAGCTGGGCATCTGGGCAGAAGGCAGATCACAGAGGTCTGGGGCTTGAGGGGGATTGCGGTATCTCTGGTATCTTCAAGAGCTATGGGACACATACATCAGAGGTTCAGATAGAATTATAGAATAGTTTGGATTGGAAGGGACCTTTAAAGGTCATCTAGTCCACCCCCCCTGCCACGGGGTTGGACTACATCTTCAACTAGATTAGGTTGCTCAGAGCCCCGTCCAACCTGACCTTGAATGTTTCCAGGGATGGGGCATCTACCACCTCTCTGGGCAACCTGTTCCGGTGTTTCACCACCCTCATCGTAAAAAATGTCCTCCTTCAGTCTAGTCTAAATCTCCCATCTTTTAGTTTAAAAACACCACCCCTTGCCCTGTCACAACAGGCCCTGCTAAAAAGGCTGTCCCCATCTTGCTTATAAGCCCCCTTTAAGTACTGAAAGGCTGCAATAAGGTCTCTGCGAGGCCTTCTCTTCTCCAGGCTGAACAACCCCAACTCTCTCAGCCTTTCTTCATAGCCGAGGCGTTCCATCCCCCTGATCATTTTTGGGGCCCTCCTCTGGCCCTGCTCCAACAGGTCCATGTCTGCACCAAAAGGATGCATCAAAAGGATTCAGCAGCCTCCTGGGTTCAAAGATGGTGTTGTGTGGCTTGAGTTTGGTTGTTTCTCTTAGGTCACGCTCTCAGCTGGAGGCCGCTGTCATGTGCAGGTGTGGCACAACTGCTGCCGATGGGGCTACAGAAGGAGTCGGGGAGGTGTTGGATGCAGGTTTCTGCTCCCTTCCACAGCCCTGCAGGCTCCTTCCCTTCAGCTCTCTTTTCTTTGCAGCAGACAGGTACGATTTCAAAGGAGTCAGACCCTGCCCGTTCATGGGCACCGGGTGGGCAGGAGTTCCCTGAGAAAGCGGCAGTCCCTGCCCAGATCGTTTTTCAGGTACTGGTAGCACTGAGTGTGAAACCCACCCCTGCATGTGTGTGCAAGGGCTGTTGTGAACTGCACAGATTCTGGCTGTTGCTGGGACCACGTTGCCTTCCCAGGGCTGGCCAGGAGGCCTACAAACAGGCGGGAGTGAGAAAGTTAATGTGTGCTTCTAACAAAAAACAATTGTCACTCCTACTAAACACGTAGGCAGCTGTCAATAAGTAGCATGGACTAACAAGCTGTCCACCCACCAGCCTCACTCCCTCCTGCCTTTCCTAACAAGCTGTCAACCTCCCGTTGTTCACCGTAGCTGGAATATCTCCCCAGGGCAGCCATAGCGCAGCCTGCCTTCGCTAGCATCAATGCAACATGTGGCGTATGCATATGTCAGCCCCGAAGCCTCCTTGGGGCAGAGGGGGAAGGAGAGGAAGCAGCACCGAACAGATGCTAGTCATGTTGGTCCAGACGGGGCTCAGAAGCTGCTGAATGGAATAGAGCATCTTTCCCTGTTGACATCATGGCTTTTTCTAATCCAAATGTGACTGTCTTCTTTTTGAGGTGGAGGTCTTCGTTTACTTAGCACCAAGGAGATGAGCCACTCTGGGAGTCCAGGGCACAATGGCCCATCGACCACCACCCCGAGACTGGAGCTCAGTAAACTTTTAAATCAAACAGACTATGTGACTTTGTGTGTGGCAGGGACTGGACCTAATGCCCAGGAGTCCATTCCTGTCCTACCTTCCTCACTGCTACCCTCGGCCAGATGCGGCCCTGGCACTGTGTCCACCTGGCGACTGCTTGCGTTTGGTCTTGGGCTTTCAGGGCTGGTTAGCTCAAGGCAATAGAAGAGCGAGAGCTGACCTCTGATGTTGGTTCATTGCTTGTTACAGTGCTCCAGGGAGTCTGTAGGGCGTTCAGCATCTTCCCGGGGTGCTCCACATACTCTAAACTCTGTAGTTAGCTCTCCTGGACTGTCCTGACTATGATCAGAGAGTAGCTCTTTACCCTGGCCCTGGACCAGTAGTGGTCTCTGTCAGTTCAGGAGTGGTCCTCACAGTGCAGAACAGCTGTGGTGGTGCTTGTCCTTCCAGGCTAGCGGGAGCACAGTTTCAGAGGGCTCTGAGGCGCTGCTGTTGGCGCAATGGGCCATTCATCAGCAGGCTCGTATGGGCACAAATGACTTTGTCCTCTCCATTTGAGAGACCCCACATACAGGCTTGTCACCCAAGGTCACCTTGGTGTTGAAATACCGGTTATGTCCGTCTATGAGAAGCCCTCTGAGTTGTAAGACTGTTTTGTGGCGTGTGTTGTGCCTGTGCATCTGCATGGCCAGAGCATTACCTCTGCGCTATAGGCTTGGTTTGGTGTGTCAGGCAGGTGCTGACCCTACACCCTTCCGCTCTGAACGGAGACAAAGATGGCTCTGACGAGATGTGGGTCCGTGGGAGCAGAGCAGTGCCCCAGACATGCACATAGCCCCGTCTCTGAGGCCTGGCCCCTGTTGACTTGCTGGAGGCATTTGGAGACGTTTGGGTCAGTGAGCTCAGGTGAGATCTAGCGATGGCCCACGTGACCTCACGCCTGCTGAGGGGTCTGTTCTGGATCGCTGGGAGAAAGGAGAAGACTGAGGGCAGTGCGTGGGTGTTTGCATCTGGAGGTTTTAGCTGGAAAGGCCGCGGGTTTCAAATTCACATCTTTTTACATGGTGGCAGGACACCTTCACCTGTTGGTTGATGGTATTTTTGCTCGGTAGGGTGCAAAACACAGGACTAGTTTCCTGTCTCCAGTGCACTGACTCAGTTCCCCTGTGTGACCTAATTCGAGATTTAACCCAGTTTTAATGGGTTATGTTTATGTTTTAATACTCCCTTTGTGATCTGTGAGGTCTTGCTTCTCAGCAGCTGGAAATCCTCCCCCTAAGCAGGGGGTCTGAGGCCAGGGTTTTGGGTTTGGCTTCGAAGGACTTTCAGGTTTTGACACCTGGGCCAGACAACTGTAGGCTGACACAGTTTGTCATCTTCTGAGGAAGGATTAACCACAGTGGGAAAGGCTTGGCAGGGCGCGATGATCTATGTAGGCTTAGGGTACCAGCTGTCCAGCAGTATTTGAAGTAGATTGTTAAGTCTGACTTATCCCGATCCCTCTCTGCCTTCCTTGGGATTTTGCTTCTGATCCACTGCTCTTCTGTGACAGCAGCCACTTGGCAGCAAACCTACCTCGTGGCTGCAACCTTGCGCTCCTACTTCTGAAACCAGCAGCTTAGAACTCTGTGTGTCTGCCTTAGCAGAGATCAGGACCACAGCAAACATTTGCCATTAATGTTACCTTTGAGAGGATAGAAACCCTGCAGCATGAGATGGAGAAGTTAGGGATATCCTGGGAGTGTGGGGGGAGGCTGGGAGAGAACAGTGAATTCTGGTGGCTCTCAGGAGAAGCTACAGAGCCATGAAACAGTACAATCCCACAATGGGGACCTAGAGCTGGCCTGAAGACGGTAAGTGTTTTCAATAGATGCCTTTTAAAGAAAAAAAAAAAACACCCACACCTTTCACCAAGTTCTTTTCTGAATTTGTTCCATCTCTTTTTCTTTCTTTTTCGAAAAACTCCGAGCAAAGCGTCCTTTACACACAGTGAATCTCTCCTATCATTTTTCCTCTGTCTTAAGAGACAGAATGCTGTTGATGGTTAAACATTTCTGGCCAGCATCTGTCAGGTTGTTAAAACAAGCTGAGGACAGGATGCGAGGTGCTCGTGGGGGAGAGTTCTGCCTGTCTTTGAGTTGGGGTGGGCTGGAAGTGACCATCAGGGTTTTTGTCTTCACATGTGCATAGTCCAAGCAAACATAATGCTTCTTTGTACTTGCATGCTGGCATCTTTCAGGGGCACAGCGGACTGGTTTGGGGTAAGCAAAGACAGCGACGCTACTCAGAAATGGCAGAGAAAGAGCCTCCGCCACTGCAGCCTGCGGTATGGGAAGCTGAAACCTCAGGTCATCCGGGAAATGGACTTGCCCAGTCAGGACAATATTTCTCTAACAAGCACAGAGACTCCTCCTCCACTCTATGTCGGACCCTGCCAGCTGGGCATGCAAAAGGTGAGTAACCTGGGACAGAGTCAAGGCCATTGTGAGTTTCCTGCACAGTGTCTTTACCGCTTTGGCAGCTGTGAGAGATCCCTCAGCTGTTTCGGTGATAGGCTCAGAGACGTGTTTGTCATGTTGTGACTATGGTGGTGATTAGATGGGTGCAGCATGTCCAAAAGCTCTCAGCTCGGGCTTTTTGCTGCCATTTCGCAAGGACAAAATTCTGTTGTAGAGTGGCCAGTATCCTGGAACCAAATATACAGTAACAGGCCTGGTATCACTCAGGACACTTGCCTAGTGGATCTTTGTCCCAAGCAGAATGCAGGCAGTAGCACAACTACTGTCCTTATAGAAACCTATGAGGTTTTATGGTTATGTTTTAGGACTTTGAAAAATGTCTCTTGCATCGCCGGCACTAAAGCTCTGCTCATGG
>VZTQ01006148.1:59059-74447 GCA_013400755.1 Pelecanoides urinatrix | reverse complement strand
GGAAAAAAAAAAAGAAGGGGAAAAAAAAAAAAAAGGGCAGGGGGAGAGGTTTGAGGACTTAGGTTTGAGGCTTACAACTAGGGCTTAGCTTGCAACAGGTTATTCTGTATGTCCCTATTGTAGAATTGCTTGTTGGTCCGTCCATCCTGGTTCTTGGTCAATCCCAGGAGCCAGGCCACCGTCATGGTCTCAAGATGTTTGCTTGGAGGGAGGAGGACTTGGTAGGGAAGGGTTTGGAGGTGAATGGACTGAATGGCTTCTTCTCTCGGCAGATCATAGACCCCTTGGCCCGCGGCCGAGCTTTCCGTATGGCTGATGACAATGATGGCTGCAGCATCCCACACACACCGATCACGCCAGGCGCCACATCGCTCTGCTCCTTCACCAGCTCACGCTCAGGGTTCAATCGCGTCCCACGACGGCGGAAACGGGAGTCTGTTGCCAAAATGAGTTTCCGAGCGGCTGCAGCTTTGGTGAAGGTACTGTCTGTGGGAGGGCAGGGACCAGTCTGGTGGCAGGATGGGGCTCTGCCCTGAGAGAAGGGTGAGAGGGAAGGAGTTGCTGAGCAGAGAGGATGGGGGAGAGCAGTGGTCTAGGGGAAGAAACCAGGCCATCTTCTGTTCTGTTTCAGCCATGTGTCTAGGAGGCAGGATTTGCAAGAAGCAGGGACGATGGCTACGTTTTGGTACACGTCTTGCTTTCCCTTTATTGGCCCTGGGGGCTTTGATTCCCACAGCCAGCAGCCTCAGAGTGTTCCAGCAGGACCAGTTCAGCCTGCCTGGACCTCTGGGTGGTCCATCTGCATCTGGTCAGCAGTCATGGAAGAAGTACCTGAGGCTCTTACTATTGCAAGTCTCTTCATCCTGCCACGTGTCTGCTTTCCTGGGTCCAGTGACCTTTTTGCTGTGTCCAGTACCACCACTGCGGTTTGGTCAGAGACATTGTACGTGGTAGAGGAGCACACTGCAAGCCTCACCCACACGGGAAGTGGGCACTGTGGATTGAGAAGTGCGGTAACACCTGTGAGTCTCACTAGGAGGTTGTCACACATCAGCAGGTCCGCTCTGCTCCACACATGAGCGTGAACCAGCTCAGCCCTCGGTCTCCATGTGCGCTGGGGTGGCTCTGCCTGTGCCTGGGGTTCAGGTTCCTGGCAGTGACTCGATGCCACTTTCTCTGGCTACAGGGGCGCTCCGTGAGGGACAGCACCCTGAGGAGAGCTCAGCGGCGCAGCTTCACCCCAGCAAGTTTCCTGGAGGAGGACACGGTGGATTTTCCAGATGAGCTCGACACTTCTTTCTTCGCTCGGGTGAGGGGCAGGGCTGTGGTGTGGTGCTGGCCCCAGAGGCAGTGCGAGACTCTAGGTCTGGAAGGACTGTGTGTTGCAGAGAGTGTCTCAAATGTGGTGCTGGCTTCTTCTGAGGGGACTTGTTTCTCTGCCCAGGAAGGAGTCCTTCATGAGGAGCTCTCTACTTATCCGGATGAAGTGTTCGAGTCGCCATCAGAAGCTGCAATCAAAGATGCTGAGGTGAAACCTCAGGATCAGACAGATCTCACAGGAGGTGCCTTGGACAAAAATGAGCTTGAAAGAAGCCACTTGCTACTGTGAGTATCTTCCTGGAAGCTGCCAAAGCCTAACATGGGGTGGCCAACCCATTCAGAGTGGCACCTCCTGCATGGAGGAAGCCAAGATCGGAGTGCTGTGGGTGCAGAGCTCAAAGAGCAGTGCAGTGATGGGTTTTCTTTAAACCCAGCTTAAGACCTCCTGCCCCAGCTACCCATGCATGTGAAAGGTGACTCTGAGGCTACCTCTGCAGTCTCTCCAGCAACTTCCAGCCTCACGTGATGCGTTTCGGAGACTGTATCATGCCTTGAGGAAACAAAAGATGCTTTAAATCAGCTGTGAGGATGCTGGGGGCCCAGCCTTCGGCTATAGAGAATGTAGCAAAGACGAGAAGGCTGTTGCCATTGCCACAGTCACCAGGAGCTGTTGTCTCGCTCCAAGGAACGGTGTGAAGCATCGCTGAGTGTCGAGCTGGGCTACATTCCTCACTCGAAACGAGAGAAAGGCGTGGCACCGATGCAGAGAGCCCTACAAATATGTGGGTGGTACTGTATTGTATGCCTAGATTTTTTCCACCTGAGTAACTGGTACTGAGTAATTGCTCTGTGTCATTTCCGAGTCAGCTCTAGCTTAGCTGGCGGCTCACCCCAGCAGAGAGCTCCGCTGGGTGTGAACATGGAGCAGACAGGGAGGTCCTTGTTGTGGTTCTGCTGCTCAAGGCCCATCTTGCTGTGTTGGCGCTTTCCCTTCAAGTGTTTCCAAGAACTTGACTCAGTCTTAACATAAGTGGAAGCGGCAAATGGTGGGAGTTTGTTGTCACTCCTCTGAGATGGTCTCAGTCTTCTTGGCTCCATTTGGATCTCCTTAAATAGTTTTATTGATTGAGGAAAATACATTTCTTTCGCACTTCAGAGAACTGTTATCAGAATCATAGTTGGGTGTCCTTTTAGGTGGCCAGGTGTTTATTTTGGCATAGGCTGATAGCCCAGCACCGGAAATATTGGGAAACAGTACGTCCGTAACACAGAAACCACTTGAACTCTTGGGGCGAGAGCAGGCTGCAGTGGAATCTGCTCTTTCTTTGGAGAAGGACTTCCCAAGGGGAAGTTGGGACTTTCAGCTTTATAAAAATGCATCTTCTGCAAGGTGCAATATTGAAAATAGCTAAAGTTTGACAGCAGTGGTTTTAGCTAAAGAGGTTCAGATTCTCCCTCATCCTGTTCCTTGTCCATACTTCAGAGCTGTCATGATCTCTCCAAGATGCTCTGGTGATCTTTCAGAAAAAAGTTTGTCAGGCCACTTCTGACAACCGTTGTCTTTGTGCCAAGGGGGTCATTTAGGAAGCCAGAGGAGGTAAGCTAGACCAGAGCGTATGGCAGGGACGTGCCTACTACAGCGCTAGGCAGTGAGCAAGGGTGAAATGGTAGGTAGGATTTTTTTTTTGGTCAGGGTGTGAATGCTGCAGACCTGACCTCCAGACTGCTGTTTAAGAGCAAAGACATACAAAAAACATTTGAATACGATGGAGACTTACAAAGCAGGTACTATTCACCAGTAGCTTGTGCAACGTTCATCACATACTCCAATTTGGTAAAAAAGCCTTCCTTTAGACAGTAATGCTTGGGATTTTTATTGTGTTGTTGAAGCCTAGTTTTGTAGTTGTCCCAAAAAATGCATGCATCGGTGCAAATAAAGGGAGCAATGGAAGACGGATCATGAGAGGTAACTGGCACAGCTTGCAGCATGTGACAGCGTCACTTTCTTGGTCTGGGAAGCTGCTTGGATTCCTGCTCTTCTCTGTCCGATTTGGTGGGCATAGGGGTTTTTACTTGCCAGTCCAATCACAGTAAAGTGCTTCAAGGTGGGCATTTCCACACTTCAGTTTCGTAGCAGAGTAAGAGGAATGAAGTAGAAGAGGAAATAGATGTGCATGAGGCTGCAGATGTGCCTGGCTGCAGCCTCCCCATTTTAGCCTGTTGCTGAAACCCTTCTTTAAAGCCTTGAGAGCTTCTCGTCAATGGGGCTTAGTTTGGCACAGTGCCACCTGCGTGTAGTCCTGCGCTTTCATCAACTGGCGCTGCGTAACCCTTTGAAATGCAGCTTCCACTTCAGGGCACCTTGTCTGCCATCAGCTGCTGCTCAGCCCAGCTGTGGTGGGACAGACAGAGGGTCTGGTGACACCAAAGACCAGGGAAGGGCTGGTCCCCATTGCTGTGCCATGGAGAAGGTAAACCATTGCTGTCCTGCTTTTTATTGCAGTCCACTGGAGCGAGGCTGGAGGAAGCAAAAGGATGGGGCCCTGGCACAGCCCAAGGTCCGCTTGCGGCAGGAGGTGGTGAGTGTCAGCCCACAGAAGCGTGGCCAGCGCATCGCCGTCCCTGTCAGGAAGCTCTTCGCCAAGGAGAAGAGGCCGTATGGCCTGGGTATGGTGGGGAAGCTGACAAACCGTACATACCGCAAGCGCATCGACAGCTATGTCAAGCGGCAGATTGAGGACATGGATGATCACAGGTGAGAGCTGTGATCCCATAGAACAACAAAACTAGGAAGTGAGTGATTGCCGTTGCCCCTTGGTGACTCAGGTCGCTGCCTCGGGGTGGTTGGGTGAAACCTGCTGCTAAGACCCCCCAGTCTGTATCCCTGAAGTACAGCGCGAACTGCAGCAGACAGCAGCACGTTAGCATCACCGTGCACTGGGAGCACACCCTGCTCCTCACGTTGCTTTGGGTGTGTGTATGCTACCTGGAGGGACTGCAGATCTCTGCCCCACCACCACTGTCCTGTGATGAACAGGAAGGCTCAGGTATCCCTGTCTCTGATCATTCTCCTAAAGTTATTATTCCAGACACGCAGCACGCTTTGGCATCAGGCTTATGTGTTCTCATGGACATTTTCTTGGGAAAGGGTGGCTTGCCCAGTGTAATGGGGGAGTCAGAGTAAACAGGGTCTGTCTGTCAGCAAGACCTTAGGCCATTGCCTCCAGTCTTGTGCATCCCTAGGTGATCCTGGCCCTGTACCCCAGATTCTGCCAGGGCCCCTGGGGAAAACCAGCAACTTTCCTCCTGTGTTCTGTGAGTAGATGTAATGTGCCTGGGTTTCTGCCTCTGATCTTTTCCCTTTCCCTCCATCCAGGCCTTTCTTCACTTACTGGGTCACCTTTGTGCATTCACTCATCACCATCCTCGCTGTGTGCATCTACGGCATTGCCCCTGTGGGGTTCTCACAACATGAAACAGTTGATTCAGTAAGTAAATCCCCCTGATTTGCCTGGAGTGTGATTGTGTCTCAGCCTTCAGCTCTGGCTCTTGTGTTGTAGTCTTCAGCATATTGGCTACTTGCGTGAGGCCTTGATGGCTGGATGCTGGGTGTCCAGCCTTGGGGGGCTGCCTGCAACATCTCTGTGAGCCCCCATGCCGCCTTTTCTCCCTCCTGCAGCCGCGTTGCTCTTGACGCCAAATTATATTGGGCACAAAGCATGGTGGGCTCTTTGCAGGCTCTCGTTGTGTCTGTGCTGGGAGCCTTTTCAAACAACTTGTTCCCCTCCTGGTGGAGACCAGAAGGATGTTCATGACAGGGAAATATTTCAAACCTGAGTTGAGTTTTTGCAACAGTTGCAGAATTTTGCTTCTGCCAGGAGCAAAATTGACCTGTCTGACTTTGAGAGCTGACCTTGAAGCTGTTTGTAGCCTTCTCATGTGTTGTTGAAGGTCTCTGGGGTACATATCTCTACAGCCATATCCCCATTCCATGTAGGGGATGCCCTGGGGTGCTTCTCACCTACATGTCTGACAGCTTTCAGAGCACTGTCACCAGCCTATGCTGCCGGCAGGTGCTGCTTATGCTTCTGAGCTGTGTGAAGCTTTTTGCAGGCTCTCAAGCCACGCCCAGGTCTCCAGGCCCTGGGATTTCTTGAAAGTTGAAGTAGCCAGAGATAGACATTTTAAATGAAATCTTAAGATGAAGGTGCCTACACCTTGCTGGGGGTTTATCTGTGATCCTGGAACAGAACAATTTGAGAACTGTGTGCCCAGTCATTGGTTGTGGGGATTTCTGTTCATCCTGGGTGCTGTTTTCACCAGCCCCTGCTGCTTGCCCTGCTGACCCTGTGGGCACGAGCTCATGGGGCTCTCGCTTTCTCTCCTTGCAGGTCTTGCGAAACAGAGGGGTTTACGAAAATGTCAAATACGTTCAGCAGGAAAACTTCTGGATCGGCCCCAGCTCAGTGAGTGCCATTGGCCGGGACTGCCGGTGGGCTGAGGGGGGACTGTGCATGCAGCCCTGCCACCCCGGGGGCCGGGGCCCTCCGCTGCTCAGAGCTGGGTGCTGGCAGCTGCCATGGGTTTGACTTCCCATGGGGCCCTGCCGTCACTGACAGCGTGCAGCGGTGCTCCCTGCCCAACCACCCTGCAGAATGGGCTTCTTGGAGGCTGGGATGGACCTTGGCATTCCTGCTTTGCACTCTGTTCCTACGAAGCCAAGCATAGGGCTACAGAAAATGCAGGAGTTGTATGGTGTGTGACAGCTTTCCTGATGCCATTCCCCCTGGGAAAGGCTATCGTGTCCCAAAGTTTCCTTTCTCGGCCTCAGCGCTGGCCTTTCTGGGGCCATGGGCAAGGAAATCCCTGAACTTTTGTTCTGGGCTTGCCTTCTTCAAAGCAAATAATGAGAGTATGCCTGATGTGTGTTGGGCTTCGTCATGCAGGACTTGTTCCTGGTCCCTTGAATCCTGATCGGGGTACCCCTCGCAGTTCCCCAAGCCTGCTCTGCCCTGGGCAATCATTGCCTGCCCCTTGGCCGACCTGAGTGTTTCCATCTCTGCCAGGAGGCCCTGATCCACCTAGGGGCCAAGTTCTCACCGTGCATGAGGCAGGACCAGCAAGTGCACAGCTTCATCAGTGCCAAGCGGGAGAAGGAGAAGCACTCAGCTTGCTGCGTACGGAACGACAAGTCGGGCTGCGTGCAGACTTCGGAGGAGGAGTGCTCGGTGAGTGCGGTGGCCCCTTCCGTGCTGTCCCTGCAGGCTCAAGGCCGCTTCTGTTGATGCTTCTCCCACCCTGGGCTTCATGGTGACACCTCTCCTCTCTCCTGCAGTCCACGCTGGCCGTGTGGGTGAAGTGGCCCCATCACCCCAGCACACCAATGCTGGCAGGAAGCAAGAGGCAGTTTGGGTCTGTTTGTCATCAGGACCCCAGGTAGGTCCTGCCTAGTCCAGCTGCTCTCCTGGAGGCACTGCAGAGTCAGAGAGGCACGGGGTCCCAGGCCAGTTGGTTGCTGGATGGGACAGCAGCTGCTCTGGAGACCAAGGGACACGGGGGCAGTAATGTCCCTACCTGCCCCAACGGCAGGCAGAGGCGGTGTGGTGATATTTCTGCTCCCCCTAGACTCCATTGTTGTGGGCGGCCCACCTGCACAGTGGCTTGTTAGCTGTGGGTGCCTTCCTCGTGCCTCTGCCCCTCCTCACCTGCTCCCCGCACAGGCTCCCTTCTTGGGGTACAGCAGTTGCATTCCCAGCACACCTCTGCCCCAGAGCCTGGCCAGCTGCTGGGTGCCGTGGCACACCTTTGCCCTCGGTCACCATGGGCTGATGTAGAGCTGAGGCCAGCTGAAGGCCCACCTTTGGGGTTGTGTCCGCCGGGAAAGGAGCCAGCGAGTTGCTGGGCAGCTGCGTGCTCTCGGACGGCTGCCTTGGTGCTGAAGCCATGATCTCTGCTCGCTGGAAGGAGGCTGTGGCTTTGATCGGCACAGCCTTGGCTGATCTGATGTAGCGTGTCACCAGCCCCTTGCCAGGGACCGAGGGGAGCTGTGGGACCTGCAGCCCGCACTCTTGGGACAGGGACAGTGTGGTGGCTCCCTGAGGGATCCTGCCTGCTGCTGGTGCTGGAGAAGGTAATTTCCCTGGCTGATCTCTGCTTTCTGTTGCTGCAGGGTGTGTGAGCAGCCAGCCTCAATGGAGCCACATGAGTGGCCGGACGACATCACCAAATGGCCGGTGAGCATCGCCGGTGGCACGGGGCCTCTATGGGCAGCTGGAATATGGCGTTTGCATCCCGTTGTGCAGAGCCACAGCTGTGTTGGTGGAAGGGGTCTCTGGTGCAGTCTCCTGCTCGTTGTCACAAACATCAGGTCAGGGCAACCATGGCTTTGTCTAGCCCTAGGCTTGAAGCCCTCCAACAACAAAAGTTCCCCTGCACCACCTAAAGCCCTGCTAGAGCCCTGGGCCATGACAGGGTAACGGGGTGATGGAGACTGACTCAGCCTGGGCGCTGTTTTCATCCCTCGGTGGGGAGGACGTGTTGATTGAGGCAGATGGCTCAGGCAGATGGGGTGTCAGTCACCATCTTGCTGTCAGAGGGAGGCTTTGGGAGGCCCATGTTTCTGGGACTGGCTTCTTCACAAGGGCCTGTTTTGACCTTACCCAGGCAGCAAGCAAAGCCCTGTCTGTCTGACTGCAGCCTGTTGTCATTTTCCAGATCTGCACAAAAAACAGTGCTGGGAATTACACCAACCACCTTCACATGGACTGCGTGATTACAGGCCGGCCCTGCTGCATTGGGACCAAAGGAAGGTAACGAGTTTTACCTGTATGGAGAGGGGCTGCGTGTTGGGCTGAGACACAGGGGGCCCTTCTCAGGTTGTAGACACAGCCATTTGTCCTCCTTGTCCTTCCCACAGCCCAGAGCCCTGCTGGGAAGGGGAGTTGGATAGGGAGCCATGACGGGTCTCCCAGAAGGAGCAGGACTCTGGGATAAGCAGGAAATAACAGCCTGAGTCTCGGGTGCAGCAGGGTATTTCGCTCAACTGGTCCTGCAGTTTGGAGGGACTCGGATCCCAAGGGCTTAAATACTTCTGCTGAGGAGTTCTTCACTTTTCCTTGGGAATGGCCAGATTGGTCCTGACAGGGCACATTGGCCCCAGCATGGCATCCCCGAGCATTTAAGATGTGAGGAAACAACCTGCTCCGAGTTTGCCAACAAGGAAGACGCTGTGCTTCCTCATGTTGCTCCTCAGCTTGAATAGTTACCCAGTGCTTGGGCCTGGCTTTCCCTGCCAGGAAGAAAAATCAGTGCTGCCCCAAGGAGTTTCTCTGCCCCTGAAAGTCATGACGGGATGCTCTTGGCCTAGCCCCCCTTTCCACGCTGTCAGCGACGGAGGCACACGACTCCCCCGGCCCCAGGGACACGGCTTCCCCCAGCTCTGGTGGTTCTTTCTCAGCTGTGACTAGCTCAGCTTCAGCACTTGTTTTGGAGCCCCTGTGTGCAGAGCGTTAGTCTGTGGAGGTGACTCAGGCTTCAGCGTGGGAGAGAAGCAAGAGGGGTGTATGGAGAGTGGCACTGGGCTCAAACGGGAATGTGTTAGTGCGTCTGTTGCAGAGACACTACAGCTCGTCAGGGGCAGCCGAAGGCATCAGTTCTCATAGGCAGACTTGGGATGAGGCAAGGGGGAGTGGGTGGCCTGGGAGGGCACAGGATGGTCCATTGTGCCTTCCACGTGTGACTTTTTCCTCGTTTTGATTACTTGTGCCTCCTCCAGGTGTGAAATAACCTCCCGGGAGTATTGTGAATTTATGCGGGGATATTTCCATGAGGAGGCAACACTCTGCTCTCAGGTAAGCGTGGAGTTGGGGGGTTGTATGGCTGCCCTTCTCCTCCTGTTCCCCTTAGCAGCTTGGCAAGATATGGGGACGACTGTGCTGCACTGTAGGTGGGAGTCCTGTGTCCTGTCCCACCCTGAGCCCGGGGGAAGTTGCTGATCCAGACAATAGTGGCAGAGCTGGCTGCATCTGTCCCTCTTTGGAGACCAGTTTAGGTCTTAGGCTGGCAGCTGCGAACGCCCAACGTCAAACCACTGTGGAAGCAGCAGGAGAATGCAACCTTCCTGCTCCATTGGCAAGCAAATGCAGATGTCTCAGTTGTGCGTGTGTTGGGGTGAAGAATGAGGGCATAAAGCTGCCATAGGGAATGGGCTGGTGTCATGTGTAACTTGGTGTTGAAGACAAGGGTTAGGACTTGAGACAGCGGAGAAGAGGGAAGAGGGCCCTTCTTTCAGAGCTAACTGCAGTCTCCCTGGCCTTCATACAGAGCCATGCTGGCTGACGCACCTCACGACCCCTCTTCTGCCCTAGGTGCACTGCATGGATGACGTCTGTGGACTCCTCCCTTTCCTAAATCCAGAAGTCCCTGACCAGTTCTACCGCCTCTGGCTCTCACTTTTCCTCCATGCTGGGTAAGCATAGGTGGAAAACTTCCACTATCTGGGTGGGGGAACCCTGAACCCTGGGATTGCTGTGAGGCTTGTTCTGGCAGTTCCTTCCCTGGGGGACGTGGTGGGGGCTGAGCTGTTGTCCCTGCTGAGGTTTACCACGCTGCATTTGCTGGGAGGGCTGTTAGAGGCGTGGGCGAGGCTGGACCGGGAGCTCTCAGCAAGGCTCGTCAAAGAACACCAGCGCAGGGGGGATGTTCAGTGGCTACTGCTTCAGCTCCTGTACTCTGAACTTGGCAGGATCCTGCACTGTCTGGTTTCAGTCTGTTTCCAAATGACGATCCTGCGGGACCTAGAGAAGCTGGCAGGATGGCATCGCATCTCTATCATCTACCTGCTCAGTGGCATCACTGGGAACCTTGCCAGTGCAATATTTCTACCCTACAGAGCAGAGGTGGGTCTCCTGCAGACTAGGGTCCCGGTAACTTGCCCTGAACAGAAGCCGCCTCTACATGCCTATGCAGAGACACCAGAGCTGGGCTCATCTCTGCGGCATGTGGCTTGTGCCAGTTTGTAGCTAGAAGATGGCACCACACCATCACCTAGCTGCTGAGCAATAACATCCTGCAGAGTACCCTGGGCTTCCCAGGTGACTGGCCCGGTCTGGTGCAGTACGAAGGCTGCCTCTCGTAATGAATAGGGGGGTTTGTCCAACCACAGGGTAAGAGAGGCCCCTGGCAGGCTGGAAATCGAGAGCTGTAGCTGGTGCCAGAGACCCTCCATGAGCGGCAGGCAGGACAGGGGCAAAGAGCAGAGCTTACCTTCCCCACAGACTGTCCAGGGCTGTCCCTGTCCACATGCCACAGCTGGAGAAGTCTGATGTGACCATCCAGCTTCACTTTAGCAGACTGCGTGGCAGGACCTGGAGGACTATCTTCCAGGTCCTTCAATAAGGAAAAGTGCATGGTGGGAGCCAGGAGATCGCCTTCAAGGGCTGCTCCACTCTGGTGACTTAAACCAGATCTGCCCTCCTTAAATATAGCGTCTGTTCTGGTGATTGCTGGTCTCACACCTACCTTGATCCTAAATCAAACCAGGCCCCTTTACTCCTTGAACCGCATTATAAGGATGAAGTTTCAAGCTGCGGCATCTCTTTCCCAAGAAACACTGAACAAGGAGTTGAATGATGAATAACTGTAATGCCTGGAGCTGGCTGCAGAAGCCAGGCAGATGGGATGTGCCTGATGTTACCTGTAATGCTCTTCTTCTGCAGGTTGGCCCCGCAGGATCCCAGTTTGGGATTCTGGCCTGTCTCTTTGTGGAGCTCTTCCAGAGTTGGCAAATCCTGGCACGCCCATGGAGGGCTTTCTTCAAGCTGCTGGCTGTGGTGCTCTTTCTTTTTGCCTTTGGCCTCCTGCCTTGGATTGATAATTTTGCTCACATTTCAGGATTTATCAGTGGTTTCTTCCTCTCCTTTGCCTTCCTGCCCTACATTAGCTTTGGGAAGTTTGATTTATATAGGAAGCGATGCCAAATTATAGTTTTCCAGCTCATCTTCATTGCACTCTTCTCAGGACTTGTGATTTTGTTCTATTTCTACCCCATCAAGTGCGAGTGGTGCGAGTTCCTTACTTGTATACCATTCACAGACAAATTCTGCGAGAAATACGACCTGGATGCACAGCTCCACTGAAAGGCAAAGACTGGCTTCTCGAGCAGGCACTGGAGATGGACTGTCTTTGCATTTGCTGTGCCAGTTCCATGTGGACAAAGCCTCTAATCCAATGACACTTCTAACCCTGCCCGTGGTTAATTTAAACTGTCTCCTTAGCACTTGGCAGGCATGTTTTGCCTTATCTCAGAAGACTCTGAAAACAGAACGTTTGTGCCTTGTTCAATTGTATTGAACCTCTTCTGCTGCCATTATTTTTATTACACTAGTTTCAATACTACATTTTTAACCAGAGTTGTTTACTACTGCTAAGGTGGTGATTAAATGGTAAGGTAGCGTTTTAGCTACTGTTAATTGTTCTGCATAGTCTGTGGCTACGTTTGTTACTTTATCTCATCTATGCTGTTCGTGTACCAGTAGAATCAATCCTTTTCTAGTACCCAAAACAGTCAGACACAGATTTGCAGCTGGAAATAAGGGCCTTAAAAGCCTCAGAAACTAGACCATCTCTTTAATCACTGAAAGCGCATTCCACATACAGCTCAGAAGCAGATGTTTCAAATAGCAACTGCAAAAAACACACGGGAATGTCCATTCAACTGGAGTTTGTTTCTCTTTGAAATGTTACAACCTTTTCCTCCTGGAACGTGCTGAATCCACAGTCTTGTCGTAGTAGTGCTGGATTCTCTGCTCTCTCTGTTAAAGAAAGAAGATATTTGGCAGTGACAATAGTTATTGCATGCTGGGCTCTCTTATCACCACACCACCAGGGGGGATCAGCCAGTGCCACAGGTGACTGCTGGTCACAGGCACCGTGGGTCAGAGGGCTTCTGTCATGGCACACATTTTAATACCCTGGATGTTGCAAATGTGGCAGCATTGAAAGAAGGAAAAAAGTTACCATGGTCACAAAGCAACAGCTTCTAACCCAGCTAACTGGAGCCGCAAAACAGACAACCAAGCGTTTGGAAAAGCTGCTGTTACCACTGCTCTTCAGCCACTGTCATTGTGTTTTTAGATGTTGAGGGGAAGCAGTCATAATTTTAAACTTACTAAGCTTGAGAGTGTTGGACCCATCTTGTGTTTGTGTGTACAACTTTCTAAAAATAGCAGTACCACACCAGAATTATGTCTATGTAGGTTACAAACAGGTAAAAATATACATGCTACTAGCGCTTCCTATGCTGGAGGTATTTTTAAATGCATCAGCTGCACAGAAATACCATGACCAAGAGTTGCCCAGCGGTGTGTCCTGTCTTCTGAGAATAATGAATTGGTTGAAGTCAAGTTTCTATAAACCAGAAAGTGGAGAAACTGAGAGACAAAAACTACAGGATCTGTAAGCTGATGCCCCTTTTCCTAACTCCTTATAGCTTGCAGTAATTGAGAGAGAGGGCTCAAAATACACCCACTGTGGAACAGCAAAGAACATGCTGTGTTTGCTTATGCGCACCCACGGGACATTTCTGTTAGCTGCAGGTGCTCTGAATGGTACAGGAGCGCTAGGAGCAGGGTGGGAGAACAGTCACTCGGCTCGGAGGCACAGAGAAGGACCCAAATGACCTGGGTGATGGCAATTGCCTGTAGCAGAGACCTCCGTCCTCCTGGGGATTAGTTAGCATCCAGCCACGTTCCTAGCAGTGATTTCCAGAGATTCAAGAAGCCTAAAAGCAAGTGAGGTCCTAGAAGCAATGACAAGGGCAAACAAAGGAACACTGCATGTAATGCATCTCAAGACACTGTGGGAGCAGATTCAGAGTCTAAAGATAAAGTAGGGTTAGTGATACACCATTGCCAGCACTAAGACATTGCTGCTGCTGCTCCTGATGTCTGTTAATGGAAGTAGCTGAATTATCATTCCCCACCCTGAGAGAAGCACAAGCGACACAACCAGGTTGTGGAAATAGACCTGAGCCAGGGTGCGAGCCTAATGCAGACATGAGAATTCAGAAATGCTCTGCTACACCGCGAGAGCAGCAACACCAGCTGCTGTGGGCCTGAACGCTCAGGCTCGGGGAAGAGGAAGATGAAGAACTGGTAGCTCTTAATGGATATTTGGGACTTACCTGACAGGTTACTTTCGAAGTTTCTTTATGAAGCTGACCTCATCCCGGTTTCTGATGCCATACCTGAACAGAAAGTTACGCTGTTACATGCCAGTTTCCCAGGAACCACAACCTTTGAAATCCTATAGCTGCCTCTTTCCCAGGGGGAGATGGACTCCTACGATCACGTGCTGTGCTCCACTGCAGGACGAGTTAGAATTCTCACTCGTCTATGTAGAACATGCTGCCAGCACTGAAGGATCTGATCATCTGCCTTTTTAACTGCAACATCCCCTTAAATGCAACATCTATCACCCATGGCTCAGTCTTTTGAGGACAGCTTTGATTAGGGCTGTCTTGCTAAATTTTTAATACTTCAGACAAGCTTTTCTTGCTGGTCTGCACACAGGCTGGCATGCCCAGCAGCGCTGTATGCCACAGCTGCAGTGCTCAGAAGCACCTCCTGCCTCCTTGCCCTGAGAACGGGCATGGAAACGTGGGAGTGGTTTGTCAGTGTTGTTACTAGATGGTCTCTGATATGTGGCTGAGCAGATCCAGAGCCCAACACTTACCCTTGGTTTGCCCTTTGCTTGCCATTCTTCCATCCTCCTTCCTACCCTTCTACCTCAGCAGCTCTGCCAAGCCCT
The DNA here is from genome assembly GCA_013400755.1 of Pelecanoides urinatrix. NCBI lineage: Eukaryota > Metazoa > Chordata > Aves > Procellariiformes > Procellariidae > Pelecanoides > Pelecanoides urinatrix. The sequence goes on along the minus strand of VZTQ01006148.1, from coordinate 60,320 downwards.
CTGTGAGGGAGACTGAGCACTGGAACGAGTTGTCCAGAGAGGTTGTGGAGTCCACATTCTTGGAGATATTCAAAACCCACCTGGACGCGGCCCTGAGCAACCAGCTCTAGCTGACCCTGCTTGTGCAGAGGGTTGGACCAGATGACTTCCAGAGCTCCCTTCCACCCTGGATCCCCTCGACCACATAATGTGTCCTGACCCCATCCTCTGCTGAGTAGCTCCCTGTGCTCCCAGTTTCCCTGGAGATGAACTGATGTGCTTCCTGTGCATGACACTATTCCTGGCCTTCTCTGTGTTCTACTCCCCTCACACACGTGCTTTTTCTCACTAATCTTGTCTCTGCAGGATACCTCAGGTGTAACCTTAGTAAACATAACCTATTCTGCAGGAGCTTGGCATAGGCGGCCAAGGGGCAATGCGTCCGAGTGCCTCGGTGTGGTCTGAATTGGATGAGCACACTCGGCACAGGATGGTTGCGGCTGAGGAACTACTTGAGCCTCCCTGTCCTGCAGTCGGCCTCTCAGCCCGTCAGGGCAGGGCCTGTCCCGCCTCTGTGCGCGGTGCTGGTCCCATCTTGCAGTCAATTACAAGTGGAATCATAGAACCATTTAGGTTGGAAAACACCTTTAAGATCATCGAGTCCAACCGTTAACCTAGCCAAGTCCACCACTAAACCATGTCCCTAAGCACTACATCTACGCGTCTTTTAAATACCTCTGGGGACAGTGACGCCACCGCTGCCCTGGGCAGCCCGCTGCAGTGCTGGGAGGCCCCGTCTGAGCCAGGGCACGAAGTCCCGAGTCAGCCTGTGCAGATGCTGCGTGCGCTGCCGCTGGGCCTCGCCAGCCCCCCAGCCAGAAGAGACTTATTACTCACTCTCTCAGCTTCTTCCTGTCATCCGCCAGTTTCTCTCCGGCATAGGTTAAGTGGTATGTCCTCCATATGTACTTCCTAAGGGAAAAACGCTTGGGGGGGCGGCAGGAGGAACCGCTGGGAAGGCGGTGGGGGTGGGGGTGAGGGAGCCCGCCAGCCCCCGGTCCCGCTCACCAGCTGAGGTGCTGGACGCCGCCCTGCCGTGCCTGCCGCAGCTGGACGTGCCGCCGCAGCGCCTTCTTCAGCTCCAGCACCGAGGCGTTCTGCACCACCACCACGGCTGGAGCGGGGGAGAGCCCCGTCAGCGCCCCGGCCTGCCACCCCGCGCCGCCCAGCCGGGCCCCGGGCCCGGGCCCCCGGCCCGCTCCTCCCGCCCCCCGGCCCCCGG